>JAEOAD010000014.1:0-312500 GCA_036365145.1 Orientallactaga sibirica | reverse complement strand
TGATAAACCAAGGGCCTTGGCAATAACCTGTAATGTTTTAGAGCCAACAACTCACTGGAAGGTATTCCATCTCCGGCATTGAAAATTTTCTAGTAGCAATCTATGGCTTCTGGATGTGCTGTTATCCAAAGAAGTAGGCTTTCATATGTCTTATTCATAATATCTTGAATTTTGAATGACACTCTCTCGACCCTTCTCTTACTCAATCTCTTCCCCTGGCCTCACTTAGGCCATTCCACTCCCTGTAATCTATTCTTCTACTTACATATATATAATACCATCCCCTAAAGTCCTTCCTTCTCCTCCCTCCCCTACAGCTTTTTTCCAGCTTACTGGCCTCTGCTTCCAATTTTTTGGTTCCAGCTCATACACAAGTCTAAACATTTGTAGCTAGGATCCCCATATGAGAGAGAACATGTGACGTTTGGCTTTCTGGGCCTGGGTTACCTCACTTAGTATAATGCTTTCCAGATCCATCCTTTCCCAGCAAATTTCATTTTTATTTTTTATTTCCTCTTTTTTATATTTCCTTTGGATATGGTATTCTGTGCCTTAGATTTCTGAGATGGAAGCTTCTTAGATTATTAATTTTTGTGTTTAAAAAATTTATTATTATTATTTTATTTATTTTTGGAGAGAGACACAGAGAGAGACAGATAGAGAGGGAGAGGGAGACAGATAGAGATGGGCGTGCCAGCAGTCTCTCAGCTGCTGTGAACGAAATCCAGATGTGTGTGCTCCCCTTGGTCAAGTGCGGCATTGCGCCCTTGTGTCACTTTGCATCTGGCTAAACATGGGACCTGGAGATTGGAACCGGGTTCTTAGGCTTAGCAGGCAGGCGCCTTAACCGCTAAGCCATCTCTCCAGCCCAATTTTTGTGTTTTGTTTTCCAAGGTAGGGTCTCACCTAGCTCAGGCTGACCTGGAATTCACTATGTAGTCTCAGGGTGGACTCAAACTCTCAGGGATCCTTCTACCTCTGCCAGGAGTTTTTTTTTTCTGAGTGCTGGGATTAAAGGTGTGTGCCACCACACCCGGCTAGATTATTAATTTTTAAAAATTTTAAAAATTATTTATTTGTTTGAGAGCATGAAAGAGGGAAAGAGGCAGAGGCAGATACAGAGAGAGAGAGAGAGAGAGAGAAAGAGAGAAAGAGTTTTTTTTTTTTTTTCAAGGTAGGGTCTCACTAACCTGAGTTAGCTCAGGCTAACCTGGAGTTCACTATGTAGTCTCAGGCTGGCCTTGAACTCATAGGGATCCTCCTACCTCTGCCTCCCAAGTGCTGGGATTAAAGGTATGTGCCACCACACCCGGTTTAGATTATTAATTTTAAGCCTTTATTTCTTCCATCCCTCACTTCCCCCATCTTTTCTTTCTCAAGTTCTATGTAGCTCAGGCTGGCCTCAAACTTTCAGTCCTGCCTCAGCCTTCTCAGTGCTGGGATTGTAGGTGTGTGCCACTGTGTCCAGCTTGAGCCTCCATTTCTAATGCGTACATTTAAAGTTATAGGTTTCCTTTAAGACCTACTTTAGCTATATCCCATAAGCTCTTTTGTTGTTTAGTGCTGGGTCTTGCACCAGGGTCTTGCATTGCTAAGTGGGTGTTTTGAAGCACTGAGCTGTGTCCCCAGCACTCATAACTTTTGATATGTTCTATCTTCATTAACATTCAGTTCAAAGTTATTTTCTAATTGCTGTTATAATTTCCTCTTTAACTCAAAAATTACTTTGCAATTCTAAGCAATTAAGGCTTTTTTTTTCCCCCATGATGCTGATGGGGACTGAACATTGGTCCTTGTGCACGCAAGGCAAGTGTTCCACCACAGAGCCACATCCTCAGCCTGTCAGTTAGGATTTCTAATTAATTATCTTTTTGTTACTGATTTCCCAATTAATCCCACTGTGGACAGAATGCATATTCTAAATTTAGTCTTTTGAAATTTGATCCTTGCTTCATGGCCCAGCAAGCAGTTAAATTTTGACAATGTCCCATGAATCCTTAAAGATTGCATCCCGCCATTGTTGGGGGGCAGTGTCGTGTATATCTCAAACTAGTACTTCCTGTCAGGTACCGGTTTGAAGGCTTTCTATGTTTAATGCCTACAATCCCCATGACGACCCTGGGTGGTAGGCTGCTGCTTCTGTCCCCATTTTACAGATGATGTCACATAGCTAGTTGACAGACCGCAAAGCAGCTGCTTCAAACCAGACCGTTTGGCTTCAGGGATCATTCTGTTTTTCTATTTTTTTTGTTTTTTGAAACAGGGTCTCACCGTATAGCTCAGACTAGCCTCGAATGTGTGGTGATCCTTCTGCCTCCACCTCCTGGGCACTGGGATTACAGGTGTGAGCCACCACACTCAGAACTGTTGTTTTCAGCAGCTGCATTCCAAGGCCAGCACAGGTCCAAAATCTTCCCTCAATTCCTGCAGATCCCCAGGAGTCCCCAAGTGACTTTGTTGGTAGTTTTTCTTGTCCCCTACCCATATGTGCGGTTTCTATTCTGTACAGTAATGGCCCAGATACAGATTTTAGCCCCTTCCTCAATTTCTTCCAGACTCCACTCCCTGCCACCCCTGGCCTTGTGTATGAGGAATTGCAGGGTGTAGGAGTGAGGACTGCCTGGGATTGCCACGAGGCATTGCAAACAGCCTCAAATTAAGCATCGCACTGCTTGAGTTTTAGGATCTCTGCATCCCAGCTAGTTCACCGTGTCTGTCGTGCCTCACTGTACTCTTGCCAGATGTTGCAGTCAGGTTCGCATTGCTGGCAGAAATCACCCGACTAAGAGCAGCTTGTGGGAAAAAAGAGGTTTATTTTGGCTTACAGGCTCGAGGCGGAAGCTCCATGATGGCAGGAAAAACAATGGCATGAGCAGAGGGTGGACATCACTCTCTGGTCAACATAAGGTGGACAACAGCAACAGGAGAGTGTGCCAAACACTGGCAAGGGGAAGCCGGCTATAATACCCATAAGCCCGCCCCCAACAATACTCTGCCTCCAGGAGGTGTTAATTCCCAAGTTGCCATCAGCTGGGAACCTAGCATTCAGAACACTTGAAGTTTATGGGGGACACCTGAATCAAACCACCACATTCCGCCCCTGGCCCCCATAAACAACCATACACGATGTAAAATGCAATGCATTCATGCAATTTTAAAAGTCCCCATAGTTTTTATCAATTCCAATGATGTTCATATGTCCCCATAATCCAAGGTCTTTTTTTTTTTTTTTTTTTGGTTTTTCGAGGTAGGGTTTCACTCTGGTCCAGGCTGACCTGGAATTAACTATGTAGTCTCAGGGTGGCCTTGAACTCTCAGCGATCCTCCTACCTCTGCCTCCCGAGTGCTGGGATTAAAGGCGTGCGCCACCACGCCCGGCTATCCAAGGTCTTTTAACTGAGCCATAATACCAAAAATAATCCCCCCCAAAACCCATAATGGCACAGAATAAACATTCACACTGCAAATGATGGCATTGGGCAAAGCAAAGAAATATTCAACCAATACAAGATTTAAATCAACCAGGGCAAACATCAAACTCTGTAGCTTCAAGTCCAACAACTCTAGTCAGTGACAAATCTCCAAGTCCGATAACTCTAACCAGCAACAAGTCTCTGGAGTTCCAATTCCGCCCCTCCAGCTAGGCTACTCACAATCCTGGAAAACTTCATCCAGGGCCGGCAGCTCTCCTTGGCAGCCATCTCATAGTCCCGGCATCTCCACTGGGTCTCCACTGCAACCCACGGGCCATCCTCGTGGCCCCATGGGATCTCCATGCAGGCATCCAGCAAACCTGCTTCACACTGCCCATGGCCATTTCCAAAACACAAGACCATGTTAAAAACTCAATGACCCTCTCTTTCCTGCATTTGTTATACTCCATAATACCAGGTAGGGTGCCAGTTTGTTAATCCAGGGGAGAATAAATCAGACTTTGAAGAACAGGACACTCCTTCAGCATTCAGGCCCCTTCAAAAGAGTCTGCATTCTTCCTGTTGCCCCATTGCAGGTCAGCTGACCCAATCTCAAAGGTTTTAATCTTTCAATTGCAGCTGAACGGGCAGAATTCACCCAAAGATTTCATTTTTTCTGTGCCATATCCCTCTGCTCACACCAGTTCATTTCTGCGCAAAGCAATCCTGCACAACTTCTCAGGACAGGAAGCTTCTCACACAAACTGCTAACCCAGTCCAAGCAAAGCTCTTTCTCACCCTCATAAGCCAAACCTCACAGTTCATAGTTCTTACTGCATTCAGGTCTTTCAGCTCTGACCAGAATAGTCCATTAAGCTGTACTTACAACACTGCAAGGTGTCTCTTAGGCCTAGGTTTCAAATCCTTCCACATTCCTCTTGAAAATCAGCTCCAAAAGGCCAAAGCCACACAGTCAGGCGTCTAGCAGCAACCCCACTCCTCGGTACCACTTTACTGTTGCAGTCAGGTTCGCATTGCTGGCAGAAATCACCCGACTAAGAGCAGCTTGTGGGAAAAAAGAGGTTTATTTTGGCTTACAGGCTCGAGGGGGAAGCTCCATGATGGCAGGAAAAACGATGGCATGAGCAGAGGGTGGACATCACTCTCTGGTCAACATAAGGTGGACAACAGCAACAGGAGAGTGTGCCAAACACTGGCAAGGGGAAGCTGGCTATAATATCCATAAGCCCGCCCCCAACAATACACCACCTCCAGGAGGCTTTAATTTCCAATTGCCATCAGCTGGGGAGACTAGCATTCAGAACACTTAAGTTTATGGGGGACACCTGAATCAAACTACCACACCAGACCTCATTTGGGCTACGTGGTTCCCCCCCCTCCAACAACCTCCAATAATGACTTATTTTTAAAGAATATTATTTATTTACTTATTAAGGGAGGAGAGAGAGATAAGGACAGAGGGAAGAGAAGAATGGAATTGTGAGGGCCTCTTGCTGCTGCAAACAAACTCCAGATACATGTTCTACTCTGTGCATCTGCCTTTACGTGGATCCTGGGGAATTGAACCCTCAGACTGGCAGTCTTTGCAAGCAAGTTCCTTTAACCACTGAGCCATCTCCCCACCCTGTTTTTATTTATTTATTTTTTTTTGATTTTTCAAGGTAGGGTTTCACTCTAGTCCAGGCTGACCTGGAATTCACTATGTAGTCTCAGGGTGGCCTCGAACTCACGGTGATCCTCCTACCTCTGCCTCCTGAGTGCTGGGATTAAAGGCGTGTGCCACCATGCCCGGCATCCCCACCCTATCTATTTTTTTAAAAATACTTTAGCTGGGCGTGGTTGTGCACACTTGTTAATCTCAGCAATTGGCAGTCTAGGTAAGGAGGCTTGCTGTGAGTTCGAGGCCAACCTGAGACTACATAGTGAATTCCAGATCAGCTTGGGCAAGAGTGAGACCCAACCTCAAAAAAGCAAAAACAGGGCTGGAGAGATGGCTTAGCGGTTAAGGTGCCTGCCTGCTAAGCCTAAAGAACCTGGTTCCAATCTCCAGGTCCCACGTTTAGCCAGATGCAAAGTGACGCAAGGGCACAATGCCGCACTTGCCCACAAGGGGGTGCACACATCTGGATTTTGTTCACAGCAGCTGAGAGACTGCTGGCGCGCCCATTCTCTATCTGTCTCCTTCTCCCTCTCTGTCCTCTTTATGTCTCTTTCCAAAAATAAATAAAATAAAATAAAAAAACTTTTTTAAAAAAAGCAAAAACAACAACAACAACAAAAAACCCAAAACCAAAAACAAAAACAGAATAACTAGGCCTGTCACTGAATTATTAGTGTATTGCTTAATAGGGAAGTGTGTTTATCCTAAGTGGCCAGCCCAATGAATTATCTTACATTGGACCTCTCAGGGAACCCGCCCCTGGTCCAAGAAACCACATCACCAGCACCCCAGGAGCTCCACTTTATGCTCCTTCTGGTCACTCCTCCAAGGGTAACTGTTATCTTTTTTTTTATTGGCAACTTCTATATTTACATACAAAAAATGCATGATACTTCCCTCTCCTCCTCCCATTCGCCAAAGGAAGGGTACGACTCCTTACAATGCAACTGCCCAGACAGAAATTGGCCTTGATATCCATGACCTTGCAGTGCCTAGAAATACCTTTGCAAGACCCTCATAATAGAAGAAAAAGATGATGACATCAAATTAAAAGAGAGTCTAATGGAGAGGGGAGGGGATACGATGGAGATTGGAGTAACTGTTATCTTGACCTTTAATACCACAGTTAGTTTCTGCTTGGTTTTTTAGATTTTGCATAAATGGAATCATAATATTTCCTTCATGAGTACTTCCTGCTCTGAACTTGATGCTTGAGAGACCCTGCTGCGGTGTGCACAGTCCTGGCAATGTGTTCTCACTGCTGTGGAGTTCATGTTGGGAATGAACTGGCCACACTTGCTCAATTTACTGTTTGTGACGTGTGTTGTTTCCAGTGTTGGGCTACTTTGAACAATGTTGCAAAGAAAATCCTCGTCAAGTACTGTTGATAGATACGCACATTTCAGAGGGTGTATGCCTAGGAGCAGAACGGTTAGGTTGCTGGGTGTGTGGATTTAGCCAGACAGTTTTTACTTGTCGAGTGGTTAGGCCAACTTATGCTCCACTAGTGCGGTGGGGAAATTTTGGCTGCTCTCTGTTCCCACCAACACTGGGAATTATCGTTTTCGTTTTACCACTTGCATGGGTGGTTAACAGCCTTTGGAACTGCCTGCTTTAACCAAAGTTGGTTATCCTGGGTTCTGTTCTCCCTGCCCAATGACCTCAGCTTCCCCACAATGGTTTATCACAGTGTTTTCCCTGTTGGAGACTATGTTCTGCCAAAACAAGATACCTGTGTCTGCTGTTAAGTGTATACAGTGCAGGGCTGGGAAGATGGCTTGGAGGTTAATGGTGCTTGCTTGCAAAGCTTGTGGTCACTGAGTTCAATCTGCCAAAACTCACGTAAAGCCAGATGCAAAGAGTGGCACCATCTGGTGTGCAAGCAGAGTGAGACCCTGGTGCATCCCCCTCCCCCCAACATGTGTAATAAATGAAATATATATATTATATATTTTTTGAGGTAGGGTCTCACCTTAGCTCAGGCTGACCTGGAATTCACTATGTATTCTCAGGATGGCATCAAACTCATAGCAATTCTCCTACCTTTGCCTCCCAAGTGCTGGGATTAAAGGCATGTGCCACCATGCCTAGCTATATATATGTATGTATACACACACACACACACACACACACACACACACACATGTATGTACATATATATATATATTTAGAGGTAGGGTCTCCTTCTAGCCCAGGCTGACCTGGAATTCCACTCTGTAGTCTCAGGGTGGCCTCAAACTCACAGTGATCCTCCTGTCTCTGCCTCCCAAGTGCTGGGATTAAAGGGTGCACCACTACACCTGGCCAATATATATATATATATATATTTAAAAGAATATACCACTGGGCATGATGGCACACACCTTTAATCCTGGCACTCAGGAGGCAAAGGTAGGAGGATCCCTGTGAGTTAGAGGCCAACCTGAGACTATATTAAATGCTAGGTCAGCCTGGGCTAGAGTGAGACCCTACCTCAAAACAAAACAAAACAAAACAAAACAAAACAAAACAAAACAAAACAAAACAAAACAAAACACCCTCAGAAAACAAAACCAAAAAATACAAAAACCAAACATATGCAATGTAGCCTAACCCAGATGCCAAACTGAACAAAACCATGCCCAAAAGTGTCCATGCTGAGCTTTCTCAGTACTTCCATTTGCATCATGTAGTTGTGGTGCCATTCGATAATAATCTTCTTCTATTAGCTCATCGGGATCATAAATGTCATCAGACACTTTTAGATAGAAAAACATCTCCGCCTATGATCCCAATACCCTAAATGCTTTCACTTCTGGTAAATATCGATTCCCTAAAGCTACCAACCGGAGCCAAATAAGAGTCTCCAGACAGTCCTCTCAGCTGACTGCAACCCGAGTAGCTGTGGTCCTGAGAACCCCAGCTGCCCTTTGGGAGGACTTAGGACTAAGCTGCCCATATGGAATGGGCTCTGTGTGCCTTGGTCAGGGAGGGCATGTATCAGCTCTATTTCATAAAGAAGAAACTCAGGACATTGAGCAGTCCCAGCCGATCAGCTAGGAAGTGGCAAGGCTGGCATGTCAACCCTGGTATTTGGAGCCAGAGCTCACTCTCTTCTGCCTCTGTCCTCTCTTCCCAGTGCCTGGTGGAATTGCAGCTGAGTCCCTGACCTTCACTCCACTGGAGGACATGATCTTCCTCAAGTGGGAGGAGCCCCAGGAACCCAACGGCCTCATCACTCAGTATGAGGTGAACAGGGGCCCAGGTGGGAGGTGGAAGCCCAGAGCTCCTTCCCTGTGCTCTGACATTACGGAGAGGAAGGCATGTGAGGAGGACAGAGGTGGGCATTATGGCTCCCTCAGTGACAGCCAGTGTCTGTGCTCTGAGTCTTGGCAGAGGGGAAGGCCCAGTGCATCCATCCTTAGCTCCTATGCGATATGGTGGTCGGTCAGGGGCTGCTGGGACAGTGACACCCCTCCCTGTCCCATGCCACCTACCTGCCCATTCTGCTCCCAGATCAGTTACCAGAGCATCGAGTCATCAGACCCAGCAGTGAACGTGCCGGGCCCACGACGCACCATCTCCAAGCTCCGTAATGAGACCTATCATGTCTTCTCCAATCTGCACCCTGGCACCACCTACCTGTTTTCTGTGCGTGCCCGCACTGGCAAAGGCTTTGGTCAGGCGGCCCTCACCGAGATCACCACCAACATCTCAGGTAAGCTGCCTTGTGAGGATCCTGGGGTCCCTGAAGCATTGGAGGGTGGGGCAGCCTTGGGGTAGTTATTGGGAACCTTGGTGAGATAATTGTGCTATTGAGGGGCTGAGGTTAAGGAAGATTAAGTCCAAAGGGTCAGGAGACTATGGAGGGTGGAATCAAAGGGTTGAGGTCAGATGGCAATGCCCAAGCCAGGATGCTTAGGTAAGAGGGTACAGGGAGTGAGGCTGCAAGGGTGGAGATACAAGGACAGTGGTGAAGAGGTCTAGAGGCCTGGCCTTCCTGGTCCAGTGGCCAGGCTCCATGCTCACATCCCTGTTCCTTTCCCCAGCTCCCAGCTTTGATTATGCTGACATGCCGTCACCCCTGGGCGAGTCTGAAAACACCATCACCGTGCTGCTGAGGCCGGCCCAGGGCCGTGGAGCACCAATCAGGTGGGAAGGCCTTGCACGGAGAGGGTAGGGGTCAGGCTCCTCCTGAGCCCTGACCTAGGCCAGCTCCCTTGTGGCCGTTGGACTCCTGCTGGGGCTCAGAGTGGAGGAAAGTGTTCTGTGGTCCTAGAAAGGTGGAAAGCCTGAAGTCACTGATTCCTCTCTGAGGCCATACGTGGGTCTCTGCCGGTGACAGTCATGGTTGTCTGGACAGTGTCCATCCTGGAGAGGGAACTGTCTAGGCCTCTCCCAGGGAGGCTTCCTTCTTGACACGTTGGAGAAATGAAATTTTGGGGGCTTTGTATCTTTCAGCCCTGTTCCTGGAGATGCAGGTGTGGACTTCCTAGAAGGCTAGGGTGAATGTCCAGATAGGGCAGTCTCTCTGAGGTGGCTAGGAGCATGGTGTCTCTGTTTTCTTCTTTCTGGAGGAAGCTGGAGCTGCTTATGCTGTGGTGCTGCCTCTGTTGGGGGAAGGTGCTGGAAGATGAATGGGGTGTGGGTGTGTGGGACCACTCTGTGATAAAGACATGTGGCATGAATGCTATTTGGTGTGGAGATCTGAGTGTGAGAGGCATGTGGGACATGATATGTGTGTCCATGTGTGTGAGAGCATGAGGGTGAGTGTGCAGGTGCGTACAAATACTGTCACTGTGCTCGGGCCTTTATGTGCATGAAGTCATTTTCCCCTCATGGAGCCCTGTGCAGTGCATGTGATGATGGCCTTACTTTGCACACTGGGAAAGTGGCATAGAGAGCATGAGAACTTGCCCAAGGCCACACGGCTAGTAAGTGATAGGGCTGGGATGAGCCTCAGATCTATTTCTGTGCTTTTTTTTTTTCTTTCTTTTTTTTCCACTGTGACCAAATGCCTGAGCAAAACAACTGAAGAAAGGAAGGATTTATTTTGGCTGTGGTTTCAGAGGGTTCAGCCATGTAGCACATGGGCAGAACAGCAGTGGGGCAGGAGCATGCTGGTGTTGAAGTGCAACTTCTTCATCTCATGGTGGCCAGGAAGGAGGGAGGGGGAGAAAGAGAGAGAGAGAGAGAGAGATTGACAGAGAGAGAGAGAGAGAGAGAGAGAGAGAATGCTATGAATATGTTAGGCTATTCCTGTGTTCCAGCTGGCTGGCTTTCTCTTTTTCCTTCTTTTTCATCCAGTCCCTCAGCCCCTCATGGGATGGAGCCGTTCTGGGTGGCTCTTCCTATCTCGGTTAATCCTCTCTGGACACACACATTATCAGGTGTGTGCTCTCCTAGTCTCCTGGGTGCTTCTCAATCCAATCAAGTTGTCCATTAACCATCATGATCTGTACTCACCTTGACCCCTTTTCCTGTGAGGTCTCCTTCAGTGGGAACTGTGAAGATGCCAGTCAGCCCCCAAGAAGGTGACGGGTTGACCAGGTAGCCTATGTAGTCCCCCACCTTTTCAGCCCTTCCTCACCTGCTGGCTGTTCCCTGGATTTACTACCACAGAGTCTTCCTGAACTGATTTGCAGACACTGAGGAAGAGATTCAGGAAAGAGCCTTGTGTAGCACTACCAAGGAGAACTTGATTTTTTTTTTTTTTTTTGTTTTTTTTGAGGTATGGTTCCACTCTAGTCCAGGCTGACCTGGAATTCACTGTGTAGTCTCAGGGTGGCCTTGAACTCACAGTGAGCCTCTGCCTCCCAAGTGCTGGGATTAAAGGTGTGCATCACCATGCTTGGCTAGACTGCCTTTTTTTTTTTTTTTTTTTTTTTTTTTTTTTTTTTTGGTTTTTCGAGGTAGGGTCTCACTCTAGCTCAGGTTGACCTGGAATTCACTCTGTAGTCTCAGAGTGGCCTCAAACTCATGGCGATCCTCCTACCTTTGCCTCCCAAGTGCTGGGATTAAAGGCATGTGCCACCACACCCTGCTTAAGATTGCCTTTTTTTAATGAGAGAGAGTAAGAGAGAGAATTGACACACCAGGGCCTCCAGACACTATAATCGAACTCCAGACATGTGTGCCCCTGTGCACATGTGCAACCTTGCATGCTTGTGTCACTGTGCGTCTGGCTTATGTGGGGCCTGGAGAGTCGAACATGAGTCCTTAGGCTTCGCAATCAAGAATCTTAACTGCTAAGCATCTCTCCAGCCCTTGAATTCTTTTTGTTTTTGATCAGAGAAGGATCTCCCCTCTCCTTATGTTTTTTTAAAAATTTTATTTATGAGAGAAAGAGGCAGATGCAGACAGAAAGAGAGAGATTGGGCATGACAGGGTCTCTAGCCACTGCAAATGAACTCCAGACATATGTGCCACCTTGTACATCTGGCTTATGTGGGTGCTGGGGAATCAGATTTGGGTCCTGAGGCTTTTTAGGCAAGTGCCTTAATCAACTGAGCCATCTCTTCAGCCTCCCAAAATATTTTGAGGGATTCTGTGAGCTGAGAGGTGGTAAGTGACAAGGCTGGGTGAGGTAGGGAGATAGGACTTGGTGGGAAGGTGAGGGAGGATAGGATGACTGTGACTTGGCAGGTCCCCTCACTTCCCTGAGCCTTGGTTTCCTTATCCCATAATGGACATCATTTCAGTTCAGGCCTAGTGTTAATTGTTACCACCTACTGGGGAGACTTGGCGCTCCTGGAGGCTTTATCCTAGCCTGGGAAAGTAGAGGCTGAGAGGTCGTGTAGCAGTGCAGCGGGTTGATAACGGCACTTTGGGATGACTCCCTACACTGGGTGCTAGGAAGAAACAGCCGGAGGAAAGGCAAAGCCCCACTTCCCAGAGCAGAAGCTGGTGTGCAGGATGTCACACGCTGAGCTGTGATGGAGGCTGACGTGGGACATATTTAAATGTGTCAGCCTTCACGCGTTTACTCTGGCTTTGCTCCGCGGTGGATTTGGAGTTCACAGTGAAGGCCCTTTCAGCGAGGCGCCCAAATAAACAACCACAAGAGCAGGAGCAGGGAAGCAAGTCAGAGCAGGAGGTGGGTACAGGGACAGTGGGCTTCAGGGTTGAGAGGGCTCTAGAGATGTCACACCAGATATTTCCTTGCTTGCTTACTCTCTTTCCCACTGGACGTCAGTTTCAGGAGGCCCAGATCCCCCCAGCCAATGGCAAAAAGTAGTTATCTTCAGCTCGATTCATGAATGAATGAATGAATGAATGAATGAATGAACATGGCCTTACCTGGGCCCAGAGGGCAACCATTGGTTGTTTTGGTGTCTCAGGTCCTGTGTCATGACAGAAGTCATTAATGAGGCACAACAGGCTTTAGTACTTGAGTGGGACCATGATTTCTCTCAGCCTTGGTTAGTGCTAGGGCTAACAGTTAACATGCACTAGCTAAATTTGTCTTTTTTTTTTTTCTTTGAATCAACACCCTGGATCATTCCCATTTCACAGAGGGGGAGACTGAGGCCCATGGAAGTAAACTGACTTGCCCAGATAGAGTTTTTAGCCTTAATGTAGTCTGACCTCAAAGTCCATGCCTTTACCACTTGAAGGTTGCCTGGATCCTCGGGCTTGCTGTGGTCACTTACACTGTCTCCTCTCTGTTCAGTGTGTACCAGGTAGTTGTGGAAGAAGAGCGGCCTCGGAGGCTGCGGCGGGAGCCCGGTGGCCAGGACTGCTTTCTGGTGCCTCTGACCTTCGAGGCAGCGCTGGCTCGTGGCCTGGTGCACTATTTTGGGGCTGAACTGGCAGCCAGTAGCCTGCCTGAGGCCATGCCTTTCACCGTGGGTGACAACCAGACCTATCGTGGCTTCTGGAACCCACCACTTGAGCCCAGGAAGGCGTACCTCATCTACTTCCAGGCAGCAAGTCACCTTAAAGGGGTGAGGGCCAGCTGGGACCTGATGGGGGGTGAGGGAGGGTAGGTTGGGATGCTTTGGAGGGGCCCATCATATAGGCCCGAGACCCGGGAACCCCCACTCTGTCCTTCCCAGAGTTCAGCTTTCTTTCCTTGAGCCCTGCCCTCCTTCGCATTGAACACAACCCCCTTCCTGAACCTCCACGCCTTTCTGTCCAGGTCCTCAGCTTAGTTCTTACCCCTGCCTAGGCCCTGGCTTCTCTCAGGGGTTTTTTCCCAAGGATTTAGGCTTCCACATCTAAAGGCATAGGCCCCACCTCCTCCCCAGACTCCTCCCTTTTCTGTGTTCCACCTATTCTCTAGGCTCCTCCCTCCTTAGTATGCTCCTTCTCTGACTTCTCTCTTTTTTACTAGACCTCTGGGCTTAGGCCCCACCCTCATTTCTATCCCCTGATCTCATTGTCTGTCTTTTCTTTTCTTTCTTCTTTCTTTCTTTCTTTCTTTCTTTCTTTCTTTCTTTCTTTCTTTCTTTCTCTCTCCTTCTTTCTCTTCTCTTTCTTTCTTCTCTCTCTTCTCTTCTCTTCTCTTCTCTTCTCTTCTCTTCTCTTCTCTTCTCTCCTCTCCTCTCCTCTCCTCTCCTCTCCTCTCCTCTCTCCTCTCTTTTCTTTTCTTTTCTTTTCTTTTCTTTTCTTTTCTTTTCTTTTCTTTTCTTTTCGTAAGGTTTCGCTCTAGCCCAGGCTGACCTGGAATTCACTATGTAGTGTCAGGGTGGACTCAAGCTTCTCCTAGACCTCTGCCTCCCAAGTGCTGGGATCAAAGGTGTGTGCTGTCACACCCAGCCTTATTGGTCTTTCTTAAGGTCACCTGCTCCTTTGGCCTCAGGGACCTCCTGCTGAATGGAGTGTCCTCAATTATAGTGTACACCACACAAAGCCCTGACTATACCCAAGCAAAAATCCTGACTGGGGTTCCTGTCCTGGGCAGGGTGGGCTTGGCCTTTGATGGCTCTGAAACCCACTCATCTGTGCTTCCAGGAAACCCGGCTAAACTGCATCCGAATCGCCAGGAAAGGTGAGTCCGTTGGGTTCCTTCAGTCCTGTGTCTGCCATGTTTCTCTTGTGTAGCTGAGCTTGAGGACTTAGGGCTGTGGGAACACAGGGCCCGTTGGCAGGCCCCGGATGAGGAAGGGCTTTTCTCTTTAACCTCTTCAATGCCATCCTCAAGGGCTCTTCTCCCAAGCTGGACAGCAGGCAGCGCCCATCCTCTCCATCTGTTCCTACCTTCCCCATGGCTAGAGAAAAGCCCTAATGGAGGCCAGGGACAGGCCCTGGTCTGTGGAAGGAGAGCCATTATACTTGAAGCTCGAGGATGGTGGTTCTGGGTTCTGTGAATCTGTCCCTTTTCCTGTCATGGGAGAGACAGGTGGGAACAGAGTAGGGAGGCTGCACTGTGCCTCATCGAGACACAGAGTGTGGTTGGTCACATCTGGAGATGCACAAACCGTGGTATGGACAACTTTTTTTCCTGTCCATCTTGAAGGAGAGCAAAGGGGTGGGTGTGAAAGGCCTCAGGTGTCCCCATCTTCCACCTGTCAACCCTGGGGAGGATCTGAGGAGGTGGAGAGGAGGGGAGCAGTCTAGGGGAGACTGATCAGGAATGCAGGAGTCATGGCAGGTGTGGTGCGGAGAGGCAGGAAGAGTTGATTGAAAGGTAGGGCAGTGCTGGGGTGCAGCGCCAAGTCCTTGATGCATGTGTATTTGTGCAGCCTGGTCTGTGCCTTGGGGCTCAGATACCCGTGGGTAGGACTGAGTGGTCTCTCTCCCCTCTGATCCTCTCTCTGTGTGTCTTGTTTGTTTCTCCCAGCTGCCTGCAAGGAGAGCAAGCGCCCCCTCGAGGTGTCCCAGAGATCAGAGGAGATGGGGCTCATTCTGGGCATCTGTGCGGGTGGGCTTGCCGTCCTCATCCTCCTCCTGGGGGCCATCATA
This sequence comes from Orientallactaga sibirica, assembly GCA_036365145.1. Classification (NCBI taxonomy): domain Eukaryota; kingdom Metazoa; phylum Chordata; class Mammalia; order Rodentia; family Dipodidae; genus Orientallactaga; species Orientallactaga sibirica. The sequence continues at coordinate 297,521 of JAEOAD010000014.1, read as the reverse complement.
GCCATCATTCGCAAAGGGTGAGTGAGGCCCGTGGTCTGACCCACTGGGGACTCCGACCCCTTAAAGGCCTACTGTGGCTGAGGCTGGCAGGGCAGTCTCCCGGTGGTATGTAGAAGGCTGCCAGTCTGGGCATTGGGCCTTGTGGGTGAACTCATATTGGGCAGTGGGAGCTGGAGACTTGGCAAAAGGAACTGCTGTGGAATAGCATTGCTGGAATGCAGCTCTGGCTGGTGCCAGGTGCTGCTGTCCAGGAGGGAAGGACACTGCCTGGTGCCAGAGAGCTGTGCTGCAAGCAAGCACTGCTGCCCCCAGCTTGCAGGGGCTGTTTCAATAGGAAGGTATGGAGGTGACCTGACTTTTGACTCCTTGGTACCTCGGAAGTCCTCTTCCAAGCCAACTTATCTGCCCTGACAGCGTGATTGACAGGCTCAGAGCCCCAAAGTGGGAGCTGCCAGGTAGTTTCAGGACATCTGGCCTAGTGAATTTTTTTTTTTTTTTGGTTTTGCGAGGTAGGGTCTCACTCTGGTCCAGGCTGACCTGGAATTAACTATGTAGTCTCAGGGTGGCCTCGAACTCTCGGCGATCCTCCTACCTCTGCCTCCCAAGTGCTGGGATTAAAGGCGTGCGCCACCACGCCTGGCCTGGCCTAGTGATTTTGAGTCTTTTAAAAACAGCAACAGAACCTGTCTTCAAAACACCAAAGACAAACAATAACAACGTCTCCCTCAGCAGCCTAGTAGGTACCACGGAGTTGGAGACAGGTGCCGGCTCCTGACACTCACCTTCCTCTGCTCACATACCACCTCATTCCCTACCAGGCAGCTCCATTGTCCAAACACCTTAAATGAGAACAAAGGATGCTTGGGGGCAGTGGATATGTCCAGGATCACCCTGGAAGCCAGAGGCAGAGCTAGCCTGATCCCTCCCGGACCTGGGCTCTGGCTGTTGTAGCCCCTGTTGCTGCCAAACTAGGTACACATGGGCAGGTTGGCACTGGATCTTTGGATGCCAGGAGCACATAAGTAGGATCCAGGGAGGTGACAGAGAGTTGGTTGGAGCCACCAGCAGCAGAGAGGCTGGGGATAGTGTGTGCCAGGGAAGGGAAGGTGGTATGGAGGGATGGCCTACCTCAGGCCTTAAGATCAGATTTTTCCCCTTCACGAGTCCCTGTTCAGTGTCAAGACACAGTATTTTTTTTTTTAATTTAATTTTTTTATTGACAACTTCCATAATTGTAGACAATATCCCATGGTACTTCCCTCCCTCCCCCCACTTTCCCTTTGGAACTCCACTTTCCATCATATCCCCTCCCCCTCTCAATTAGTCTCTCTTTTCAGTTGGATGTCGATCTTTTCCTCCTATTATGATGGTCTTGTGTAGGCAGTGTCAGGCACTGCGAGGTCAGGGATATGCAGGCCATTTTGGAGACACAGTATTTCTAATGATCACTTAATGAGGAGTGACTCTGCTGAGAGCTTTGCACACACTGTTCATTAGTATGTTAGGTACCGAGCACCCACGATGTACCAGGCAAAGTTCTGGCACTGAGATCCATCTGAGAACATTTCCTTCTTGGCGCCTGACAAATGAAACCTTTTACCGACAAAGGGAAAAAAAAAAAAGCTGTTAATTAAAATGAGCTGCTTATGCCACTTGGCTTAGTGACAGGGCTTGGTTTGAGCTCAGGTTTCCCTATACATGTGGAGGCTCTCAGGTGGATGTCCCACAAATGGCAAGTCCCTGCACTTGTCCTCAGCAGAGGCCAGACTCTAAGTAGGGGAGGGGTGGAGGAGGCTATAAGCATGTGCTGCTAGGGCTAGCTGAGGTCCTAGAAATTCCCTCTCAGGGAGAGAGAACCCGCCATGTGGGGTATCACCCTGGGCGCAGGGAGTCACAGGAAACATCAGGACATTATTAGGTTGCCACCCCATATACCTGTCCTTGTCCAAGCTACCCAGAAGCCTCTGGGACTGTTCTTCTCAGCACTACACCTCCTCATTTCCTCTGAAAGCTACTCTATCCACTCTGGCATGTCATGGTGTCCCCCTTGTCCTGCCCTGGCTTTCAGGAGCCGTTGTATTCCTCAGTACTCCTCCAGTTTGCATAGTGGGTGTGTCGGAACACAGCAGCTCTGGAAGGGACAGAGGTATTTATATCAGGCTGGTGTGCAAATGTAACTGAGTAGGAGGTCAGGCACTCACCCCCCTCAGCCTAATCGGCTTTTATTTATTTATTTTTTGGTTTATCATTTTTCGGTTTTTCAAGGTAGGGTCTCACTCTAGCCCAGGCTGACCTGGAATTCACTATATAATCTCAGGGTGGCCTTGAACTCATGGCGATCCTCCTACCTTTGCCTCCCGAATGCTGGGATTAAAGGTGTGTGCCACCATGCCTGGCTCTAATGGGGCTTTGAGGGGAGAGCCCTCAGGAGGTTCCTGGGCCAGATGTTCTGAAGCCTGCAACCCTGGATTCTGCTATCATTCCTTCTGACTTAGTGTCCTCATCTGTGAGACAGGGATCTTTTTTAAAATTAAAAATTTTAAATTAGGGCTGGAGAGATGGCGTAGCGGTTAAACGCTTGCCTATGAAGCATAAGGACCCTGGTTTGAGGCTCGATTCTCCAGGACCTACATAAGCCAGATGCACAAGGGGGTGCATGCATCTGGAGTTCGTTTGCAGTGGCTGGAGGCCCTGGCGCACCCATTCTCTCTCTCTCTCTCTCTACCTACCTATTTCTGTATCTCTCTCTCTCAAATAAATAAATAAATAAATAATAAAATATTAATTAAAAATTTTTTAAAAAATATTTTATTATTTATTTGAGAGAGAGAGAGAGAGAGAGAGAGACAGAGAGAGGGAGACAGAGAATGGGACAGAGAATGGGCACACCAGGGCCTCCAGCCACTGAAAACAAACTCCAGACACATACGCTACCTTGTGCATCTGGCTTACGTTGTACTGGGGAATTGAACTTGGGTCTTTTGGCTTTTCAGGCCAGTGCCTTAACCATTGAGCCATCTCTCCAGCACTATCTTTAATTTTTTTTTTTTTATTATGGTGTTGGACATTGAACCCTGGGTCTTGAGCATGCTAGGCAAGCACTGTACCACTGAGCTACAGTCCTGGCTCAAGGTGGGTCTTCTCACATAAGCTGTGCCTTGAGGGCCTGTAAGGGAGCTGTCTGGCTCCTTAGTGAGCTCAGTGTCAGTGAAGGGAAGGTGGAGAGGCCTTCAGTTTGCCTGGGCATCCTGCTGAGGTCTTCACCATCCTGATCCTCCCTGTTTCCAGGCTGAGGTTATGCACAGGGCCACCTGTGCAGGGATATTGGGGTCACAGGGGTGAGCCTGAGGGTGGAGTCAGAGCAGGCCTGGGTGAACAAAGGTGCCTTTGTGTGTGCGTGTGTGTGTTTGAATATGCATGTGTGTTAGTGTGTTTGAATATATGAGCATGGAAGTGCCTGTGTGTATTTCTGTGTAAAAGTGTACATATATAGGAATGGATATAAATGTGTCTGCTAATGTGTGAGCATTCATGTGAATATATTTCTACACATATGATGTGTGGCTGTGAAAGCTATGAATCCCTTGGAGCTATTTGCCCACCTTGGCAACAGGATTGGGGAAGGTTCTAGAAGGGCCTCTTGTCCTAATTTTCTAGGTCTGAGACTGGCTAGCCTCAGGACAAGGAAGGCCCTTTTTGACCTATTTCATCCCTGGCCAGCTCCCTCTCAAGCAAGGGAAGTCTCAGCTCCTGGCTGGCTGGCATTTCCCCTGGCTTAGTCTTGCTGGGAGGGAGGGCTGGACACAACTAATGCTTTTGAAGTCTCAGGTCCTGGCTGGCTGGTGTTTCCCCTGGCCCAGCCTTGCTGGGAGGGAGGGCTGGACACACTAATGCTTTCTTTGCATGCTGCCAGGAGGGATCGCTACGCCTACTCCTACTACCCGTAAGTAGTACTGACTGCTCTGGGGGCCGAGGGCTGCCTTCTCACCTCTCTCATTATCCAGCTGGGGCAGTGTCATCCCCCTCTCCAGTTACCTCTCCCTTCTGGCATCCCCCCTCTTCTCTCTTTCCCATTGGCATCTTCCTCCTAAGTCGGGTCCCATCTTTGCTCCTAGAATCAGTTGGCTGGCTCCACACAGTTCCCCCATCCCCACATCCCCACATCCCTGCAGCTAATGTCACCTTCCCAGCCCTTGGTGATCTCTTCATGCTGAGCCAGCTCTCATCTCCCCGCTTCGGACCCACTGCTCACCCTGCTGTTGCCTGCATTGGCTTCCAGTCCCCAGGTCTCCGCTCCTCACACTGAGCCCTGTCTGGGCATTGCTGACTAGGAGTCTCCCCCTCCTTTGACTCATGCAGATACTGTTTTGAACCTAAATTCAAAACGTGTGGGAAAGTGTGTTAAATCCATCTGCCTCATCTCACCCTGAGATCAGCTGGAGGCCAGTGGAGTCAGGTGCTACCTCTACCCTCCGTGGATCTGTTTGTTTTTATAGTACTTCCAAGGAGGTCTGGGGGGACTGGAACAAACCCCTGTGGTACACCACTGGGTACCACCTTCTATGCCAATGTCCGCTGCTCTGGTGGTCTTGGCATTGTCTTGGCAGGTCATTTTCAACCTCCATGGGCCTGAGCCATTTCCATGCAGGTTTCTTTCCCTTCAGCTATGGAGCCATGCCCTTTGCCTCCCTGTCCCATGTCCCCTCTGCTGATCTCAGCTGTGGGCCAGGCTGGTGGCCCTGGGCAGTGGGAATCCCACCTGCATCTCTCTGCCAGCCTGGGCAGTCTGTGGAGCCACTCTAGGGTTCTGGAAGTCAGAAGAGCCATGATTGGCATTACTGTATCCCATGAGACTCCTGATCTGGCTGAGCAGTCTCTGGCCTTCTGGAGGCCTGGTCCCCCATTGCAGCATGGTGGGAGAGGGGATCTGAGGGGGGTGCTGCTGTGCCGGGATTGGAGAGGCCAGTCTTCCTCAGGTTTGTGAGTCCATGGCTCTGGGGTGACTGACTAGGCCTAGGGTGTACTGTGTCCCTGTCTCCAGAGAACTTGAAGTCAGGAGGGTTGAGACCCATGGTTCAACCCATGGCTACTAATGCCAGCCATTAGGGGTTATGCAGCAGCTCCGGCTGGTGAGTGAAGCATGGGGCTGAGCTCCTTTGCCTCTAGACATGCTTCTAGGATGATGCTATTTTCCATGACCCCCAAGGCCCTGACTTAGTGCCATGTCTCCCATTAATTGTCTATGCAGAAAGCCAGCGAACATGACCAAAACCACCATCAACTACCGCCAGGAGAAGACACATATGATGAGTGCCGTGGACCGCAGCTTCACAGACCAGAGCACCCTCCAGGAGGATGAGCGGCTGGGCCTGTCCTTCATGGACGCCCCCGGCTACAGCCCCCGGGGTGAGTGCAAGCCTGGCAGGACTACTGGATAGAGCCCTTCTTGGGTTCATCACACCTCAGATGAGTTCTGAGACACCCTAACTTTTGTGCACTTCCTGCATACCTACACAGACCTGGAAACCCAGAGAAAGCCCCTGGTGTGTTTGTACTGTGGGTGTGAGGAACCCTGATAGGATAGCAGGGAAGGATGTGAGATTCAGGGTGAAGGTTGTTGGGGAGCATTGGTTCAAAGGGGATCAAAAGGGCTGGGAGGATGGCTCGGTGGGTGAGAGTACTTGCCGTGCAAGCATGAGGACCTGAGTTCAGTCCCCAGCACCCATGTAACCCATGTAAAAAGCTGGGCATGAGCTGGGCATGGCACATGCCTTAATCCCAGCACTCGGGAGGCAGAGGTAGGAGGATCGCTGTGAGTTCAAGGCCACCCTGAGAATCCAGAGTGAATTCCAGGTCAGCCTGAGCTGGAGTGAGACCTTACCTTGAAAAACAAAAAAACAAAACAAAACAAAAGCTGGGCATGGCCACACATACCTGTAATCCCAGTCCTGAAGTGGGCAGTAATAGGAGAACTGCTGGGGTTTGCTGGTCATCCCACCTGATCAACAAATGGGCAGCTATAGGTTCAGTGAGAGAGTCCATCTCAAGGACACAAAACAGAAGAGTGATTGAGGAGAGGACACTCAATGTTCTACTCTGGCTTCTGTCCTTTGAATTGTTTGTCAGCTATGCCTGCAACTTGAGCAGTTCCAGGTTAGGAACTATAGATGAGGGAGAACATGCGGCGTTTGTCTTTCTGTGCTTGTGTGAGTTTGCTTAGTGTGATCTGTTCCAAGTCCGTCCATTTTTCTACAAATTTCATTATACTCTCGCTTCTGCATGCATATGTACTGAGTGTGCTTGTTTGCACACACATCTGCACATGCATATGCATACATTATGCACATAATGTGCACACACACACATGAATCCAGGGGCTGGAGAGATGGCTTAGCAGTTAAGGCGCTTGCCTGCAAAGCCAAAGAATTTTGGTTTGTTCTCCCAGGACACACATAAGCCAGATGCACAAGATGTCTGGAGTTTGTTTGCAGTGGCTGGAGACCCTGGCATGCTCATTCATTCATTCTCTCTCTCCCCCTTCCTGCATCTTTCTCTCTCTTAAATAAATTAATAAAAATAAAATATTTAAAAAAATGATCCAGGGCCTGGAGAGATGGATTAGCGTTTAAGGGCTTGCCTGTGAAGCCTAAGGACCCTGGTTCGAGGCTCAATTCCACAGGACCCACATAAGCCAGATGCTCAAGGTGGCGCATGCATCTGGAGTTCATTTGCAGTGGCTGGAGGCCCTGGCACACCCATTCTCTATCTATCTGCCTCTCTCTATGTCTGACACTCTCAAATAAATAAATAAATAAATAAATAAATAAATAAAAAAATAAAAGTCCCCATATTAAAAAAAAAAAAGATCCAAAGGAGAGCAGAACAACCTCTCCACTTATTGAGCACCTGCTGTGTACAGAGTGGGGACCCGAAGGTAAGAGGGACTTGTCTTTAGTCACACAGACCTGGGCTGGCCTCTTGGATCCCTTCTTTAGCTGTGTGACCTGAGGCAAACTGCCTAACCTCTCTGGATGTCTGTTTCCTCATGTGTAGAATGGGAAGAAAGATGATCTCTGCTGGTTAGCCAAGGTCCCTCCAGGGCAGACATGAAGCTTAAATAAGATGTGTGCAGATCATTCAGTGCTGTGTCCAGATTTGTGTAGTGACTTAGCTGTTAGGTGCTCACTCCTAAATTTCTTTGTATTTTATTGAGTTTTGTTTTATAGAAAAGAAAATATGAGGCTGGGGAGATGGCTCCCCATCTGGTAACAAAGTCTGCTGTCTCTGGGTTTAGTTCCCAGTGCCTATGTAAAGCCAGATGCACAAAGTAGTACATGCTACTGGAGTTAATTGGCAGTGACAAGAGGCCCAGGCATGCCCATTCTCTGTCTCTTTCTCTTGCTCACACAGACACATGCAAATAAATAAATAATATATAAAAAAGAAAGTATGTAATGCTTAGAAAGTCATAAAGCCGTCACAGTACATGAATGCCAGTGAACCTCACTGGCTACTTAGGACATTAGTGGGGTGGTCCTTCCCAGCTATATCCCTTACCACCCTTTTAGACATGAATGTTCCCCTGAAATTTGCATTCATAATTTGATTGCTTTTTAGGGACAGTTTTACCATGTGTGCACATATCCCCGAAGAACACATCATATAATTTTATGTTTTATAAAAAGAAAATCATACTCTTGTTCAAGCCAATGTCCTGTTTCAGTTTTTTTGTTTGTGTGTACATATATGTTAGTGTGCATGTGTATGTGTGTATGATGTGTGTGCACATGCCACAGCTCATGGGTGGAGGTCAGAGGACAACATTGGGATGTTTCTCCTCTCCCTCCACCTTTTTTTTGAGACAGGGTTCTCATTTTTTTCCAAAGGTTTTAAAAATAATATTTATTTATTTGAGAGAGAGAGAAAGAGAGAGAGAGAGAGAGAGAGGGAGGTAGATAGAGAATGGGTCTCTAGCCATGAACTCTGAACTCCAGACACGTGCACCACCTCGTGGATCTGGCTTTATGTGGATACTGGGGAATCAAACCTAGGTCCTTTGGCTTCACAGGCAAGCAACTTAACCACTAAGCCATCTTTCCAGCCCTCATTGTTTGTCCACTGTTGCTTGCAAGCTTCTGGATTCCCCTGGTTCCGTCTCCCATTGCCAGAAGCATGATGGAATTTCAGGTGTGTGTGCCACTTTGTGTCTGGCTTTATGTTGGCACTGAAGAGGTTCAAACTCAGGTTGGCGGCTTTGCAAGCAAATGAATTTAGCCACTGACCCATCTTCGCAGCCCCTCACATTTCAAATAGTTGGTCACAGGGATATTTTGCTTTGCTCTGGTTCATCGATTTTCTCTGATGTCTAGTCTTCCATGGTCTGAGTGTATCACAGTTTGTGCTCATCATTCTGCCATTCATGACTGCTTTATTTGGCTTCTGGTTTTTCCATCACAGTCCAGGTCACTGTGAGCATTTGTGCGTTACTCTTTGGATGCCCTGCGTATGGGTCTAGAAGTAGTCGTGCTGGGTTCTGCAGTACGTGCTTGTTGGACATAGGAAGATGGTGCCGCGTGTTTTCCACGGTGGTTTTCCCTGCTTCCCCTGGCCGCAGTGGTGGAAGACTTCACTGCTTCTGCGTCAGGTTGCATTCTGTTGCCTCCCTCCCTGTGCCAAGCTAGTGTGTAGACATGGTAATTTCCCACAGTCTTAATTTGCATTTCTTCCAGTACTAATGAGGTTGAACATATTTTCAAGTCGTTATTGGCCATTCAGGTCTCTTCTTCCGTGAAATGCCTGTTCATGTCTTTCACCTCATTTTCTGTTAGTTTTTGTTGCTTTCTTAGTGGTTTTTCAGGAGTTCTTTATATGTAAAGGATGATAATCACTTGCCACATATGAATTGCAAATATCTTCTTCCAATTTGTGGCTCATCTCTCCAGGTTATTTATAGTCTTTGGAAGAACAGAAAAGTTTTTATTCTAATGTAAGCACATTCATCTGTCTTTTCCTTTGTGATTTCTGCTTTGCGTATTTTCTTAAAGAATTCCTTCTTTATCCTAGGTCATTAAGCATTTGATTTTTTGCTTTTCCCCCTCAAACTTGTAATACTTTGCTACTCATATTTAAATCTTCATCTGAAACTTTTTTTTTCCCCCAAGGTAGGTTTCACTCTAGCCCAGGCTGACCTGGAATTCACTATGTAGTCTCGGGTGGCCTTGAACTCACAGTGATTCTCCTACCTCTGCCTCCTGAGTGCTGGGATTAAAGGCATGTGCCACTACGCCTGGCTGCTGAAAATTATTACTTTTTTTTTTTTCATTTTTTTCAAGGTAGGGTTTCATTCTGGTCCAGGCTGACCTGGAATTAACTATGTACTCTCAGGGTGGCCTCAAACTCGGAGCAATCCTCCTACCTCTGCCTCCCAAGTGCTGGGATTAAAGGTGTCTGAAAATTATTATTATTTTTTTTTTGTTTTTTCGAGGTAGGGTCTCACTCTAGCTCAGGCTGATATGGAATTCACTATGTAGTTTCAGGGTGGCCTCAAACTCACTGTGATCCACCTACCTCTGCCTCCCGAGTGTTAGGATTAAAGGCGTGCACCACCACACCTGGCCCTGAACATTATTTTTGTGTGTGGTATGAATTAAGCGCTTTGTTTTTTTCCATAGAGAAACATCATCAGTCCCCATCGTTTCTTATACTTCATACTCTCCCTCCTGACTTACGGTAGACTCCAGGTCAGCTGCTATATTTTCCCGGATGTGTGGATTGGGGTCTGGCGCCCCGTGCTTTCTTTGGTCAGTTTGGTGATCCCAGGCTGGAATGGTAGGCACTATGATTATTGTAGCTGCCAAAGTTTTGACATCTGAAACACTAAGCTCCCCACTCCCCAGCTTTGTTCATTGTGATTTTTGTCCTCATTCCCTTTTTCAAATTTTATTTATTTATTGTTTGGTTTTTTGAGGTAGGGTCTCACTAGCCCAGCTTGACCTTGAATTTACTATGTAGTCTCAGGGTGGCCTTAAACTCATGGTGATCCTCTTTTCCTCTGCCTCCTGAGTGTTGGGATTAAAGGCGTGCGCCAAGCCCGGCAAATTTTATTTTTTATTTAGTTAGCATACAGAGTTTCAGGTATCATCATGACATTTTCTTTCTTTATTTTATTTTATTTTATTTTATTTTATTTTATTTTATTTTATTTTATTTTATTTTATTTTTTGGGTTTTCAAGGTAGGGTCTCATTCTAGCCCAGGCTGACTTGAAAAATCACTATATAGTCTCAAGGTGTCCTTGAATTTATGGTGATCCTCCTACCTCTGCCTCCCGAGTGCTGGCTGCTCCCGGCCATCATGACATTTTCAAAGATAATTTGTCTTAGTTGATTTTCCTCCCACTTATCTTCCCATCCTGCATTCTTCTTCTTGTATCCTTTCCCCCCTTTTGTTTACATGTCAAATATGTCCTTGTGTCCTTCTCCCATCCCATCCTTGTCATCTCTTATTACCAGCTCTTGGTCACTATTCTAGCTTTTTAGGTTTTACACGTGTGTGTGTGTGTGTGTGTGTGTGTGTGTGTGTGTGTGTTTGTGTGTAAATATTACAAGCTTGGACCTCCACCTGCAATGTGTGATTTTGGGCTTTCTGAGTGCTGGTCACCTCATTCAACATAATTCTTTTCAGATCCATCCATTTTTCCTGCAAATTTCATAATTTTGTTTTTATTTATTTCTGAGCAAAATTTCATCATGTATTTTGTTTTTACCACATTTTCATTATCCACTCATCTGCTATGCGCATCTAGGTTGATTCCATTTCCTAGCTGTTGTGACTAGAGCATCAGTGAATGTGGATGTGCAAGGATCTCTGTGGTAAGTTATGCAGATCTTTGGGTATATATGCCCAGGAGTGGTAGAGCGGGGTCCTCTCTTTTTTATAAATTTTAGAATCACCTATGCAAGTTGATGGAAAAATCTTATTGGATAGGTTCATATTGAACTTTTAGATCAATATTGGGAGAACTGACTGAAATTTTATATAAATTTGTCTTTCCATCCATGAACATTGTATATGAACATTGTACGCCACCTTACCTCTTTGGGCCTTGAATGCCATTTAATGATTTTATTCATGAACTCTTGTAATCTTTTTGTTAGATATGTCTCAAGATTCCTTATTTACTTATTTACTTTTTGGTGCTGGGAATTGGACCCAGGTTTGGTGCCTGCTAAGCACATATTTTACCATTGAGCCACATTCGCCCTATGTTTCACCTTATGTTTTTTTATTTCTATTACAAACAGTATACTTTAATACCCTATTACAGTTACCTTCATGTTGCTGGGACAGAACACCCAAACAAAAGCAGCTGATGAGAGGAAAGGGTTTATTTTGGATGCTTCACGATGGCAGGGAAAAGGATTGTAGAGCAGAGACTGGGCATCACATCTTACCACAATGACTGACAGAAAGCAGAGAGAGTGAACTGAGCTCTGGCAAGGGGGAAGCTGGCCTCTAGTACCTCAAAGCTTGCTCCAGCAAGGCTCAGCCTTTCAGTCGAAAATACACCTTTTTTCTTTTCTTTTCTTTTCTTTTCTTTTTTTTTTTTTTTTTGAGGTAGGGTCTAGCTGTTACCTAGGCTGACCTGGAATTCACTGTTGTCTCAGGCTGGCCTCTAACTGAAAGCTATCCTCTACTTTAGCCTCCCAAGTGCTGGGATTAAAGGTATATGCCGCCATGTCTGACAAGGCTTAGCCTTTCAAATTGATACTATCTGGGGACCAACCATTAAAAACACATGAGTTTATGGAGGACATTTGAGTCAAACCATCACAAGTTCCTCCCCTCCCTCCCTCCTTCCTTCCCTCCTTTCTTTTTCTTTCTTTCTTTCTTTCTTTCTTTCTTTCTTTCTTTCTTTCTTTCTTTCTTTCTTTCTTTCATTTATTTTTGGACAGAGTCTCATATATCCCAGGCTGGCCTCAAAATTACAGTGTAGCTGAGGATGACCTTGAACTTCTGATCCTCTTGCCTTCACTTCCCAAGTACTGGGAACATAGGCATGTGCACCACATAAAAATATTGCCTTTCAGGGTTGGAGAGTTGGCTTAGCGGTTAAGGCCCTGCCTGCTAAGCCTAAGAACCTGGTTCCAATCTCCAGGTCCCACGTTTAGCCAGATGCAGTGAGGCAAGGGTGCAATGCTGCACTTGCCCACAAGGGGGCACACGCATCTGGATTTCGTTCACAGCAGCTGAGAGACTGCTGGCGCGCCCATTTCTATCTGTCTCCCTCTCCCTCTCTCTCTTTCTCTGTGTCTATCTCTAAAAAAAAAAATTAAAAATAAATTAAAAAAAAATATTGCCTTTCAGCTGGGCGTGGTGGCGCACGCCTTTAATCCCAGCACTCGGGAGGCAGAGGTAGGAGGATCACCGAGAGTTCGAGGCCACCCTGAGACTACATAGTTAATTCCAGGTCAGCCTGGACCAGAGTGAGACCCTACCTTGCAAAAAAAAAAAAATATTGCCTTTCTTTTATAGAGAAATGCATTGATTTTTTTGTGTATTGATCTCATATTCATACTTAAAACACCTTTTTACTATTTCTAATTTATCTCTGGAACCTTTCAGCTTTAATTAATATAGCCAAAAGAACTACCAATGCAGTTTTGTTATCCTGTCTTTCCATGGTTTTATGAACAACATTGGCTGGTACCTATAGGATTATGTTGTATAGAAGTGGCAGGAATCTTTGTCATGGTTTATTGACTGTAAAAGGAATGCTTCTAACATTTGAACACTGAGAATAGACTTTGACATGGCTGTGTGGATGTACACATAGAGTATGTATGGTGTCGTATATGCTGTGTAGTGAATACAAGTGTGCATGCTGCACATGTGTGTAGGCCAGTGGAGAACTTTGGGTGTCCCTGTCTGTTGTTCACTATGTACTTCCTTGAGAAAGGTCCCTCCCTTAACCCGAGCTCCTGTTTCAGGTCATTGAACCCCAGTGACTCTCTAATCTTGAGGTGGAGGGTGAGGTCAGAGAAGATGGCGGACCCACACTCAGATGGGCCTAGGCTTGAACGCTAAAACTGCCATGTCATGAACAAAGAACTTCAAACCCTGTGGGCCTCAGTTTCCTCCTTTGCACATGGGTGATGATAACAGAGGCTATGTCACAGGGATATTGTAGGGATAAACGATATGAAAGCCTCAGTGTGTGGCTTCATGCTTTTTTTTTTTTTTTGGTTTTTCAAGGTAGGGTTTCACTATAGCCCAGGATGACCTAGAATTCACTCTGTAGTCTCAGGGTGGCCTCGAACTCACGGCGATCCTCCCATCTCTGTCTCCCAAGTTCTGGGATTAAAGAAAGTTACCTGTGAATGGCAAGCAGAGAAGGAAAAGTTTGGGGTGCTACCAGATTGTGTAAGTGAGCCTTCTTCATCTGAGTGTGCTGAGAAATGGGGATTGTACCCATTTTTAAATTTTGTATTTTATTCATTTATTTAAGAGAGAGAGAGAGAGAATGGGCACACACCAGGGCCTCCAGCTGCTGCAAATGAACTCAAGACATGTATGCTCCCTTGTGCATCTTGCTTACGTGGGTCCTGGGGAATCGAACCTGGTCCTTTGGCTTTGCAGGCAAGCACCTTAACTGCTAAGCTATCCAGCCCCCATATCCATTAAAAAAAATTTTTTTTTTTGGTCTTTTTGAGGTAGAGTTTCACTCTGGCCCAGGCTGATCTCAAATTAACTATGTAGTCTCAGGGTGGCCTCAAACTCATAGCAATCCTCCTACTTCTGTGTCCCAAGTGCTGGGATTAAAGGCATGTGCCACCATGCCTGGCTAAAAAATATTTTTATTTATTTATTTGCAAGCAGAGAGAGAAGAGAGAAAGACAGAGAGAATGGGTATGCCAGGGCCTCCAGATTACTGCAAATGAACTCTGGACACATGCACCACTTTGTGCATCTGGAGCTACATGGGTACTGGGGAATTGAACCCAGATTGTTTGACTTTGCAGGCAAGCACCTTAACCACTTAGCCATCTCTCCAGCCTGATTGTACCCATTTTTTTAAAAAAATTATTTATTCATTTTGAGAGAGGCAGGCAGATATATAGAGAGAATGAGTGCACCAGGGCATCCAGCCACCTTCCATTGCAAGTGAATTCCAGACGCATGTGCCACCATGGGCATCTGGCTTATATAGGTACTGGGGAATCGAACCTGTGTCCTTAGGCTTCATAGGCAAACACCTTAACTGTTAAGCCATCTCTCCAGCCCCCCCTTTAAAGGAAGGATTGAAGAGTCTCATTTGCAGATAAGGAAACTGAGACCTAGAGAAGTCAAGGGACTTGAGTCAGTATTTAAATTCAGATCTCTGATTTCTCTGGTCCCCCGCCCTCTGTGCAGGACCTCAGATGTCCAGTGATTACTCACAGATTCTCCAGGTTCATGTGGAGCTGGGAAAGATCCTGGGAGAATGCTTGGGTGATATCCTGAAGCTCAGGACTGGTTCTCAGCCCCCCTCTCTGCTTCTCACCCCCCTCTCAGGAGCTGCCAGCTGGGAGCAAGAGGGTTCTTGGGACAGAGTGTTGTAGGGGTCGGGGAGAGGAAGTATTTCTCAGTCCCACAGGGAAATTCATGGGCAGAAAGTGGGGTCTCGTCTTCTCTGGGCCTAGGAAAGGGAGGGCTTTCTTGGGAACATCACAGCGTATGAGCCCACCAGTGGTCTCATTGACAGAATATCTTGAGGTTTTCTAGAAGCCACTTGGATTCGGCTTTGACTTCCCATCAGGATCTCGACTAGGGAGAAGGGTCCCTTTGCTGGTCCTCTGCCTGCTTGTGGCCTGTCAGCCCTTTGGAATCTGGGAGCAGTTGATTCCCCTGAGACTCTCCTTTGCTCCTCTCTGCACAGGGTGAGCTCTTAGTGAGCTGGTGGTTTGGTGTCCATAGCCCCAAGACCTCCACCTCCTGTTTCTCGCCTCATCTTTTTACATGATACCGTTTAGTTATTTTGTCTATATCCGGTATTTTCTGGAACACACTCTGACCACGATGACATAAGGTCATCTCTTCTCTTTGGACCTCAGTTTCCCCATCTGTGAGGTTAAGGATGTGGGGGGTAACTGGCTAGATGCTGTAAGTTCTCTGAGGAAGCATTTTTTTGCCTTGTATGATATCATGGATATTTGGAATCGGAATTCCAGGTTGGACAAGGTGTGTGTGTGTGTGTGTGTGTGTGTGTGTGTGTACTTATGTACCTGTGGGTGTGCTTGGAGACCAGATATCTTCCTACTCATTCTCCACCTCTCACTTGAGCCTAGAACTCATGGATTCAGCTAGTCTGGCTAGCCAGCTTGTCCCTGGGATCCCTGGGATCTGAGTGCTGCGATTACTGGCAGGCTACACCCACCCAACATCTACATGGTGCTAGGGTCTGAACTCCATCTTACTCTTGCTCAGCAAGTGTTTTATCCACTGAGCCATCTCCCCAGCCCTGTGATCAAGGGATCAAGGTCTTACATTGAAGAAGGCCTTGGCTTCCTGGGACTCAGGGGCTCCTCGCTTCCTTGGAAACCACTTGTCATGTCATCATGGGCTGCTCTGGGCAGTGCTACTGTGAGCCAAGCTCCAGGCTGAGTGCCTCACACATATTGTCATATTAATATCTACAGCAGTATTTTGGGTAGTGTCACCTTTTATCTTCACTTGACACGTGAAAGTGGAAGTTTAGAGAGAGTAAGTAATGTCTCCAAGGTCACATGTGGAGCTGGGATCTGATCCCAGGACTGCTTGACTCTGGAAACTTCTGTCAGTCTCTGCATTGTTCTGTGCTCCCCTGGGATGTTTCATGAAACAAACAGGAAGAGCTCTGTGCGGGGAAGGACATTTGTACACATCCCCACCATCTCCTGGAGATTTAAAATGTGCATACTCACTTTGGAAGCCCTGAGAGATCTCACAGGGAAGAAAACTATTTTTGTTTATATCAGAACTCCGCAGACACCCGTAAAACCCAGAACTCCTCCCTGCCCCGCTCATCTTTTTAACAGATCACTCAGCCATCCTGTACACCGAGTATTTTCTGGAACACACTTTGGCCACTATGACATGGGCTCTTTCATCTCTGTGCCTTTGCTGGTCACGAAGGTAGTTGACCTGCTCTCCATCTGCAAGCAACCAGACAGCCTAAAATACAGGGAGCAGTTGCTCCCAGTTGGACTCAAGACAGAGACTCAAAACAGAGAGAGAGAGAGAGAGAGAGAGAGGGAGAGAGAGAGAAAGAGGGAGGCAAAGGATGAAGGTCCTTCTCCCTGGAGGCCATTTTCCTACCTAGGCAGGGAGGGGGAGGGCTCTAGGTAGAGCAGGCACTCTCCAGACCTGGAGACCTGAGGCACTGGAGCTCATTAGGGGCCTGGCCTGAGGGTGCTGGAGGAGTCACAGGCTGGGCCTTGGCGAAGGCTCCCCTCGAGTCATTTTGCCTGAGAACTGGAAGATGAGTTTGAGGTCACCAGGCCCAAAGAGCAGCGGGAGGGAAGGGTGTTGAGGCAGAGGGAACAGGTGTGAGAGGCCTGGGGAGGGGGAGCAGGCATCTAGGTCCTTCCGGAGACTCCCAGAGCCCCCCCAGGTCAGACCTAGCAACGAAAGGCCTTGAATCTCCCCGGCAGGCAGTCTCTCCTGGGAACAGGTGGGAAATAGTGAGTGAGGGTCCGAGGTGAGCAGGTGAGCAGCTGTTTTCTCCACCTCAGATGTGGTTTCCAGAACCGGGTGTGGTGTTCTCGGGGATGCTGGTCCCCCGAGCCAGAACGGGGCTGGGGCTGTTAATCTCTCAGTTCCCTTGTCTGGGCCACTGCACAGGATGACAATGGAAATGCTGGCGCAGGGGAAACACTTCTATTCAGGTGCCTGGCGTTGTCTGTGGAGGGGTGCCGACCGCAGCTCATTTTGATTTGCTGACTTTGAAAAGGGATAATTGCTGGGAGTTGCCAGTGTTCCAGAGTGTTCCCTGGAGGAGGGGGGATGTTGGGGCTCTGTGAAAAGTGCCCCTGCAGGCTGTGTGGTGAAGTCTCACGGGATCCAGTGAAGATGCCATGGGATCTCAGTGTAGCAGGGCCATGAAGACCCCCGGGGTCACTTGAGGTGAACCGCGCTCATTTCATAGAGGGGAACCCGAGATGCAGAAGGGACAGGCTTGCCCAGGGTCACACAAGGTGGCCTAGCTAAGCTTGGATGGGTCAGTGTGTTCTCCAGATTGACTGTGTGCCCTGTCCCACTCTGCCCGAGTCCATCTGGGGCTCCTAAAATAGGCATGCCTGTGAACGCCTCACTCCTCTGTCTGCAGGGGACCAGCGCAGCGGTGGTGTCACCGAGGCCAGCAGTCTCCTGGGGGCTCACCCAGGCGTCCGTGTGGCCGGAAGGGCTCCCCATACCACACGGGGCAGCTGCACCCCGCAGTGCGCGTGGCCGACCTTCTGCAGCACATCAACCAGATGAAGACGGCCGAGGGCTACGGCTTCAAGCAGGAGTACGAGGTGCGCAGGGCCCGTCCTGCAGGACCCTGCCCAGCCTCACTGTGGACTCTAACCTCGGCAACCCTCAGCCCAGCCCGACCCTTTCTCTGAAGTCTCCCACTCAACCCAACCCTTTCACCTTGATCCTGACCATCCCCCCAACTTCAGACTGACCTGGCTTCTCACCATCGTCCTGATGCCAATTTGGAATCTGCCTTGAGGTCTCCTTTCTGTCTCCCTCTCTGACCTGACGATTCTTGTCCTGTCTCTAACTTGAACCATATTGACACTGACCTTGACCTAACCCCAGCCTGACATTGACCCTGACCCTCATTCTAAGCTCCCTGGATCTTTTGCTCGGATCCCCCTTCCCTTCATCTGGACAGCATCACCGACCTTGACCTCTGCTTGATTCCTCCTCCCTTCATTGCATCCTTCCTCCACCTTCTTCCCCACTCAGATTGGAATGGGACCCTCATTCTACACCTGCTCCATATTCTAAACTTCCGCACGTTGACCCTCTTCCCCTCCCCCCCCACTTCTGTTGGAACCTGGTCCCTCTCTGACAAGGGATCACAGTGTCTGAAGGCGGCTCTCACTGTGTGCTCAACCCTGCCCCACCCGTATCCTTCCTGGGGAGGAGAAGGGATTCTGAGTGTTGGGGACCCCCCACCTGCTGACTACTACCTTCCCTTTCGGCAGAGCTTCTTTGAAGGCTGGGATGCTACAAAGAAGAAAGACAAGCTCAACAGTGGCCGGCAGGAGCCAGTGCCTGCCTGTGAGTCCTGGGGAAGGGGCTGGGGCCCAGGGGGGTGGAAGGTTGGGAAGGAGTTAGGACCCAGCATGGACCGTGGGTGTCCTCAGAGACATAAGAACCTTGGCCTCTGAGTAGGAGGTGCATGCCATCATACCTAGTGCCTTTTCAGGGGAGAGGCAGTATAATCCCATTTTACAGAGAAGGAAGCTGAGGCTTCAGAGTCTAAGAGCTCTGCACACAGCTAACTGAGCGATTGTCCAGACTGTAACCCTTGTCCTAGCCTGCCTCCCATGGTGCCCAGAGCCTTGGTCAGACCTAGCTTCTAGGTCACCTGGATGACTCCCCTGGGGCTCCAGGACGCCTTCCCCACCTGCCCCAGCCTGGCCTCACGGGTACATCCGTGATTAGCTGCTCTGTGTTTGCAGATGACCGGCACCGTGTGAAACTGCACCCGATGCTGGGAGACCCGGATGCTGACTACATTTCTGCCAACTACATAGACGTGAGTGCCTTGCCCCACCCACCATTCCTGCTGACCTGGCCCTGTCCACTCCAGGCCTGCTACTGGCCAGGCAAGGCAGAAACCCACCAGGGAAGAAGAGGGAGTTGGGATGGCTGAGTCATGAATGCCCCCAGCTTGCGTTTGATGCCAGGGAGCTCAGAGATGGGAAGGAGAGAGGGGCTGGCAGCCTTCAGGAAAGCATTCTGCTGGTTGGGTTGGCCTTAGAGATGGGGAAGAAGATCAAGGTCTGAGGCAGACAGTGAGGTGAGAGGCGAGCAAAGATCCATCTCAGGGAGGGAAGGGTTTGGAGGTGGGGGTGCTGTGACACATGTGAAGCTGAGGAGGCAGGCCTGGCTGGATGGTGAAGGCCTCACATGCAGGCTCAGGGGTTGGCGCTTTTTCCCTGAGGCCACCAGGACCTTGTTTAAACGTCTTGACTGCGCTCATGGTGGTCCTTTACAAACAACAGCGTGTGTTTACTGAGCACGTACTGCGTGCATGCATGGTGCTAAGCACGTCATACTTCATATTGCATTTTCTATGACCTTAAGGTTACCCCACGAGGTAGTCAGCATTGTGACCTTGCTTTACAGGGGAGGAGACTCAGAGAAGTGAAGTTACGGCTCCTAGGTCTCATGGCTAGTGAGTGGTGAAGGACCCAAGCTCCAGCTTGGCCATGTTGTTAGAGCTCTGACACCAACCATTTGACACCCTGACACCTATGGATCTGGCTGGACTGGAGGGAGGTGTTGGAGAGAGCAGGCAGCTAGGAGGCCCGAACTTGGGTTTGAAGAGGGTCTGTTATCCAGGTATGACGGGCAGGACAGCTTAGCCAGGGCCTAGGGACTCTGAGCTCCTTGCCACCAGCTGGGATTGGGCTAGAATCCTTCAATTGTGTATGAAATGTATTTTGAACTAGGTACCAGGGCAGAGAGATGAACAAGAGCAGAGGAACTGTACTTTTGGAGAGTGCATAGATTCTAGAGGGTGAGACAGATTAACACTTAAGGAAACATACAAGGAAACGTTTGAGATTAAATGGGAAGGAACAGGCCAGAAGAGGTGTGCCTTTCCTGGTGTCACACAGCCAGGTAGTGGCAGTCAGGGATGGTTCTGCAGGCTGCAGGAGGAAGTAGGGGTGGGGATCCTTTAGTGGGCTGCAGAGGAAAGGGACACCCAGGCGGGAACACTGTGGGTAAAGGCCGAGGAGGAAGCCACAGGGTATGGGGACTGAGGTCATCAGGTCCTCTGGGGGCCGTCTCTCCTCTCCCTCTTCCATCTTCCTTCTGGAGCCAGGCGTGCCACCCCCTTTCCCCAGAACCCCTTGCCTTCTCCCCATCTTGTCCCTGGCTGTGGGAAGGTCTGGGCCTGGTCTTGCAGACTTGGCAGCTTGGTGACAGTGGGCGTCTCCTGGGTCTCCTCGAGGTCCCAGTCGGTTTCTCTTGTGCCCTGGCAGGGTCACGCCACTCCCTCTCTGCAGCCCAGCCCTGGCCACCTGTCTCTGCTCTGCCTGCCAGCTCACGTCACCCTTTCTGGTCTCTCCTGTGCTCCCTCCACCTCTGCCCACCTCTGGCCTAACATCTGTCTCTTTTGCTTTGTTCTGTTCCCTCACTGGAACCATTAAGATTCGGATAAACCGTGAAGTAAGTATCTCTCCCCTCTCCTCCTCCTCTTCCTCCTGACTGTTGGACTGGCCTATCTTGGGCTCTCTCACAGGCTCTGGCTGGCTCTCTCTCTCTCTCTTTCTCTCCCTGCTTCCCCTCTCCTGGGTGCCCAAGACTGAAGTCTGGTCAGAGGCTGCCCAAGGCTGAAGACTCAGTCTCCCCTGGAACAGTTCACACCCATCCTCCACTCTCTCCACAAGGCCAGCCATGCTGGGGGGCTTTCCCTGGCCTGCTCTGCACTGGCCACCACTGTCGCCTGTGTCCCCCTGCCTCGCCATTCTGAGTGAGCATCACTAGAGCACTTTCTGCAGGGCCCCTGGTGTGTGTTGGGGAAGCTGCCCTGGGTGGCTTTGTCTCTGCTGCTTAGTGGTTAAGCTCTTTGGACAGCCCTGGGCCAGTTCCTAAAACTCACTTCCCTAGTGTTCAAATCCCTTTGCAATCAGTTTGCTTAACCCCAACCAGTTTGCCCTCAATTTAGCCCCAATTTGAATGCTCTTTTCAGAAAATAATTTGGACACCAATTTAAAAAATTAGGTCATCTTTTGACCTTCAAAGAATTAAACAAAACAAAATCCTAATTCACCTGCCAATCTTTTGACTTCTAAAACGCTATTTTCATAGTATTATCTTGTTATATTTATTTATTTTTTTGCGCATATATATGTGGTATGTGTGACTATGCACTGTCCTTGGTTGTCCTGTGGCAAGGCACCCTCCCCTGTGGTGGCTGGAGCAGAACATCTGGTGTCCCACTCCATTGCTCTTCAACCTGGAGCTTGCTGTCTTTTCAGCAAGTTCTGCTGGTTCTCTGGTTTCTGCACCTCTAAGGGACTGGGATTACAGGTGTGCATGGCCATGTCCAGCTGTTTATATAGGTTAGAACTTGAAGTGGTCTTTCAGGCCTCCTCAGGCCCTCATACTTGCATAGGAACAGCTCTCAACTAATGAGCCATCCCTGCAGTCCTGATTTTTTTTTAAAAAGTGTATTTATTCATTTGAGAGAGAGACAGAGAGAGAGAGGCAAATAGAGATAGAGAATAGGCACGCCGGGGCCTCTAGCTACTGCAAATGAACTCCAGATGCATGCACCAACTTGTGCATTTGGCTTATGTGGGTCCTGGGGAATCAAACCTGTGACTTTAATCTTCACAGGCAAGCACCTTAACCACTAAGCAATCTCTCCAGTTCCCAGCCCTGTGTTTTAAAATTTATTTGATTTGAGCCGGGCATGGTGGCGCATGCCTTTAATCCCAGCACTCGGGAGGCAGAGGTAGGAGGATCGCCGAGAGTTCGAGGCCACCCTGAGACTACATAGTGAATTCCAGGTCAGCCTGGACCAGAGTGAGACCCTACCTTGCAAAACCAAAAAAAAAAAAATAAAAAAAAAATTGATTTGTTGACAGTTTTTATCAGTGTTTTGGTCATAGTCAAACCCTATTACCAACTGTTTCCACTTCTTTTTTTTTAACCTATTGAGTTTAATTGCAGTTGCTTGCATGAACATTCTTTGTTGTTGGTTTTGTTTATTTATTTACTTTTATTTGAGAGCAACAGACAGAGAGAGAAAGAGGCAGATAGACAGAAATGGTGCACAGGAGCCTCCAGCCACTGCAAATAAGCTCCAGATGCATGTTCTACCTTGTGCATCTGGCTTACATGGTTCCTGATGAATCGAGCCTCGAACTGGGGTCCTTAGGCTTCACAGGCAAGTGCTTAATGGCTAAGCCATCTTTTCCAGACCCCCCCTTTTGAGGTAAGGTCTTCCTCTAGCTCAGGCTGACCTGGAATTCACTATGTAGTCTCAGTGTGGCCTCGAACTCACTGTGATCCTCCTACCTCTGCCTTCCAAGTGCTGGGATTACAGGTGTGTGCCACTACACCTGGCACATTCTTCTTCCTTTTCTTTTTTTCTTTTTTCTTTTTTTTTTTTTGACATGGGGGTCTCATTTTGTAGCCACAACAGCTTGGAACTCACTTTGTAGCTCAGTCTGGCTCCAAACAATTGGTAATCCTCCTGCCTCAGCCTTCTGAGTACTGGGATTACAGATGTGAGTCACCACTACCAGCTGTTTTCATAATATTTATTGACTGGTATTCTTTGCTGTTTTGTGGATACCTTTTTCATTTTACCCCCCTTTTCCTTTACAAATGTATTTTTAAGTCATCATTAGAATTCTGTTCATTATAAGACCTTTGGACAACATAGAGAGTCTAACATATAAAGAAAAAGGCTCCCCCAGTCACATTTTGCAGAGACAACCAATTATCCCAGATGTGCCATTATTTTGAGTGCAGTCATGCAGTTGGTTTGTAAAGTTCTCAAACTTAAAAGGACCATTAGGCTCACAAAGACAGCGGACATGCTGAGCGCTAGCGCCCCCTGTGGGTTATGATGAATACAGGTCACTCCATGCCTTGTAATTACCTTTTTTCCTCTGTAGCAACCCACTTGCCTTTGAGACTCACCCATTTTGCTCCCTGTTATCAGACTCTTGAGAAATACTTCAGGTGACTTGGCATAATGCTTCTTCGAATGGCAGTGAACGATTGTGTTAGTGGTGGCACCTGTCGTGCGTGGCAGGCACCTTGAATGCATTGTGTCACATCTACTGAATTCTAAAGGGAGGGACCACATTGATCTGTATTTGAAAGACGAGAATGCTGAGCCTTATAAAGGTGATCTGTTGGGTAAAGCCACAGACCGGCCTTACGTCTCAGCCCTCATACTAGACTGTGTTGCTTATCCTTTGTGGAGCATCAGGATGCCTGGGGGTCTTGTCTATAAGTGCCCAGTCCCCCTGCATCACTCACTCAGACTCCAGCACAGGCTCAGGAGTGTGCAGAAATGCAAACACTTTGGACATGCTGATGCTTCCTGGTACGTGAGGCCCAGAGCTCCCCAGTGCTGGTCTCGAAAGTGAGTGTGTGCACACACTTTAAGATCGGATCATTGGGGCTGGGGAAATGGCTCAACAGCTAAGAGCACTTACTGCATAAGCCTGAGGGTCAGAGTTCAATCCCTAGCACCCATGTAGACAACTGGGTGTGGCCATATGTGCCTGCAACCCAAACACTGTGAGAGGTCAGAGACTGGAGACACCCTGGAGCTCTCTGGTCAGCCAATCTGACTGAGAACGGCAGTGGGCAGTGAGAGACTGTGTCTGAAGTCAACAACACCGATGAGTGGTGGAGAAAGACACTAGAAGTTCTCCTCTGGCCTCTGCACATTTGTGCATGGGACACATGCATTTGCACACACACACACACACACACACACACACACACCCCACACCACACATACTATATACGCATGCCAAAAACAAAAGATCAAAAAAAAAAAAAGATTTTAAACTTCCACTTGTGGGGCTGAGGTGATGGCTCAGCGGGTTAGAACACTTGCTGTACAAGCATGAGAGACTGATTCACCCTGAGTTCGATCCCTAGCATGAATGTAAAAAGCTGGGCATGGCCATACATGCCCATAACCTCAGTTCTGTGGTGAGCAGACTGGAGAATTGCTGGCACTCATTGGTCAACCAGTGTGACCTGAAAAAAAAAGGCAGCTCAGGTTTAGTGAGACTCTGTTTCAAGGAAACATGTGGATGAGTGATAGAACAGGCTCCTCGATGTTCTCCCCTGGCCTCTGGAATGTTTCTGTCTGCACAAACATGTGCATATACCACACACACACACACACACACACACACACACACACACACACCACAATTCTACACATATATATGTAACCCCCAAATCCCCTCCTTTTCATGTCCTTGGTGTGATGTGATCATCTGTACTACTACATGTACATGTTTAAAAGGGAACACTTGGAAACAAACACATGCTTCCAATGGAGTGTGGTACAAAATAGGTTGGATGACCCCTAGGTCATAATTCCTCCAAAACAATGTCTCTGAACAATGAAAGAATAAAAACTGGACTGCAGGAGAAACATTCGCAATAGAGCTGAATTTTAGGCCAGCCAATCATTGGGCAGTTGACCCTGGGCATGGAACCCTGGTTCTCCCGAGTGCTCTGCCCCTGAGCTACATCCTTGGCCCAGTCGATCAGTTTGAACTGAGCGCCATGCCTCCATTATTTTCTGACTGCTGAGGATTGACACTTTGCTGAGCCCAGGAGTGGGGACACAGCTGGCAGAATCTGCTGACGTGCCTGTGCTCAAGTGGGGCTTAAACTGGATTGGGGAGTTCCCAGCTTGACTAGTGCTGGGAGAACCCCTAGAATGGGTCCTTCCCCTCCTCCGCTGACCTGTTGCTGGGCAGCTCTGCTGAGGACTTGCTGCAGAGTCCATGGCTTAGAACAGTGGCTGGAGGGACTTGGGCTAGCCCCGGAGAGGCTCTCAGGAAGTTTGTTGTTGCTGCTCACTCTGAGGGTGTTCTGGTTCTTTCCTTGGGAATGGCGGGGTGGGGTGGGGCGTGTCTTGCTGTTGTCCTCCTATTGCAGAGGAAAACTGGGGCTTAGAAAGGCCTAGCCTGGCTGGCTGCTCAGCATGTCTGACGCCCTGCCGTGTCTGCCCTGGCAGGGCTGTACTTGGAAATGCACCTTCCCAGACCCACATACACCTTCTGAACCCAAATCTGCCTTTCACTAGACCCCAGGGTTCCCTGTGCATTGAAAAGGCTGAGGGCTAGGGAGATGGCTCATAGATCAAGTGCTTGCTGTACACATGTGAGGCCCTGAGTTTGCATGTCTAGAACCCACATAAAGCCAGAGGCAATAGAGAGCATTTGCAGTTCCAGCACTCTGGCAACCACATTGGAGGTGGAGGCAGGAGAAGCTCAGGGAACTTGCAGGCAAGTTAGCCTGTTGTACGCAGTGGTGAACAAGAGACCCTGCCTCAGTAGCAGGTGGAAGGGGCTGACTGACAATGAAAGTTGTCCTCTGACCTCCATGTGTGCTTCATGGCATGCACCACACCTGCACTCACATAGGAACATGCACGTGAGCACGTGGGTGTGCGCACACACATACACATACAGACACGTGTGTGCGCACACACAAAATCTGAACAGCCTCCTTTCGGTGCAGTCGCCCAACTTCCCTTTGCAGGGATCCGGGTCTACTGGTCTCCAAGACTTGGGTTCTTCATCCCCGTGGGAGATTACCTCCTGCGCCAGCAGCTCCTGACATCCACATTATTTGACCTTTACAACCATGCGTATAATGATAACTGCTGGGTCCCAACTTTGTGTTTGGCATGGTGACAGACGGCAGGTATATCCTCACCACAGTCATACTGTCATTACCCACTTTATAGATGTGAAGGTGGAGGCCCAGAGAAGCTGGGGAAGCCCAGGGAGCCAGAGGAGGTGCAGGGAGCTGTGTGAAGGGCGTGACCTGGAGGTCCAGGCAGTGCTTGGTGACCGTCTCTCTCTCACCTGCCCTGTGGTGCTTCTCGGCCTTTCTGTGCCGACCGCAGTGATGTTCTGGGTATTTCTTATCCCAGAAAGGTGCAGCCTTCTGGGGACCTCGGGCCTCTGTGACTACTCATACCTCTCCTTGGTCCAGGGACTCTGGGGATGGACAGTGAGGTGGCTCTTGGCTTCTCTTATTCGAGACAAGGAGGATCAAATGTTCCGAATGGTATGGGACTGTAACTGGGTCCCAAGAAGGCTTATCACCATCAGTATCATTGACTGTAAAGATACTGAAATTTGGCTGGGAATGTAGCTCAGTTGGTAAAATGCTTGCCTACTATGCACATAGTCCTGGCTTCTATCCCCAGCACCATATAAACTGGGTATTGGTGTTTGCTTGAGGTGGAGGTAGGAGGACTAGACGTAAGTTCAAGGTTATCCCCAGCTACATTGTGAGTTTGAGAGGCCAGCTCTGGGATACAAGAAACCCTGTCTCAAAAAAAAAAAAAAAAAAAAAAAAAAAAAAAAAGGACTTAAAAGTTTTATCTGCTGGGCATGGTGGCACACACCTTTAATCCCAGCACTTGGGAGGCAGAGGTAGGAGGATTGCCATGAGTTCAAGGCCACCCTGAGACTGAATTCCAGGTCAGCCTGGGCTACCTAGAAAAAACCGAAAAAAAAAAAAAAAGTTTCATCTAAGGGCCATTTCTTCCAGCTTGAAGCCTTTTTCAAGAATCCCCACTCCCATAAATTCTGGGTAGCTGAAGTGGGGTGGGTTCCTGTCCACTCCTGCCCTGACAGAGAATGGAGATGCTGCTAAGCTCTGGTTATTCCACATATGGGGTCCAGGTGGATTCGGTTTCTGGCAGTCTGAGAGCAGGGCAGAGGCAAGTTTGGCTTTATCTCCAAATCGCAGTCTAATTGCAAGCAGATAACTCTTCCTGCTTTGTGGATGGGAAACCCGCTAGGCCCACAGACCAGTCCTGTCCTCTCCAGGGTTTCACAGCCAGGCCCTAGTTGTCCCAGCTGTACTGCCCTATATCTTGGGGACCAAGAGGACAAGGTCACGGGGTCAGGAGGGCTGAGGGTGGATACACTGGTAGGTGGCATGCTGCTACTAGAAGGGCAAGGGGGCAGGGTTCTGAAGGAGCGGGGGCTACTCCGTACGCACTTACCATGCCCTCTTCTCCTGTTCCAGGGTTACCACAGGTCAAACCACTTCATAGCCACTCAAGGTACCTGGCCCTCAGCCTGCGTGTGACACCCTCCCATGTGCTGGAATGCCTGCTGCCTGCCTGGCTGTCTTCCCCGATGCCCTGCTTGCTTGCCCTGCATCTGCGTCTCTGTCCCCACTCCTTGCTTGGTTTCTTGGCATCTGGCTGTTTGTCTCTGTCCCCGTTCTGCTCTCTGTGTCTCCCGACCCCAACAACCTGGTCCAAGTGTCTTTCTCCCCGGTGGCACGTGCACAGGGCTGGCCGGGCGGCATCTTTATGGGTGTGGAATGTGCCTCTTGGTTCAGTGACCACCTGGGTCCCTTCTGGTCATGTGTCATTGCCCTACTGTTCCTTCATCTTCCCCTCTTGGAAATTTTCCTCCTGGGATAAGGATCTGCCCCTCTGTGCTGTTTCCTAGGCCCCACTTAGCATTCTGGGCTCTCCAGCTGAGCTTTGCCCTGATATTGCCCAGGGCTCTGCTGGCTTAAGTAGGCCATGGTGGGGTGTTTGTGGGGTGAATGAGAATCCCCCATTGGGGTCCTGGAAACCTCCTTGGCATCAGGGTGAGCTGGCCATGGGGAGACCTTGCTTAGGGACAGGTGCCCTCTGTGCCCCCAGGGCCGAAGCCTGAGATGATCTACGACTTCTGGCGCATGGTGTGGCAGGAGCACTGTGCCAGCATCGTCATGATCACCAAGCTGGTAGAGGTGGGCCGGGTAAGTGGGGACAGGGGTTGGGTGGGCTGGAGGCAGGGTGGGCTACAGCAGGTGGCTGAGAGCCCCCTGAGCCCTGAGTGCGGATCTTGGTGGCTGCAGGTGAAGTGCTCGCGGTACTGGCCGGAGGACTCAGACATGTATGGGGACATCAAGATCACGCTTGTGAAGACGGAGACGTTGGCTGAGTATGTCGTGCGCACCTTTGCCCTGGAGCGGGTGAGTCTCCCCCACACCTAGTCCCCTTAGAGCCCACTCTCCCTCAGCTCAGGGATCAGGAAGGCAGTTTCCTCCCCTTCTTCAGCAAGGACCCCTCTGGTAGTGCTTGCTGGGAGCATGTCGGAGGGATGGGCAGGAGTCTATCCCAGCCAGACTCCCAGAGGAGTCTGAGATGGTGGAGAGGATGCCAGGCTGCCCTGTGTTGGCTCCTGGGTGGGTGCACTGTGCTGATCCTGTACATGCGGTTTTAGCCACATGTGGAAAGCTGTGGATATGTATTTATCGTCAGTCTCATTTTGCAGATGAGACAAGTGAGGTTTATGGTCCTGTCCACAGTCCCACTTAGTCACTATAAGATCCTCAGAGGAGACAGTTTCCCCATCGGAACTCAGACCAGCATCTCAATGTTCTCCTGTTTACCCAACAACGCCGGGGCAAAGGGTGTTCAGTCGCCCAGGGTTAAGCATCTGGCAGACCCTCTCCAAGAGCATAGTGTCTGTCCGTCCAGTCTCAGCCAGGGGGATTCTCTTTGAGTTGCATGTTCCTCACCTGTACAGTGGGCGTTAATATCTACCTGGCCAGGCCCAAGAAGCAGTGTGATGCCTGTCACAGGGTCAGGTACACAGCAGGTGTCTAATAGATGCTGCCAGCGACTCACTGGTACCACTGTGGTCTCCACAGAGAGGCTACTCCGCCCGGCATGAGGTCCGCCAGTTCCACTTTACAGCGTGGCCAGAGCATGGCGTCCCCTACCACGCTACGGGGCTGCTGGCCTTCATCCGACGCGTGAAGGCCTCCACCCCCCCTGAAGCTGGGCCCGTTGTCATCCACTGCAGGTAGGGTTGCTGGGATCCCGGGAAGAGGGCTGTGGGGGGGTCTGGTCTGGAGTCAGGGAGGGACAAGGTCCTTGAGGAAGACTAGGCCTGAGCTTAGCCTGGAGACAGGGGACAGGAGAGAATGACCCCCAGAGGCTCTGAGGCTGGTACCCCTTTGGATCCCCTTTGCCAGAGTTGAGGGGTCCTGAAGCCTGGAGGTGGTCCCAGGGTTGGTGAGGCTCCAGCAGGATCGAGTCCCTCCTGTGGTCACCTAGGAAGTGTCCCCTGCTCGCCTGCCACCTGCTGCGTTTAGCCCATGGCTGAGAAGGACTCGCCTCCTCCCACATTCGGTGGGCCTTGCTTGACCTTCATGCTTCCATCTTTACCCTGACCTTTACCCCCTTTTGGTTCCCAGCTCTTGCGGGGTTCACTCCTGTCACCCCAGCTGCCTATCCTCCCTTGGAGCTTCCCCCATTGATCCATGTCTTCTCGTCCCTCTTCCAGTGGAGCTCTTCATCCCAGACCCTGGGGCTTCTGCGGGTCCCACAGCCTCCATGGCTCATCCTGGCTCCTCTGAGCGGATCCTTACCCACCCGTGGGCAGACTCTTTCCCCTTGTCCTGTCCCCCAGGCTGTCTTCTCTTTGATTTCTTTGGATCTTTCAAAAAATTATTTACTTATTTGAGAGAGCAAGACAGACACAGAGGGAGTATGGGCACACCAGGGCTTCTTGCCACTGCAAATGAACTCCAGATGCATGTGTCATTGAGTGCATCTGGCTTTATGTGGATACTCGGGAATCGAACTTGGGTTCTTAGGCTTTGCAGGCAAGTGCTTTAACCACTGAGCAATCTCTCCAGTCCTTCTTTGAATCTTTTTTTGTTTGTTTTTATTGAGGTAAGGTCTCGCTCTAGCCCAGGCTGACTTGGAATTCACTCTGTATTCTCAGGGTGGCCTTGAACTCACAGCGATCCTCCTACCTCTGCCTCCTGAGTGCTGGGATTAAAGGCATGTGCCACCATGCCTGGCTTCTTCTTTGGATCTTTAAAAGATACTATATTTTAAAAAATAAAGCTTTATTGATTGACAATACACTTAATGCAATGCATACTTAAATTGTGAATGAATGTACATGTAGCATCATGAATTTTCACAAAGTGGACACATCTGTAGCTTTATTTGGATTCAGAAATCCTTTTATGATGTTGGTTTTTGCTTTCTTTTTTTTTGATGTAGGGTCTTACTCTAGCCCAGGCTGACGTGGAATTCACTCTGCATTCCAGGCTGGCCTCAAATTCAGTGTTCGCCCTACCTCTGCCTACCAAGTGCTGGGATTAAAGGTGTGTGCCACCACGTACCACACTCGGCAGATCCAAAAATTCTAAGATCATTCAAGGAGCTGGGGAGATGGCTCAATGCGAAAAGTGCTTGAGGACCTGAGTTTGGATGCCCAGCACCCATGTAAAATGCAAGGCATGGTGGCACACATCTGTAATCCCAGTTCTGAGGAGGCTGAGACAGAAGGATCCCTGGGGCTTGTTGGCTATTTAGTCTAGCAGTGTTGGTGAGTTCTGGGTTCAGTGAGAAACCCTGCCTCATGTCAGTAAAGTGGAGAGCAGCTGAGGAAGACATCGGATGTTGCCCTCTAGCCTCCACACTCATGTACACACACAGGCGTTTGCACTCACATACACATGTATGCCCCCACCCATATACACATACCTACACATGCAAAAAAAAAAAAAAAAAAAAGGGAATAAAAAGAATGAGAGGTGTGGGGGAGATGGCTCAGTGGGTGAGAGTGCTTACCAAGCACAAGGGCCTGAGTGGGCCTGATTTACCTTGTGCTTGATTCTTTAGCACCCACATAAAAAGTTGGGCATGATCACATATGCTGTACTGGAGAACCGTGAGGCTTGCTGCTTGCTGGCAGTTCTGGATTCAGTGAGATTCTGTCTCAAGGAAACTTATGGATGAGCAATATAGGAGTTCTCTGACCTCTGCACACATGTGCATGGGGCATATGCATCTACACAGAGAGAGAGAGAGAGAGAGAGAGAGAGAGAGAGACAGTGCGCGCGCGCACACACACACACACACACATACACACACAAAGAAATAGCATATCAATAAAACCCTGGACTCAGTTCCATAGTGCTCTCTCCTTCCACAGCAATTATTATTTGATTTGACCCTGTGGGTGGGTTTGAACTTCATGTAAGTCGAATCCCCCAACGCACTATCTGCTGTATGACTTCCTTCCCTCCACTTTAGTGTGTGAGGTCCGTCTGCTTGGCATCACGTGAGTGGTGAACAGATTCCAGCCTATCTGTGCCTCCACCGTTGCTAGGCATTTCGGTTGTTTCTAGTTCTGAGCTGTCAGGAATAGTGGCGCTAAAATAAAATGGCAGTGCTCGGGACTCTGGCATGGCTTCCGGTCAAGAACTGCACATGCTGCGGTGGTGGTGGTGGTGCGTAGGAGCAGAAGTGCTGCTTGGGAACGCTCAGCCTTGTGGATACTGTCGACGTCTTCCAAAGTACTCGGGGATTTCAGCTGGGTTGTCCTCCATTTCAAAACCTGGAATCTTGGCATCATCTTTTTACTCTTCCTTCCACTCTTCCACCCCTTAACGCTGCTCAATCTTGAACTGAGCACACGTCACCATGATGAATCCAACACAGACCCACTCTTCCCAGGCTCCTGGTGGGGCTGGGAGAGAACCACATAAACATGGGCCATGAAAGAGGAAGTGTTTTAATAAAAGCTGGTCATAATTGCTCTGAGTGCTCGAAGAGGGCCGTCTGCCTGGAAGTGTTGGAGGCTCCACTGAGGATGTGGGTGGCAGTGAGTGTGGGGGGCTTGAAGGATGTGCAGGAGGTTTTGGGGACACCCCAGAGGAGGGGCACTCTTGGACTGAGCTCAGAGAACCTCCTTTGTCCCTCTCCCAAGTCGTCTCAGTTCCTCACTCTCCTTCCCTCTTCCCAAAGCTCTGCTCCCTGGTTCTTCCTCTCTTGTCTTCTCTGTGGGCGAAGACATGGCAGGAACCTGAGCCCCCCCACTTTCCTTCTCCCTGATCCTGAACCCCATTCAGAATGCTCTTATCTCTTTCTCCCCACAGCGCGGGCACTGGCCGCACAGGCTGCTACATTGTCCTGGACGTGATGCTGGACATGGCAGAGTGTGAGGGCGTCGTGGACATTTACAACTGTGTGAAGACACTCTGTTCCCGACGCGTGAACATGATCCAGACCGAGGTGTGGACCCAGCCCTGGCTCCACCTTTCCTCTCCTCTGGGACCTGAGTCTCTAGTGGCTCAGAGCTGCTGCAGCCTGTTTCCACACTCTCCTTAGGCTTCCTTTCCTCAGGACCATCTATGAATGGGGGGCTCTTAGGATCTCCCCCAACTCTGCCCCATGGCATTAATGTTAGATGAGTTAGACAGCAGGCTCTGGAGGTGGACATACCAGATCTGCATCCTCACTAGCTGCGGGACCTTGGTCTGTCTCTCATCTCTCAGATGATCTGCTGTAGGGATAGGTTACGTGGGTGGGATGGAGATGAACTATGATGAAGATTGGACCCCACCTTAGAATACTCCTGCCTTAATCTTGAGCTCGCTTGTTCTTTCCTCCCCTACAGATTCCCCAGCTTCTAGTCCCCTCTCCATTCTCACATTTTCCTGTTCTCTTCTAGGAGCAATACATCTTCATCCATGATGCAATCCTGGAGGCCTGCCTGTGTGGGGAGACCACCATCCCTGTTAATGAGTTCAAGGCCACCTACAGGGAGATGATCCGCATTGACCCTCAGAGTAATTCCTCCCAGCTGAGGGAAGAGTTCCAGGTGGGGGGCTGAGTGTGCACATGTATGCTGGGAGGGCCAAGCAGGAGTGATCATCTTGAGACACAGCTAGGGTCAGCGTTGGGTGACTGGGAAGGACTCAGACATGGAGGGGGATGAGACGTCAGAGCAGTCATGCTCCCAGGTTTTGAAGTCTGAAGTAAGCCTGGGTTCTAATCCTGGCTCATCTAGTGAGGAGCTGTGAGGAGCCTTGAGCAGGTCACCACACCTCTCTAAGCCTCTGTTTTGCTACCCAGGAAAGAAAGGAAGTTCACAATCAGGTGTCAGCATGAAATTGAGCTCAGGCTGCAGTGACTGCAGAGCTAGGGTGTTGCAGATTCAGCTGGGGGATCTCGAGGTGCAGGGGCTTGGCTCTGTCTGCCCCGGTCTGCTCTTGTCTGGCCTCCCTTTCTCCTTATCTCTTTCCCCCTTTTCTCCTTCCTCCTTGCCCTCTCTTCCCCTTTCCTCTTTCCCCTCCTCTTTTCCTCCCTCCCCCTCCTCTCTCCCTTCCCCTTCCTTCTTCCCCTCCCCTTCCTTCTTCCCTCCCTTCCTTTCTTTTTAATAGATTTATTTTTATTTTAATTATTTATGAGAGAGAGAGAGAGAGAGAGAGAGGAGAGAATGGGGGCACCAGGTCCTCGAGCCACTGTACACGAACTCCAGATGCATGTGCCACCTTGTATGTGGATCCTGGAGAATCAAACCAGGATCCTTTGGCTTTGCAGGCAAAACTGCTAAGCCATCTCTCCAGTCCATCTCTTTTTTTTCTTTCTTTATTTCCCTTTCTTCTTCCCTTCCCTTTCTTCCTTCCTCCTTCCCTTCCTCCCTTCCTTCCGGCCTTCCTTTCAGGATGTTGTGTAGCCCAGGATACTCTTAAACATGCTCGGTAGCCAAGCATCACCTTGAACTGCTGATTCTCCTGCCTCCACCTCTCAAGTGTTGGGATTACAGGCATACACTACCACACCTGGTGTCTTTTTCTATCTATCCCTGACTGGTCTCAAACTCAACAGTAATCCTGCCTCGGCCTCACAAGTGCTTGGCTTAAAGGCATGCACCACTATACCTGGCTTCTGCTCTGGTCTTAGTTTCACTCAGACCTGTAGTTGGCCCCCAGCTGTGCCAGGCTCATGTCATCTCTGTTGTCAGGAGACGCTGGAGGAAGGCCCTTGCTGTTCCAACAGTCCCAGAGCTCAGGCACTGTCTTCCCAAGGTGGGGTAAGAGATGGAGCCCAGGCTTCGGTGCTGGTTCCTGGGCTGGGACTAGCCTCACCGTGCTTTAGCGATACAGCAGGTGAACGCTGCTCTCCAGAGTTGTCTACTTGTCCCTGGGGATCAGAGACTCAGTTGCCCTCAGCACTCAGGGTTCCCATGTTTCTTTTTCTTTCTTCTTTTTTTTTTTTGGTATTTTTTTCGAGGTAGGGTCTTGCTGAAGCCCAGGCTGACCTGGAATTCACTGTATTCTCAGTGTGGCCTCGAACTCATGGCGATCCTCCTACCCCTGCCTCCCTAGTGCTGGGATTAAAGGCGTGCGCCACCACACCCGGCCCCATGTTTCTTAAGCAGTGTGGCGCCTGCATGTGGGACACTCTGGAGTCAGTGTAGGGTGATCTGGGCCATGGGGCTGGTGACTTCTTTTTAGGGAGAGGTATTGGCTTTTTGGATTGTGACAGACTTGGGGATTCTCAGAGGGATCTCTAAGAGCAAGAGAGAGATTGAGACCTATGAATCCACGTCCGGGGCTTGAAGGTGAGGCATGGAGGAGATGTCCAAAGCCCGGTGCACAGGGCTGCATGCATTCTGTCTACACAGGGATGTGACCCAGACAGATGCTCTCCTGTGCCTGGTACCTAGAGTCCACTCTGTAGAAGAGGTGGGATTCAGTCTTCTCTCTCTCTCTCTCTTTCTTTTTTTTTTTTATTTGAGAGAGACTGAGAAAAAGAGAGAGAGAGAGAGAGGGAGGGAGGAAGAGACAGAATGGGTGTGCCAGGGCCTCTCAGCCACTGTGAATGAACTCCAGATGCATGTGTCATTGAGTGCATCTGGCTTTATGTGGATACTCGGGAATCGAACTTGGGTTCTTAGGCTTTGCAGGCAAGTGCTTTAACCACTGAGCAATCTCCAGTCCTTCTTTGAATCTTTTTTTTTGTTTGTTTTTATTGAGGTAAGGTCTCGCTCTAGCCCAGGCTGACTTGGAATTCACTCTGTATTCTCAGGGTGGCCTTGAACTCACAGCGATCCTCCTACCTCTGCCTCCTGAGTGCTGGGATTAAAGGCATGTGCCACCATGCCTGGCTTCTTCTTTGGATCTTTAAAAAATAAAGCTTTATTGATTGACAATACACTTAATGCAATGCATACTTAAATTGTGAATGAATGTACATGTAGCATCATGAATTTTCACAAAGTGGACACATCTGTAGCTTTATTTGGATTCAGAAATCCTTTTATGATGTTGGTTTTTGCTTTCTTTTTTTTTGATGTAGGGTCTTACTCTAGCCCAGGCTGACGTGGAATTCACTCTGCATTCCAGGCTGGCCTCAAATTCAGTGTTCGCCCTACCTCTGCCTACCAAGTGCTGGGATTAAAGGTGTGTGCCACCACGTACCACACTCGGCAGATCCAAAAATTCTAAGATCATTCAAGGAGCTGGGGAGATGGCTCAATGCGAAAAGTGCTTGAGGACCTGAGTTTGGATGCCCAGCACCCATGTAAAATGCAAGGCATGGTGGCACACATCTGTAATCCCAGTTCTGAGGAGGCTGAGACAGAAGGATCCCTGGGGCTTGTTGGCTATTTAGTCTAGCAGTGTTGGTGAGTTCTGGGTTCAGTGAGAAACCCTGCCTCATGTCAGTAAAGTGGAGAGCAGCTGAGGAAGACATCGGATGTTGCCCTCTAGCCTCCACACTCATGTACACACACAGGCGTTTGCACTCACATACACATGTATGCCCCCCACCCATATACACATACCTACACATGCAAAAAAAAAAAAAAAAAAAAAAAAGGAATAAAAAGAATGAGAGGTGTGGGGGAGATGGCTCAGTGGGTGAGAGTGCTTACCAAGCACAAGGGCCTGAGTGGGCCTGATTTACCTTGTGCTTGATTCTTTAGCACCCACATAAAAAGTTGGGCATGATCACATATGCTGTACTGGAGAACCGTGAGGCTTGCTGCTTGCTGGCAGTTCTGGATTCAGTGAGATTCTGTCTCAAGGAAACTTATGGATGAGCAATATAGGAGTTCTCTGACCTCTGCACACATGTACATGGGGCATATGCATCTACACAGAGAGAGAGAGAGAGAGAGAGAGAGAGAGAGAGAGAGTCTTGTGGCACACACACACACACACATACACACACAAAGAAATAGCATATCAATAAAACCCTGGACTCAGTTCCATAGTGCTCTCTCCTTCCACAGCAATTATTATTTGATTTGACCCTGTGGGTGGGTTTGAACTTCATGTAAGTCGAATCCCCCAACGCACTATCTGCTGTATGACTTCCTTCCCTCCACTTTAGTGTGTGAGGTCCGTCTGCTTGGCATCACGTGAGTGGTGAACAGATTCCAGCCTATCTGTGCCTCCACCGTTGCTAGGCATTTCGGTTGTTTCTAGTTCTGAGCTGTCAGGAATAGTGGCGCTAAAATAAAATGGCAGTGCTCGGGACTCTGGCATGGCTTCCGGTCAAGAACTGCACATGCTGCGGTGGTGGTGGTGGTGCGTAGGAGCAGAAGTGCTGCTTGGGAACGCTCAGCCTTGTGGATACTGTCGACGTCTTCCAAAGTACTCGTGGGATTTCAGCTGGGTTGTCCTCCATTTCAAAACCTGGAATCTTGGCATCATCTTTTTTACTCTTCCTTCCACTCTTCCACCCCCTTAACGCTGCTCAATCTTGAACTGAGCACACGTCACCATGATGAATCCAACACAGACCCACTCTTCCCAGGCTCCTGGTGGGGCTGGGAGAGAACCACATAAACATGGGCCATGAAAGAGGAAGTGTTTTAATAAAAGCTGGTCATAATTGCTCTGAGTGCTCGAAGAGGGCCGTCTGCCTGGAAGTGTTGGAGGCTCCACTGAGGATGTGGGTGGCAGTGAGTGTGCGGGGCTTGAAGGATGTGCAGGAGGTTTTGGGGACACCCCAGAGGAGGGGCACTCTTGGACTGAGCTCAGAGAACCTCCTTTGTCCCTCTCCCAAGTCGTCTCAGTTCCTCACTCTCCTTCCCTCTTTCCCAAAGCTCTGCTCCCTGGTTCTTCCTCTCTTGTCTTCTCTGTGGGCGAAGACATGGCAGGAACCTGAGCCCCCCCACTTTCCTTCTCCCTGATCCTGAACCCCATTCAGAATGCTCTTATCTCTTTCTCCCCACAGCGCGGGCACTGGCCGCACAGGCTGCTACATTGTCCTGGACGTGATGCTGGACATGGCAGAGTGTGAGGGCGTCGTGGACATTTACAACTGTGTGAAGACACTCTGTTCCCGACGCGTGAACATGATCCAGACCGAGGTGTGGACCCAGCCCTGGCTCCACCTTTCCTCTCCTCTGGGACCTGAGTCTCTAGTGGCTCAGAGCTGCTGCAGCCTGTTTCCACACTCTCCTTAGGCTTCCTTTCCTCAGGACCATCTATGAATGGGGGCTCTTAGGATCTCCCCAACTCTGCCCCATGGCATTAATGTTAGATGAGTTAGACAGCAGGCTCTGGAGGTGGACATACCAGATCTGCATCCTCACTAGCTGCGGACCTTGGTCTGTCTCTCATCTCTCAGATGATCTGCTGTAGGGATAGGTTACGTGGGTGGGATGGAGATGAACTATGATGAAGATTGGACCCCACCTTAGAATACTCCTGCCTTAATCTTGAGCTCGCTTGTTCTTTCCTCCCCTACAGATTCCCCAGCTTCTAGTCCCTCTCATTCTCACATTTTCCTGTTCTCTTCTAGGAGCAATACATCTTCATCCATGATGCAATCCTGGAGGCCTGCCTGTGTGGGGAGACCACCATCCCTGTTAATGAGTTCAAGGCCACCTACAGGGAGATGATCCGCATTGACCCTCAGAGTAATTCCTCCCAGCTGAGGGAAGAGTTCCAGGTGGGGGGCTGAGTGTGCACATGTATGCTGGGAGGGCCAAGCAGGAGTGATCATCTTGAGACACAGCTAGGGTCAGCGTTGGGTGACTGGGAAGGACTCAGACATGGAGGGGGATGAGACGTCAGAGCAGTCATGCTCCCAGGTTTTGAAGTCTGAAGTAAGCCTGGGTTCTAATCCTGGCTCATCTAGTGAGGAGCTGTGAGGAGCCTTGAGCAGGTCACCACACCTCTCTAAGCCTCTGTTTTGCTACCCAGGAAAGAAAGGAAGTTCACAATCAGGTGTCAGCATGAAATTGAGCTCAGGCTGCAGTGACTGCAGAGCTAGGGTGTTGCAGATTCAGCTGGGGGATCTCGAGGTGCAGGGGCTTGGCTCTGTCTGCCCCGGTCTGCTCTTGTCTGGCCTCCCTTTCTCCTTATCTCTTTCCCCCTTTTCTCCTTCCTCCTTGCCCTCTCTTCCCCTTTCCTCTTTCCCTCCTCTTTTCCTCCCCTCCCCCCTCCTCTCTCCCTTCCCCTTCCTTCTTCCCTCCCTTCCTTCTTCCCTCCCTTCCTTTCTTTTTTAATAGATTTATTTTTATTTTAATTATTTATGAGAGAGAGAGAGAGAGAGAGAGGGAGGGAGAGAATGGGGGCACCAGGTCCTCGAGCCACTGTACACGAACTCCAGATGCATGTGCCACCTTGTATGTGGATCCTGGAGAATCAAACCAGGATCCTTTGGCTTTGCAGGCAAAACTGCTAAGCCATCTCTCCAGTCCATCTCTTTTTTTTCTTTCTTTATTTCCCTTTCTTCTTCCCTTCCCTTTCTTCCTTCCTCCTTCCCTTCCTCCCTTCCTTCTGGCCTTCCTTTCAGGATGTTGTGTAGCCCAGGATACTCTTAAACATGCTCGGTAGCCAAGCATCACCTTGAACTGCTGATTCTCCTGCCTCCACCTCTCAAGTGTTGGGATTACAGGCATACACTACCACACCTGGTGTCTTTTTCTATCTATCCCTGACTGGTCTCAAACTCAACAGTAATCCTGCCTCGGCCTCACAAGTGCTTGGCTTAAAGGCATGCACCACTATACCTGGCTTCTGCTCTGGTCTTAGTTTCACTCAGACCTGTAGTTGGCCCCCAGCTGTGCCAGGCTCATGTCATCTCTGTTGTCAGGAGACGCTGGAGGAAGGCCCTTGCTGTTCCAACAGTCCCAGAGCTCAGGCACTGTCTTCCCAAGGTGGGGTAAGAGATGGAGCCCAGGCTTCGGTGCTGGTTCCTGGGCTGGGACTAGCCTCACCGTGCTTTAGCGATACAGCAGGTGAACGCTGCTCTCCAGAGTTGTCTACTTGTCCCTGGGGATCAGAGACTCAGTTGCCCTCAGCACTCAGGGTTCCCATGTTTCTTTTTCTTTCTTCTTTTTTTTTTTTTGGTATTTTTTTCGAGGTAGGGTCTTGCTGAAGCCCAGGCTGACCTGGAATTCACTGTATTCTCAGTGTGGCCTCGAACTCATGGCGATCCTCCTACCTCTGCCTCCCGAGTGCTGGGATTAAAGGCGTGCGCCACCACGCCCGGCCCCATGTTTCTTAAGCAGTGTGGCGCCTGCATGTGGGACACTCTGGAGTCAGTGTAGGGTGATCTGGGCCATGGGGCTGGTGACTTCTTTTTAGGGAGAGGTATTGGCTTTTTGGATTGTGACAGACTTGGGGATTCTCAGAGGGATCTCTAAGAGCAAGAGAGAGATTGAGACCTATGAATCCACGTCCGGGGCTTGAAGGTGAGGCATGGAGGAGATGTCCAAAGCCCGGTGCACAGGGCTGCATGCATTCTGTCTAGACAGGGATGTGACCCAGACAGATGCTCTCCTGTGCCTGGTACCTAGAGTCCACTCTGTAGAAGAGGTGGGATTCAGTCTTCTCTCTCTCTCTCTCTCTTCTTTTTTTTTTTTTTTTTATTTGAGAGAGACTGAGAAAAAGAGAGAGAGAGAGAGAGAGGGGGAGGAAGAGACAGAATGGGTGTGCCAGGGCCTCTCAGCCACTGTGAATGAACTCCAGATGCATGCACCCCCTTGAGCGCATGTGCGACATTGTGCGCTTGTGTCACTTTTGCGTCTGGCTAAATGTGGGACCTGGAGATTTGAACAAGCATTCTTAGGCTTTTCAGGTAGGCACCTTAACCTCCATCTCTCCTTTCCAGTCCTCTCTCTCTCTCTCTCTTTTTTTTTTCGAGGTAGGGTCTCACTCTAGCTCAGGCTGGCCTGGAATTTCCTCTGTAGTCTCAGGGTGGCCTTGAACTCATGGCAATCCTCCTACCTCTGCCTCCCAAAGTGCTGGGATTAAAGGCGTGCACCACCAGGCCCAGCTTCTCTCTCTCTCTCTCTCTCTTTTAAAATATTTATTTATTTGAGAGATAGAGACACAGAGAGAGAATGAGTATGGGAGTGCCAGGGCCTCCTGTGGCTACAAGTGAACTCCAGATGCATGTACCACTTTGTGCTTCTGGCTTTGTGTGGGTACTAGGGAATCAAATTTAGGTCAGCGGGATTTGCAAGCAAGTGCCTTTAACCGCTGAGCCATCTCTGCAGCCCTCAGGCTTGTCTCTGAAAGCACCTATCAGCTAGTGGCGATCCTCAATGCGCCTGCTCCATCTTGAGTGCCGGGTGCTCCTGGCTCTGCTCTGTGCCTAGCATGATCTCCCTGGTCTTGGAGGAGCTCCATGAAGGAGGCATGTTTATCTTCCCATCTACAACTGAGGCTGAGAGGAATGGAAGCCGGTCCAAGGTCACATGGGCAGTGGAGAGGCATACTCTAGTCGACACAGCTCAGTCCAGCCTCAGCATGGCCTGGTGACGGGGGATCTCTGGTCTCTGTTGTCTCTTCCTTTTCTCTGGGCCTGAGTTTCTCCATTCATAACATGGAGTTAATAAACCAGCCTAGGGATCTCCACGGGGCTGTGAGGAGCCCCAGCAAGCCCTGGCTGTGTTCTCTATCCCTACCCCGACTCCTTGTAGACGCTGAACTCGGTCACACCACCACTGGATGTGGAGGAGTGCAGCATTGCCCTGCTGCCTCGCAACCGCGACAAGAACCGCAGCATGGACGTACTGCCACCCGACCGCTGCCTGCCCTTTCTCATCTCCACTGACGGAGACCCCAACAACTACATCAACGCGGCCCTGACTGATGTGAGACCCCAGGGGTGCAGTGGGCTCTGGAAGCAGCGTCTGAGAAGATCCAAGAGTCAAGGGAGCAGAGCTAAGGGCTCTGGTGGGATGACCCTCTGCCCATTCTGGGGCCAGACCCACAGGGTGACCTTCCTACTCCCCTCTGACTTTCCACTCTTGGCATTATTTATACCAGTACTCCCCTTCTAGTGCTGGTCTCAACCCAAGTGGGGATGTGGTTGGTGGAGTTGAGGCAGGGCTGTCTTCAGAATCAGGCCCAGCAGAGTCTGGGGTGGATGAGTGAGTGATTCAGAGACTGCCTGGAGATTCCCAGAGGGTTTGTGCTTGGGACCAGAGACCTGATGTTTAAGATCCAGTGGAGCCAGTCCTGGGAAGTGGGCATTGGACCTTGTTTTAATTTTTTATTATTTATCTGAGGGAGAGAGAAAGAGGGGGAAGAGAGAGAATGGGTGCATCAGGGCCTCCAACCACTGCAAACAAACTCCAGACATATGTGCCACCTTGTGCATCTGGCTTATGTGGGTCCTGGGGAATCGAACCAAGGTCCTTTAGGTTTTGCAGGCAAGCGCCTTAACCGCTAAGCCATCTCTCCAGCCCCTGTTTTCATTTTTTTAAGAGATTGCATTTTATTTTATATTTTATTTATCTATCTATCTATTTTTATTTGTGAGAAAGAAAGAGGGAGAGAGAGGGAGAGGGAGAAGGAAAGAGAAAGAGAATGGACATGCCAGGCCCTCTAGCCACTGCAAATGAACTCAGACTTATGTGCCATCTTGGGCAACTGGCTTACATGGCTACTGGGAAGTTGAACCTGAGTCCTTAGGCTTTGTAGACAAGCGCCTTAACCACTAAGTCATCTCTCCAGCCCTGGATCCTGGTTTAGAACCTGGTGTGCAGTGGTCACTTCAAGGGCCATTTAGTGGATCCTTTTCCTGCTCCCAGCCCAGGGGACGTCACTTCCTTTATGGGGTGTTGGAAGTGGAACAGAGCTGGCGTTGTGGGGGCCCAGGATGCTGCCACCTGAGGAGAGTCCATTCTCTCTCCCCTGTTGAGCCAGTCAAGAACAGAACAGGAGACAGACAGGTGGAGACAGACAAATGGAGATCCAAATGTCGCAGGAAGCACTGGAGAATTTGCCTTTAGCTGCATGGCCACATGGACTGTGGATGCCTTGGCCCCTCCGCCAGGCCGACTTGCTCTCCTGGATCCATGAGGGACTGGCCCTCGTGCGGTGTGTGTGGGAGGAGCAGGGAAGTTAGAAAATGCTTCTGAGAGGGAATTGCTAGGGTGGGAGTGAAAGAAGTGGGGTCAGGCCAGGTCCCTCCACCCCACTACATAAGGAGAAGGGAGGTTCTCCCCAGTGATCACGAGGGAGGTACCTTTGTGGCCTGGTCTTGGTCCAGAGTTCCTCAACAGCGCAAGGTGTGGTGGTAATGTAGTGAGGGAGCTTGTCCTTGGCTTCCTGGTGTGGGCTGAAGCCCCACTCCTGAAATGAGACACATGGGAGGGGCCTGCAGTCAATGTCCCTCAGTCTGGCACCGTATGTGTGCGTGTGTGTGCACATAGGTATCCTTGGTGGCATCTGGACCTGTTGGAGGTTCCTGGAGGGTATGAATATTTTGGGATGGGCACTTAGGATTTTGTAACTTTCCTCCTAGTTCTGTCTCTCACTTCACTGTGACATCTGCACTGTGGGGACCAGGGAGGAAACTCTAAGGGGGTTGGTCTATAGCTGGGGAGGGTCAGGGTGGGAACAGCCTGTCAGGCGGAGAAACTGCCAGCACAGCCCTGCCATCTTCTGGGTCCTTAGTATCTCAGGCACCTGATGCCAGCCATATGTGTACGATTAGCTTAGGATATAGGAGTCCTGACTTTTTTTTTTTTTTTTTTTTGGTTTTGTGAGGTAGGGTCTCACTCTGGTCCAGGCTGACCTGGAATTCACTCTGTAGTCTCAGGGTGGCCTCGAACTCTCGGTGATCCTCCTACCTCTGCCTCCCGAGTGCTGGGATTAAAGGCGTGTGCCACCACGCCCGGCTAGGAGTCCTGACTCTTGGAGTGTGTCTGTCTGGGGGGGGGTCATCTGGAGTCTTTGGGGGATGGTCCTTTCTCTGGGAGCACGGGCCTGGACAGGAGCCTGTGTCTCTGCCTTGCCCAAGACGCCAAAGGGCAGGTTAAGCTTCACACAGGTTCAAGTCAAAACTAAGGCCAGAGGACGTTCGACAAGGGCCAGGGTCCTGTGAGCCAGTGTCAGCAGCTTGGGTGAGGAGGAGGGCTTGGGGTCAGGGAGTGGGGTGGTACGAGAAGGAAATGGAGGTCAGGCCAGGTAGGATCCTGGGAGCTTTGGTGCTGGGGTCAGGGAGTTGGGGTGCATGAGAAGAAAAAGGAAGGAGGCTATGGAGGTGGGGCCAAGCAGGGTCCTGGAAGCCTTGGTGCTAGAGATTTGGGAGAAGGCTGAGTGCCAGCTTCCCAGCAGACTGAGGTTGGGGACAGTGGCTGTTACTACCTGGAGTGTGGGGGTGGGGTCTCAACCCTTCAGCCATGGAAGCTGGAAGTAGTCTAGAGATTTGCTTATTTAAAA
The DNA here is from genome assembly GCA_036365145.1 of Orientallactaga sibirica. Classification (NCBI taxonomy): domain Eukaryota; kingdom Metazoa; phylum Chordata; class Mammalia; order Rodentia; family Dipodidae; genus Orientallactaga; species Orientallactaga sibirica. Next base: position 254,079 of record JAEOAD010000014.1, on the reverse strand, counting down.
ATAATTGTTGAGGGCTGGAGAGATGGCTTAGCGGTTAAACGCTTGCCTATGAAGCCTAAGGACCCCAGTTCAAGGCTTGATTCTCCAGGACCCATGTAAGCCAGATGCACAAGGGAGTTCGTTTGCAGTAGCTGGAGGCCCTGGCGCACCCATTCTCTCTCTCTCTCTCTCTACCTCCCTATTTCTGTATCTCTCTCTCAAATAAATAAATAAAAAATAAAATATTAATTAAATAATAATAATTGTTGAGCTGGTGTGGTGGCGCACGCCTTTAATCCCAGCACTTGGAAGGCAGAGGTAGGAGGATCTCCATGAGTTCGAGGCCACCCTGAGATTGCATAGTGAATTCCAGGTCATCCTGGCCTAGAGTGAGACCCTACCTTGAAAAACAAAACAAACAAACAAAAAAATTGTTGAACCCCTGCAATGTACTGGGCAGAGGCCATACCCTGAGATCTCTGCTCTGCAAAAACCTTGCATTCAGCAGAGGGTGGGGATGGATCAGATGGCACAGTCACTAAATAAACATGCAACAGAATGCCATGCGCTAGAAATGTCTACCAAAAGCATCCAGGCAGGAGGGGGACTTCATGTGGATGTGGGGCCTGTGTGCAGCTGTGTTTGGTGAGGTAGTAAAGGGAGTTCTTTGAGGAGCTGGAAATTCGAAGACCAGAAGGTCGTCAGGGAGAGAGCCACACAGACATTTGGGAAATTGAATCCGCAGAGATAGCCGATGCAAAAGTCCTGAGGCAGGGGGCAAGCTTGGGGGTCTTTTGTTGTTTAGTTCTTAGGGACCCTGGGCTTGCGTACAACAGACCAGGGGGTCCACCCCTTCAGTTCAGGCTGAGCTCAGCCTTCTGGGTAGCCTCTGACGTGGTCCACTGTGAGGAGCCTGCTTCTGCAGGCAAAGTTGTCTAGGCTGAGGCTGTGCTTAGTCTCAGCCTAGGTCAGGGGCTGCACACCACAGGACTCTGCTGAGCCTTGGTCTTCCTGCAGAGCTACACGCGGAGTGCGGCCTTCATCGTGACCCTACACCCGCTGCAGAGTACCACCCCTGACTTCTGGCGGCTGGTCTACGACTACGGGTGCACCTCCATCGTCATGCTCAACCAGCTCAACCAGTCCAACTCCGCCTGGGTGAGGCTGCTGACCAGGAGCTCAGGGTGTTCAAGGTTACCTTCCCTAAAGTCAAGAGCAGGAGCCCAGCTCTATTTGTTGTGTGGTCTTAGATGATTGACCCCCTCCCCTTCCCCAGAGCCTCGGTTTCAGATGGAGTCAACTAGCTGCTTTGAACTGAGCATCGCTGTACTCTCCGTTTCATTTATAGCTGACAATGGCCTTGGGGGTAGAGGCTCCTGGGGATAAAATTAAAGAAACAAAGACCCCAAAAGGGGCTGGGGAGATGGCTTATTTGGTAAAGTGCTTGCCTCACTGGTAAGAGTTTCATCCCCAGAGCCCACAGTGTGCTAGAAGTTTATGGCAAGGTTGTACAAATAAGAACTCACTTTTAGGAAAAACAAAACAAAACAAAACAAAAAAACACACAAAAAGCCCCAGTGTGTTGGCACACATGTATAACCCCAGAGCTGGGCAGCAAAGACAGGAGGGTCCCTGGGGCTCGTTGGTCAGCCAGTCTAGACTAAATGGTGAGTTCCAGGCCAGAGAGAGACCCTGTCCCATGAATGGTAGATGACACTTGAGGTCATACATGTCTATACACACACATGTACACACACACATGCTCTCCTTTTCCCAGGACACATGGCTGGGAAGTGGCAGTGCTGTGCCCCTCTCCGTTCCTCGCTGCTCTGTTCAGAGGTCTGCTTTGGTGGTAGCTCCACTAAACTGCTCCTCCCTGAAATGGCCTCTGAAGTAGAGGAAAATTCCAGCTGCCTATTTTCTGCCTCTGACTTAGGGGAAGTTATGTTACTTTTGATTGCCTCAGTTCCCTTCTCTGTAAACTGGGGCTTGTCACAGGGCCTGTTCTGATGGGGCACAGTGCTGTCCCCAGCATGGAGTAGATGCTGTGGGGTAAAGATGATGAGGGTGACAGCTGCTTCTCAGGTTGGCCAGACACTGGCTCAGTGACAGTCCCGGGATGCCTCTCTGACATCCTGCTTCCCTCTGGGGCTCCCAGGGCCAGAACTTCCAGAAGTACAGACGACAGGCCTTCTGACTGCCTGATCACACACACATCTTAGGTCTCTGGATGCCCATGTGTCTCTGCTGTATGCCCCAGGAGGCTGGGGATATTCTAACAGGCTCTTTCTCACTGTCAGTAAGAGATGGAGGTGGGCTCTGAGAGTCAAGCTACTCATACACAGCCTGGGGTTCTGGAATGATGCCCAGCTGTGTCAGTAGCCCACCTTGGCTGGGGTGGGGAGGAGCGATCAAGAGCAAGTTTACCCAGACATCACTCACCGAATCGCTCATGCAGTCAGCCATTTTTTTTTCCCAGGGACTCTCCCGGCCTGGCCCTGCAGTCTGGGGACACAGAGGACCAAGCCCTTTTTAGAGCTCGTGGTCTAAGGAGAAGCAGGTGCAGAGCTGATGACAGTGACAGTGCTAAGGAGCTGGCATAGGGACCCAGAGAAGCCTGGGTGTGGGTGTTTAATGTGCTAAGGCTTCTTGGATGAGGCAGCGTCTGAATGGAGCTATGTGGGCAGAGTGGAGTTCAGTAGGTGAGGAGGAGGGGGATGGATGGAAGATCAAACCATGGAGAGGAAATTGCATTTGCCAAGTTCTGTCTGTTAGCATTGAGTTTCCAGGGCCCCAGGCGTCCTCTAAGGCAGTTATGGTCAGAGGGGAAGAGATGGAGCGTGGTGTCACTTGGGGTGAATGTGGGGATGACCTCAGAAGTCAGTGTTACCTCTGTCCCTGCCATGTACTGAGTGTCTCTTCCATGCTAGCATAGCCCGGGGTTAAGCGCCCTTGGGCACCATTGACACGGTCCTCACAATAACCGTAAGAGGTCGGGTTCCTATGAGGGGCCCCACTTTACAGAGAAGGTAACCAAGACTCAGGTTGGTGAGTTCACGTAGCCTGGTTTTGCAGCTGGTCAAGCTGGGGCTCAGGCAGAGAGGAGACAGAAGCTGAGGCTTGGAGGTGGATCAACCTATAGGAACTGTGTGTGGGTGGGGTGGAGAGGGGATGCGTCACCTCTCTGCCCCTCCCCCATCTCTAGTATGGCCTGCAGGGGCAGATAAGCAGCACCATCTCCATGGAGGGCTGTGGGTCAGGTGTGGGAGCTGAGAGCTATGTTCCCACATCAGCTGGAGCTGAGCTCAGAGGCAGCAAGGAGGCAGGGTTGTTTTTGGATGGGTGGGGTAATATCAGCCTCTCTCTGGAAGAGGGCAGCTTGATGCAGGTGTGTGCACACACGTGTGGGAGCATAGCATGGTCCCGTGGAAGTCTGTAGCCGCATGGCAGTGCTGTGTAGTGTAGCATCATGGCACCGTGTGTGATGTTTGCTTGTGAAAACGTGTCCCTGGGTTCTGATGGTAGTGGTGCAGAGTCAGAGTACGCTGCAGTGAGGCAGTGGGCCAAGGTTGGAACCCCCTAGAAGTGAGGGTGGGTTGGGTTAGCCCCAGCCTGGCTTCAACCAGCATTCTCTCCATATCCCAGCCTTGCCTGCAGTACTGGCCGGAACCAGGTCGGCAGCAGTATGGCCTCATGGAGGTGGAGTTTGTGTCAGGCACAGCCGATGAGGACTTGGTAGCTCGAGTTTTCCGGGTACAGAACATCTCCCGGGTGAGTAGTCTGAGGAGTCCAACCGGGAGAACCTGGATGGTGGCTGGGGCTACCTGTAGTGACCCTTTTGGGGTCATCAGGGTCTCCTGTGACCTCAATGCTTATGATCCCTGGCTGGCTGCTGTACCCCTAGCTGCAGGAGGGTCACCTGCTGGTGAGACACTTCCAGTTCCTTCGCTGGTCTGCTTACCGGGACACACCTGACTCCAGGAAGGCCTTCCTGCACCTACTGGCTGAGGTGGACAAGTGGCAGGCAGAGAGCGGGGACGGGCGCACTGTGGTGCACTGCCTGTGAGTACTCTCCTGGCTGGAGGGTTGGTGGAGGACTGGGGTGGCAAGGCAAAGGTCCCATCTGACAGAAGACCTCAGGGCTGGCATCAAAAAGCCTGGGCTCTTGGAGGCAATGGCCTGCATTCTCTCCAACCAGCTGAGGTTGACTCTGACTTCTTTGAAGGCACCTCGTCACTTCCCAAAGAGTAGCTTCAACCTGGGACAACTGCCCAGGACTTTCTGTATGGTGCGTGACTTTACCAGTTAGTGTTTTAAAAAAATATTTATTTATTTGCAAGGAGAGAGAAAAAAGAGAGAGAAAATATAAATGGGTGCCTAGCCACTGTAGACAAACTCCAGATATATGCACCACTTTGTGCATCTAGCTTTATGTGGGTACTGGGGAATCAAACCCCGGTTAGGATTTTTTAGGCAAGCACCTTAACTGCTGAGCCACAGTTTGTGTTTTGTCAGAATTTTTCACCCTGTGAAATTGTAGCATACTATTTACACCAGTGGAATTTCAGTCTTTGTTACACATGAATGCATGCAGCATTCATTCATACATTCACTCACTTATTCATTCATCCATTTGTTCCCATGCACCCCCATTCATAAATCCATGTTTTTAATCATGTCTGGGTGCAGTTACTTCTTTGCTCCCCACTTTTTTTCAAGGTAGGGTCTTGCTCTAGCCCAGGCTGGCCTTGAACTCACAGTGATCCTCCTACCTCTGCCCCCAAGTGCTGGGATTAAAGGCGTGCGCCACCATGCTTGGCTTTTGTTCCCCATTTTGTCATGCTTCTGACAGTTATTGAGCACCCCCTCCAGTGCCAGACTAGGCATGGCCTCAGGGCTTACTTTTCAAAGTTTTAGTAGGACACCCCTAGAGAACAGGGCCCAGGGCCTCTCATTCCCAGAAGGCAGGGCGCATGTGTTGTCACAGGAACGGGGAGAGGCTGGGAGGGCAGGGCAGGGGCTCTGGTGGCTGCGGTAGGCACAGTGCACGTTTGGCTTGTATGTGGGCATTGCTGGTTGTGATTTGTTTTCCTCGTTGGACTCTGGGTTTGCTTGTTGCTGGGCCGCACTGCTCTGTTGCCCTGTCTTTTGGAGCCCTTTCTGGAGACCTCTAACCTTTCTGCTCTCTGGGCTGGCCTCTGGGCCCAGCCACCTATGTAGGGGACTCCATCCTTCGTCACCCAGGCCCTGTCCCTTACAGCCAGCACCCCCTCATCGCCAGGCCCCTCCTCTCCCTCCAGGCTCCCCGGTTCCTCTTCTAGTAGCTCTTTAGCCCCTCCCTTCACTTCAGTCCCCTCCAGACCCTTCATTCTTGGTTTCCTTGCCCTGCCTCTGACTTTTGGCATCTGTGACCTCCTGCCCCAACCTCTGTCTTTAGCTTGCCTGGCACTGCCTTTCAAACTTTGGGTTTCCCCGTCCCAAACCTTTTGTTTGTCTCCTTTAGCAACGGGGGCGGCCGCAGCGGCACCTTCTGCGCCTGCGCCACAGTCCTGGAGATGATTCGCTGTCACAGCCTGGTAGATGTTTTCTTTGCTGCCAAAACGCTTCGGAACTACAAGCCCAATATGGTGGAGACCATGGTGAGGGCCCTTGTCCCGGGTACAACCGCTGCCACCCTCCCAGACCAAGTCAAATTAGGCTCTTTAGCACCTGCTCTCCCCCAGCTTTTTTTTTTTTTTTTTTTTTGGTTTTGCAAGGTAGGGTCTTACTCTGGTCCAGGCTGACCTGGAATTAACTATTTGAGCCTCGGTTCTAGATCCAAGGTGTCAGAATGTCGTCTTCATTCTTTCCCCTGAGGGCTGCCAGAGCTTAAGGTGCCCTGTCCCCACCCCCACTGATCCCCTTGTCCTCTCTCCCCAGGATCAGTACCACTTCTGCTATGATGTGGCCCTGGAATACCTGGAGGCGCTGGAGTCAAGATAGCGGCCCCCTGGCCTGGGCTACCCACTGAGCCACTTAGGGCTTGGCCTGCCATTCCACATCGGTGAAGAGGACCTATGCCCCAACTCTGCTCAGCCATAGCCCCAAGCACTCGAGTGGACACTGGGCTATCTTGCTGGTCCCCCATGGGCAGGCTGCAGGCCAAGAGTAGCAAGACAGCAGTCAGCCCCACCTCCAGGGGGCGCCCTGTAGGCTTATATGGAGGGGCCAGAGCAGCTAGTGGTGGTGGGACCCAGGCCAGGCCCCTTGACTCCATCCCAGGCCTTGACAGAGATGCTTGAGGCCCTGCAGAGAAAGTGTGCCAGGCCAAGTTTTCTACATAACGTGGCCTCTTCTGCACACGGTTGGAGGGTGCGCCATCCCGAGTCCCACCTGGCCTAGCCCCTGAGGGTCCTGGGCAGCTGGAGCTTTGTCCTGAATTGTCAGTGGGACACGTTGACCATCTTACAGCTCCCTCTTCCACCCCACGACTCCCTGCAGACCCTAGTGTGCTTTACCAGCCATGGTTCCCCTCTGCTGCATTCCCGACATGTGCTCTGAGCTTCCTGGAAGCAGGACCCGCTCCTCTCCTGAGCCCCATCCCTGCCTGGTCCAGTGTCTGCAAATGAAGTCAGCTCAGCTGTCCCTCCCCTGGCCTTCAGGCCTCCATGGCCTGGTCCTGCTCAGCTTGGGTTGGTGACACTTTGTAAGGCTGAACCACAGCCCCTGGGGTTGAGGTCTCTGTGGGCCCCTGGAGAGGCTGTCCTTGGGTAGAACAGGACTAGTCATAACCCCTAGAGTTTGCAGGAAAAAGGGGTGCTATGAGATATGGGATGAAGAACCAGAATTTTTTTTTTTGGTTATTTTTTGGTGTGGGTGGGTGGGAAGTTCTCTTTAAAATGGGGTAGGCCACACCCCCATTCCGTGCCTCAATTTCCCCATCTGTAAACTGTAGATACAACTACTGACCTACCTCGCAGGGGGCTGTGGCGAGGCATATGGTAATGTTTGTAAAGCGCTTTGTAAATAAATGTGCTCTCTGAATGCCAGTCAGTGGCCTTATGTGTCTGACAAGCCTAATGGAGGCTGGCTTGCCTGCCTCGCCTCCTGGTGCAGTGGGTGTGGGAGGTGGGGTCGGAGGCCTGGGTTTTAGGCTGGCTTTGGTTAGTCTTTACCTCATTCCTTCCATCTTTCTTTCATTTTCTTCCTGTATGTTTGTGGTGTGTATGCATGCTGGTATGTGTGTAGGTGCATGTGTACCTGTGTGTGTGTGTGTGTGTGTGCGCGCGTGTGTGTGGCCCAGAGACAACCTCAGGTTTTATCCTTAGTAACACCATCCATTCTTTTTTTAAAATTTTATTTATTTAACACAGAGAGAGAGGAAGGGAGAGGGAGGGAAAGGGAGAGAGGAGGAGAGAGAGAGAATGAGAGAGAGAGAGAATGAGAATCATGCACCACCTTGTGCATCTGGCATCAGGGCCTCCAGCCTGGGTCCTTTGGCTTTGCAGGCAAATGTCTTAACCATTAAGCCATCCCTCCAGGCTCATGGTGAGAGACAGAGAGAGAGAGAGAGAGGAGAGATGATGGCGCGCCTGTCTCAGCTGCTGACCTGTGTGCGTGCATCTGGCCTCACTTTGCATCTGGCTAAACGTGGGACCTGGGGCTGGAACCACTGGACCTGGGTCCAGTGTTCTTTGGCAGGCAAATGTCTTAACCCCTAAGCCATCCCTCCAGCCCCACCATCCACTCTTTTTGGGACAGGGTATCTCATTGGCCTAGAGTTCAACTAGACTAGGTTGGCTGGCCAGCATGCTGCAGGGGTCCTCCTGTGTTGACCTTCCCGGAGCTGAATTACAGATGCATATCAAAATGTCCCACTTTTTTACATGGTTACTGAGGAGTCCTCATGCTTGTGAGGCAAGCACTTAATGCACTGAGCTATTTCCTCTTTCCTGCTTTTGTTTTTTTCTATCCATAACACAGTGAATGTGTGGACCCAGGGTATCACTCAGTCTTCATTGCAGAGGTGGTTCTAGTGGACCTTGGTCATCATTGTTTTCACCCTGGCTCCCTTAGGAAGTGGACTTCACCTTAAGACCCCTGAGGCCCACTGCTGCCTTGCATCTTCTGGGGGCTTAGGTTAAGGTCAGGGTCAGCTTGGTCTGCAGCAGCAGGCGAGGCACAGGGTCACACATCAGGGAGACAGATCCCAGGTGAGTCAACTGGGGACCAAGACCCTGTCTGGGTCTCGGTTTCTCATCTGTGACAGGTGATAGTCCTTTTAAGACCCAATGAAACGGGCCTTAGGTGGTGCCAGGCTTCCTGGGAGGGCTCAGTTTACAAATACATGGGAGAACTGGGTCCAAGAAGACATCTCTTTTGCATACCATAGTTCACCTAAGCCACCCTAGCCCAGGCTACTCCCAACCTCAGCCTGAGGCTCCCTTGTGGAATGGAGTACAAGGAAGGGGCTGGCCAGGAGGTACCCGAGTCCCTCCTGGCTCTACTGAATTCTTGATGTATATGTAACCTTGGGCAAACAGTTTCTGTTCTGATTTTACTATGTATGAATATTGGTTTATGATTGGCTGATTCCATTCCCACATGACCTGCCTTTCTGTAACTCGACACACTGCTTCTTCTAATGGCCTCACAACTTATCCCCCTCTAATCTGAGTACAAAATGATGGTGAGTTATGATCCCACATGGCTTGGACCCAGACGGACCCCATCACCTTCATTCTGAGCTGACCTCTAAGCCTTACTTGGTAGACCCAAGTAAGGGACTGTCCAAGCAATGGACTGTGACTTGCTTTGAACAATGGAATGTGGCAGAAATGACAGAGTGTGGATTCCGGGGCCCAGACTTCCAGAAGCCTGTGTAGTAATTGGATGATTGGAGGTACCTGGAGGAAATGCTGTTCATCCCATGAAGAATCACTGCCAATGGCAGCCTGGCGTGTGACACACGCCTTTAAGCCCAGCACTCGGGAGCAGAGGTAGGAGAATTGCCGAGAATTTGAGGCCACCCTGAGACTACATAGTGAATTCCAGGTCAGTCTGAGCCAGAGTGAGACCCTACCTCGAAAAATAAAAAAAAAAAATAAAAATAAAAAAAAAAAAGAGTCACTACCAGTGGATAGACCTGTAGGGGAGGCTGTCTTGGACCTTTCAGCTCAGCTGACCTACAGGTAAATATAGCCACATGATTAATTAGAAAAAATGCTTGACTAATTTCTAGAATTCTAAGAGGTTTCTTTCATTTTTTTTTTTTTTATTTTTGAGAGAAAGAGAGAAAAATAGGGAGAGAGAGAAAATGAGCACACCAGGGCCTTTTGTGGCTGCAAACGAACTCCAAACATGTGAGCCCCCTTGTGCACGTGTGGGACATTGCGTGCTTGTGTCACTGTGCATCTGGAACCTGGAGATTTGAACATGAGTTCTTAGGCTTTGCAGGCAAGCAAGCACCTTAACTGCTAAGCCATCTCTGCAGCCTGGTAATATTTTTCTTAAGCCAGTGAGTTTTGGGGCCATTTCTTACGTACTGAAAGCTAACTGATACACATTTGTTCTGGGTGATGAGGACGCAGCTTTCTCCTTTGTGTCCTGCAGTGTTGGGTTCCTCAAGGACAGGGACGGCTTCTGAGCTCGCATCGCTGCAATCATGGCCTAGCGAAAGGCTTGTCTTGAAGCTGGTGCTGGGGAAATGCTGGCATTTACGGGGACAGGGGAGGGAAGTGCACACGAAGCAAAGCTGCTGAGCTGAGACTCCCGTTCAGGTCTGTCGGGCTCCAGCATCCTCTGCTCAAGATGTCTTTTCAGTCTTCTCCATGATCAAAGGGCTCACGCCATGAGGTTGGGTTCTGGTGCTGGCTGGGCCACTATCATTGCTGTGTGGCCTTTGGCAAACGTCTGCCTTCTCTGGGGCTCTGTTTCCTGATCTGTCTGGTGACAGATGGACGAGGCGCTTTCTTAGAGCCCATTTCCAAGCAGGGCTGTGCTGGGCTCAGCACCCCACAGTGGCAGCAGGGCTGGTGTGGCTCAGTGGTGCCCAGGCCACGGCCTGAGTACCTGCCTTCTGAGCCCCAAGGTGTCTTGGGCTCAGGATTCCAGAGCTTCCTGGTCTGGTCTTTGGTCTGAAAGGCCTGAACCTCCCTTGGCAGGCTCTTTGCATTGTCTCTGAGTAGACATTTATTCCTAATCTTGGCAGAAGTCCTCAGAGGTCAAAGTCACTCGCATTGGAGGAAACAGGTGGAGAGAGTGGAGGCCGATGGCTGCAGGTCACAGCAAAAGAGCTAAGCAGGATCAGAACGCAGGTCACTCGACTCCGAAGCCATCTGTGATGGCTGATGTGGATTGCCGACTTGACTGGATCGAGAGTCAGGACACACATCTCTGGGCATGTCGGTAAGAGAACTAGATTAGGTTAACTGAGGGAAAACCCACCCTAGCTGTGGGCGGCACCATTACACAGGCTGGAGTCACAGACTTTATAAACAGGAGAGACGTAAGTTGAACACTAGCCTTCCTCACTCTGCTTCCTGACTGTGTCTGCATTGTGACCAGCCACCTCCCACTCCTTCCCCCGCCATCATAGACTGTAAGCTGAAACCAGCCCTTCCTTAAGTGGCTTGTGTCAGGTGTTTCATCACAACGAGAAAGGAAACTAAGACACCAGTGCCCTTGTACTCACTGGAGAAATCCCAGCAGATCCAGCACTGGTCCACATTAACTGCTGGAACTTTCTCTTGTTCAGAACTCAGCCCTCCTGACACTCACTGCTCAGCACAGGTGCCGGGGAACAGGCTGACCTGAGGCCCACAGCCAGACAGCCTCCTGGGCTCGGCGTTTGGCACCTTGGAGGCCCGTGGAAAATGCAGCTGAATGAATGATGGGAAGCCTGGAATCTGCAGATGGTGGGGGCGGCCTGAGTCAGCAGGCGCCGGGCGGGGAGCTGAGGGAGCCTTTTCAAGAAAAATGAAACACATCTCAGCTCACTTCCCACTTACTCCCAGGGGTGGACGAGGGAATCTGTCCAGGAATTTTATTCTCTGTTCATTTGAAAGTGGAACAATGCGGCTTTCTTGAGCTGGGTTTAGAATGGGATGCCATTTTCCTTTTTAAGAGAGCTGGAGACAGTGCTGGCTCCCCAGGGCCCCAGCCGTGCAAGCCTCTCCCCACAAAAACATAGAAGTCCCACCACTCTGGCCTCTTTCCTGATAACTCTTTGCTTCCTCCCAAGTCGGCCTCCATCTCTCTCCATGCCACTTACTCCTTTTTTTGTCTCTGGGCTCTGAATACACCCTTCCTTGCTTTCTAATTCTGGACAGTTTATATGATATTTTCTAACACTGGATCCTGAGACAGTTCTGCCCATTGGGGTAGTGTTGGGATCCGTCAGTAGAGGGCGCTATACAGACACCGAGGTGATCTTGGTAGGAAGCACAGCCTGCATGGCTGACCCTCCTTCACTCTGTTTGCCCAGCACAGGAGCAAAGGCCTAGTGCCCCTCACCTCCGGGGTGGGTGTGGATAGGCTCAGATGTGATCCAGCCCTCCCTCTCCCCACTTGGAAGTCACGTCTATAGAGCAGCCCTACTCACTCACACGCTTGGATCATGCTCCTGCCCAGAGGGCCACTGACTCAGACCAGGCTAGCCCATGCCACCTGGGGAGTTTCTCAGAGGCCGCACGCTCCGAGCGTCTCCCCCTCGTGGGGAGTTCTGAGCTGAGGACAACCTCCGGAGGGGCCTTCATTCTTCACTCTGCCTCCGCACAGACACAACTGCATTTCTGCCTCTGGGTCTTTGGAGACCTCTTTTGCTACCTTTAGTAGTTAATGCCCCTGCTAGATTGAATTCTTTATATTAAAATCCCATGTTCATATATCGTGAGTGTCGGCTCTCTCCTGACTCGGGGGCAGGTGGTCCCAGGTGACAGACTCCCAGATGGGATTTTGGCCGGTTTCATTGTGTCCTTGGGCTTGAGCACAGCACGGAGCTCCTTGCCAGTGGGAGGGGTTTGCTCTGAGCCTACTGCATCATGGCATCATGGTTATGCCATCACCTGAGATGGACTTGGAGGCAATGCCAACTGAAGCAAGAAACTGCTGCCCTTTAAACACCACCTCAGTCATGGTGACATGGCGACTGTGGATGGCTCTGCCCTTGGGCACGACCTCTGTCTTGGTGATGTGGGGACTGTGGTTGGGACAGGTCCTTGCATGCATGGGAACATGCACTAGAAAGTGGACGCCAAGTTCAGGCCATTTCATTCTCGGCTGCAATTATAGTTTCAGCCCCGCAGAACTTGCCGTCACCTGTAAACTGTCTTTTACTTTATGTAGCCCCAGGGTGGATATTGCGGAAAATGAAAAATGAAACTTAATTGTGTGGGTTCCATGATTGAAACGTCAGTGAAATTTACAGCATCAGCAAGTTTCTTTTGTGGATGATTCAGCATGCCTTATGGAAGACTGGGTCCTAAAACTTGAAACGGGGACACCTGGTTGGACTGAGAATGGAGAATCTTGAATCCCTGAGTCACATGGAGCCTCCTTGCCAATGAAAACTACTTTCTTGTATCTGAAGAGGCTGAGGAGTCTGGTTTTCCTTACTAACTCCGGGATGACCTTATTTGGGGTAGATGCCTTGACTCTTAGATGACCAATCTCCTTGAGATATGCCACAGAGACACTTTGTTGACACTGCATCCGTAACTAAGGTCAATCCCATTGTGCTTCAAGGGGTTGGCTACATGCTGGGACCTAAGAGAAGACAGTTGATGCAATACAAGGAATGCAAGAGTTTGGAAGAGAATATACAGTCATTCTGAATTCATGGAGGTGGATTTGGGATTAAATGTGTTATTGCTTTTTCATTTTAATTATTTTTAATTAAAAAAATGTTTATTCAGAGCTAAAGAGATAGCTTAGCAATTAAGATGCTTGCTTGAAGAGTCAAAGGTCCTAGGGTTGATTCCCCAGGACCTCCATAAGCCATATGTACAAGGTGGCACATGCATCCGGAGTTTGTTTGCAGCGGCTGGAGGCCCTGGTATGCCCATTCTCTTTCTCTCTCTCTCTAGCTATCAAATAAGTAAATAATAAAATATATAAAATATTTATTTGAGAGAGAGAGAGAGTGAGGAAAGAATATAGGTGTGCCAGGGCCTCCTGCCTCAGTACAGCAAATGTGCTCCAGATGCATGTGCCACTTTGTGTGTCTGGGTTTTATGTGGGTACAGAGGAATTGAACCTGGCCATCAGGCTTTGTAAGCAAGTGCTTTTAACCATTTCTCCAACCCTTAATGCTTCTTTTTACTTTTTTCTTCTTCTTATTCATTTTGAGAGGGAAGGAGGGAGAGAGAGAGAGAGAGAGAATGGGCATGCCCAGGCCTTCAGCCACTGAGAACAAACTCCAGATGCATGCACCCCCTTGTGCGCATGTGTGACATTGTGTGATTGTGTCACTGTGTGTCTGGCTACAAGGGACCTGGAGATTCGAACGAACATGAATTCTTAGGCTTCGAAGGCAAACGCCTTAACTGCTAAGCATCTCTCCAGCCCCTTTTCCTTATTTGTTTATTTATTTTGAGAGAGAGAAAATCCTAATGGTTCTTTTTAAATGCATACGTGTGTGAATGCAAGTGTGTACGTTCTCATGTGGAGCCAGAAGACAGCCTCAGGTATTACCCTCAGTAACACCATTACTTTTTTTTTTTTTTTTTTTTTTTTTTTGAGATAGTCTTGCTCTAGCCCAGGTTAACCTGGAATTCACTATTTAATCTCAGGGTATCCTTGAACTCACAGCAAGCCTACCTCTGCCTCCCGAGTGCTGGGATTAAAGGTGTGCACCACCACACCCAGCTCCTAACCATTAGTTCTTTTTGAGACAGGGTTCCTCATTGTCCTGGAGCTCTCTGATGAGGCTGAACGAGCTGGCCAGTGAACTCCAGGGATTCACTTATCTTTGTCTCTCCAGGGCTGAGATTACAAGCATGTGCTAACATACCTGGCTGTTCTACATGGGCGCTGGCGATCAAACTCAGGTCTTTGTGCTTGTGAGAAAAGCACTTTACCAACTGAGCTAAGCTATTTTCCTAGCTCCAGAGCTCTTGGTTGAACAGGATGTCAGGACCCTTGGAGAAAGTTCCTTTAGCAGTGCCGTATGTTCCATCATGTTCCTCCAAGCTTTTTCCACAGGGTCTTCAGGACCCTCTGGGACTGACTGCACTTAGAAAAATAAGGTACCTAGATCTTTGGAGACGACTGGGCATTGACCTTACATTTATGATAATTTCTGGGGATGCAAAATGCCACTGTAGCCCATCAGTCAAAGTGGCAACGTAGGTAGTTAGGTGATAGGTACTTAGTCCAAGTGTGCATGCTCGGTCATTTCCTCAGTTTCTGAATGCTCCATTGAAATACATTTGGTAATTGCAAGAATCCCTACTGTGGGTCCCCAGCTCCTGAAGTGAGGGTCCACTCTGGAAGGAAGGATCCAATAGCAGTTCTTGGATCTTTTCTCTACCATGCTAGGGGACTGGAAGCATGTCTGCCTGCCTGCCTGCCTGCCTTCCTGTCTATCTCTCTGTCTTCTGTCTCGGAACTGCAGATTAATAACAACCTGAACTATGCAGAAGTGGCCAGCCCTATCCCACCCTCACTGAGCTTGCCTGTTGGCTTGGGCAGAGACCAAATGAATTTTGGAGAATGATTGGATTGTTGTACCTCCTTCAAGTGGTAACTGCATTTGTACCCATGTACTTTTTATGCGGTATCTTTACCCGAGCAGCAGAGTACGCCACTTACTTTATACCATTGATCTAGTTACTGCTCCCCTCGCAAACCCCTTTGTGAGAACCATTGAAGTGGTTCTAGTCTTGCTCAGTGCTACTCCAGATCTCACTCTCTTTCCCATTATACAGTCTGTAGATGATGGTTGCTATTACAAAGCTGCGCAGCAGTACCCCAGACTCATGACAAGCTGGTTTTCCCTGATAGACAGGAAATAATAGGTGCAGCATTTCTGAACAGGGGGATGAGGAACAAATCCACAGTCTTTCAAAGGTCTGCTATCTTGGAGAAGCCTGGAGGTTCAGTGGTTGTGAATCTGTTGACTTCACAGTGAAAGTCAAGTTGCTACAGGCCACATCACCTACCACGAAGAAAGACACCACACTTGGTTGGCTTTCCGAGGCAGTGTGGGTCATAGTCTTCTTTTGGGATGCTGGGGATTGAACCAGGGTTTTGCACATGCTAGGCAAGTGCTCTACCACAGAGCTCTACCCCAGCCAGTGTATTACTTGACTTACTGATAAAGCCTCCGTCAGGCTTCCAGTATTGAGTGGGGCTGTGCCCAAAGAAGACTCTGAAGCAAGTTAAGTTTTCAGTCAATTCCTTCTATTACTCGGTTCTTATGATCCAGTGGATTCAATTCAACAACTTCTAAAATGCCCATAGCAAGTAAAGGATGCAGCATGAGGTCTCCAAAGATGAATCACAGTGCATGCTTCTAGGATTTAATTTTTAAAATTTATTTATTTATATGCACGTGTGTGTTCTGGTGCCCTGGGACTCCTTGCTGCTGCAAATGAACACCAGATGTTCGCACCACTTTTTGTCTGACTTATGTAGATAGCTTGGGAATTGAATCCAGGCCAGTATTCTTTTTTTTAAAAAATTATTTATTTATTTTTTTAATTTATTTTTGGAGAGAGACATAGAGAGGACAGAGAGGGAGAAGGAGACAGCTAGAGAAGGGCATGCCAGCAGTCCAGCAGTCTCTCAGCTGTGGTGTGAATTGCACCTTTGCAAGCCTGATGGGACCTGGAGATTGGAACCGTGTTCTTGGCTGGTCACCTTAACCTCTAAGCCATCTCTCCAGCCCTGCTTTTTTTTTTTTTTTTTTAATTTGAGAGAGACAGAGAGAGAGACAGATTTGCATCTGGCTAAACATGGGACCTGGAGATTGGAACCGGGTTCTTAGGCTTAGGAGGCAGGCGCCTTAACCTCTAAGCCATCTCTTCAGCCCCCAGTATGCTTTTTAATTAAGGACATTTAACTGCTGAGTCATCTTCCCAACCTACCTCCTCTAGAATTTTAAATCAAATTTATTCCTATATACACATAGTGGTTTTCTGTTGAGTAATATGTAGTTTGCTACTGCATGTGATAGAGACCACCTTCCAAATTAAGGGGCCATGAAGCTTACAGTTCCATGTAGCATTGTCTTCTCACAGTGAGCTGTGAGCTTGGCTCTGTGCAGCAGGGTTTATCAGTAGCTAGGAAGGACATTAAAGTTACCTCTCTTGGGTAAGTCTGGAAGCAATGAGTAGCCTGTATGAGTTAATGACTCCTGCTTCCTCTTCCTCAAATTGTGCCTATGGCTTCATGGGGTGGGGGGGCTTCCTTATGACCAGCTTGCTCATGAAACCTCAAGCCTGGTTTATAGCTACTACTGCTGCGTGATGTACCCTCCCAAATAAAGGGACCCGTAAAGCACAGTGCTGAAGGAAATTCTTTTTAGCGGGTAGAACTTTTATTTTGCATGTGTGTGGTGTGAATAGGGCTGGGGTGGTAATGTATGCATGTTCATATGTGTGTGTGAGGATGTATGTGCATGTAGAGATCAGAAGACAACCTTGGGTGTCTTTCTCAATCACTTTCCATCTTATTTCATGTGTGTGTAGGTGAACGTGTATGTGCAGATATGCATGCACTTGTATGCATGTGGAGGCTAGAGAGCAACATTGGGTGTTATCCTGAGGAATGTTACCCACCTCTTTTTTAAAATATATTTTATTTTTATTTATGTATTTATTTGACAGAGAAAGGGAAGGGAGAGAGAGAGAGGGAGAGAATGGGCATGCTAGGGCTTCCAGCCACTGCAAGACATGTGTGCCCCCTTGTGCATGTGGGTCCTGGGAAATCAGGCTTTGCAGGCAAAAACCTTAACTTATAAGCCATCTCTCCAGCCCCAATTTTTTTAAAAAAAATTTGAGAGAGACAGAGAGAGAGAGAGAGAGAGGAAGAGGCAAAGAGAGAATGGGCGTGCCAGGGCCTCTCAGCTGCTGTGAATGAATTCCAGATGCATGTGTCCCCTTGTGTACATGTGTGACATTGCACACTTGCATCACTTTTGTGTCTAGCTAAACATGGGACCTGGGATTCGAACAAATGTTCTTAGGCTTCTCAGGTAGGCACCTTAACCGCTAAGCAATCTCTCCAGCCCTTTTTTGGTTTTTTGAGGTAGGGTTTTGCTCTAGCGCAGGCTGACCTGGAATTCACTATGTAGTCTCAGGTTGACTTCAAACTCATGGCAATCTTACCTCTGCCTCCTGAGTGCTGGGATTAAAGGCAGGCACCACTATGTCCCTCCTGCCCACCTCTTTTTTTGAGAGTGAGAGAGACACAGACAGAGAGGGAGAGGAAGACAGATAGAGAATGGGTGCTCCAGCAGCCTCTCAGCCGTTGTGAACAAACTCCAAATGCATGTGCCCCCTTGTAGGCAAGTGCGGCATTGTGCCCTTGTGTCACTTTGCATCTGGCTGAATGTGGGACCTGGAGATTGGAACTGGAAGATTGGAATAGACGTTCTTAGGCTTAGCGGGCAGGCACCTTAACTGCTAAGCCATCTCTCCAGGCCCTACCCACCTCTTTTTGAGACAGTGTTTCTCATTGGCCCAGAGTTCACCAATTAGGAAAGACTGACTAACCAAGAACTCCAGGATTTATTCTGTCTCAGCCTCAGTGCTGGGATTGCAGGTGTGTAGCACCATGCCTAGCATTTTTACATGAGCTCTGGGAGTCAAACTTAGGTCATTGTATTTGAATGGCAAACACATTACCTACTGAGCCATTTCTTCCACTCAAATTGGGTAGAACATGAAGCAGAACATTTGGAATGAGAGATGGTCAGAAATATAGATACCTGGGCTGGAGAGATGGCTTAGTGGTTAAGGCACTTGACTGCAAAGCCTAAGGACCTCAGTTTGATTCCCCAGGATCCATGTAAGCCAGATGCACAAGATGGCACATGCGCCTGGGAGTTTGTTCGCAGTGGTTGGAGGCCCTGGCATCCCATTCTCTCTCTCTCTCAAATAAATAATTTATTATTATTATTATTATTATTATTATTATTATTAGGTTTTTCAAGGTAGGGTCTTGCTGTAGCCCAGGCTGATCTGGAGTTCGCTATGTAGTCTCAGGCTGGCCTCAGTCTCACTATGATCCTCCTACCTCTGCCTCCCAAGTACTAGGATTAAAGGTGTGCTTCTCTATACCTGGCTCAAATAAACAAAATTTAGAAAAAAGGGGGTTCTACTGAAGAGATGGCTTAGTGGTTAAGCACTTGCCTTTGAAGCCTAAGGACCCTGGTTCAAGGCTAGATTCCCCAGTACCCACGTAAGCCAGATGCACAAGGCGGCACATGCATCTGGAGGTCATTTGCAGTGGCTGGAGGCCCTGGTGCGCCCATTCTCTCTCTCTCTCTGCCTCTTTCTCTCTCTGTCTGTCTGTCGCTTTCAAATAAATAAATAAAAAAATTTAAAAAAAAAAGAAATGTAGATTCCCCTTTGATTTAAGAACAGTTGTTAACGAAATGGCTTGGCTAGATGGTCAGGGACTTGGAAGGGACAGGAATGGATATTGGTGACAAGAAATTCTGGAGAAGAGATCTATAGGCGGTGTGATAATCTCTGTCTCAATTTGACAGGATCTGGAATCACCATGGAAACACATGCCTGGGCATGTCTTCTAGGGATTTTCTAGATTAGGTTAATAATAAAGTGGGAAGATCACCCTAAATATGGGCTGCAGCATGCCATGGGCTGGGGTCTGACACTGAATAGAAAAGAAGGAAGGCAGCTGAAAAACAGTGTTCATTGCTCTCATTGCCTGACTGGGGTCCATGTGGCCAGCTGCTTCCTGCTCCTGCTGCCATGCCAGCCCCACCATGATGACTCTACCTGCCGGAACTGTAAACCAAAATAAACCCTTCCTTCTTTAAGCTGCTTCTGGTCAGATGTTCAGTCACAGCAATGAGTAAAGGAACCAGTACAGATGGGACAGTGCAGAATGGGCCAGGAAGACTCGTGTCCATGTGATGCTCCCTCAAGGGCTCTGCTATAGGGGAGCTTCAATGATGACACGCTTTGTGGTTGTCAGCTGACTTCTTTACACAGCCATACCTGTGCTTGGCCAGTGAACACAACAATGCTTGTTGCAGGGATGTAGAATATGCACAGCCTCCAAAACATGAATTTCCCTTTATGAAGAACTGCTCTGGGGGCTGACGAGATGGCTCAGTGAGTAAGACTGCTTGCTATGTGTGATGGTTAAGTTTGTGTCAACTTGATCTGTTGAGGAATCCACAGATGTTCCTCATAAATGGGTCTCTGAGGTTGCTTCTAGGAAGGATTAACTAAGGGAAGAATACTTTCCCCAGGGTGAGCCCTTCCCCCAGAGTGTGCGGCCCCTCTCAGAGGAGGGGTGGGGGTGCTTTATCTAAAGAAGCTCTGGGAAGGAAAGTATCCCTTCTACCACCTGGCTGCTATGCTGCTTGCTGCTCACTGCTCACTGCTTGGTGCTTTCCAGTGTGGACTGAAGAGCAGCGTCTCTCCAGGACGCCTCCAGGCCTTCAGTGCTGGATCGGGACTGCTGAGGCATCCAGCCTCGTGGACTGAGCAGCTACCGGGTTCCTTGACTCTCAGGCCTGCAACCTGCTATTGCTGGATTTTTGTAAGCTAATCCAATAAATTCCCTTTTACTACAATTCATGCTATCAGTTCTGTTCCTCTAGAGAACCCTGACTAATACACCATGCAAGCACAAGGGCCTGGTAGGGCCCGAGTTTCATTCCCAGCACCCATATTGATAGCCAGGCCTGAGCATCCATGCCTGTTACCTCGGTTCTGTTGGGGCTGAGATAGAATTGCTGGGGTTGGCTGGTTAGTGAGTTGACTGATTAAAAAAAAAAAAAAAAACCTCAGGTTTGGTGAGAGGCTCCGTCTTAACAACGCAGAAGGGCAATTGAAGATGACAGTCAATGTTCTCTGGCCTCTATACGCATGAACATGGGTGCACATGCTGCATACACTATACATGCAGCACACACAGCTTCCCTGGATACTAGCCCTGCTGGATGCTCAAACTCCCAATAGAAAACACCAATGTGAGCCCAGCATGTGGTACATTCCTTGGATGAACCAGCCCTCTGCCTCTTGTAGGTTGATTTCATTGTACCTGTTGCATCATGGAGAAACAGGGATCCTTCCTTCCTGGGCTAACATCATTTTCTGGACATGGAGTTGCTAGTCTTGCACATAATGCTTTGGTCCACACCACTATTCATGTACCCAGAATTGTCTTACATCCCACCATGCTGTTCTCCTCAGCACTGCCTCTTCTCAAGGCATTTATTGCACAACAAAGAAAATGCAGCATTGGCTGATCCTTGGAATCAACTGGTCTTTCCACATAGTCCACCACCTGGAAGTGGACAGCCTAATTAAAAGGTAGAAAGGCTTATTGAAAGTTCTGGTGTGACACCTGGATGGAAGATGTGCTGCAAATCAGATACCACTGCACAGGGCCATCTCCCCTTCAGTAACTACCCCAGTCTACTGATCAGAGATAATGCTTATCAAACCCAGCTATTCCCCATGGCATCCCTCTGTGCTCTCAACTTCTGTTCTGATTGCTGGGAGGCGCTTGGGAGGCTGCACTGGTGAGTACTGGGGATGCTGCCAAGGACCAGGGCAGCTGCTCCAGCCTCACTGTTCCCTCCTCCAACCTTCCTGCAGGCTGCAGACTCCCCTCACCTCCAAGGGCAGTCCAAATCCCCCACCCTTCTCAAGCCCTCCCATGGGTCCCCTCTCACCAACTCCTCATTGCTCAGGTAGCCTGGTTTCCTCCAGCGTCTCCTTGTCCCCAGCACCTGTGCTCAGCCAGCCCTGGAGTGGACAGCATAACCCCACCACATTCTCCTCCTCTGGTTGAAGGTCAGTTTATTTCCATCCTCTGGATCCGCTCCTTTCTACCACATCGTCTTTTCCATTCCTGCCAAGTCACTCTATTTCCTCGCCAAGTTCCTGGGGTCTCCTCGCATAAACTGTCAGCTCCAGAGCCCTTGTCTCAAAGATGCACCTGCCACCTGTCCCCAAGGGAAGGCAAGACTCCTCCCCCCTGCCCTCTCATGTCTTTTAGCCCATGTCTTAGAATAGAGTTTCTGTCCCTTTGCTACACTGAGTCTCTGAGGTGCAGGTGAGCTCCCTACCACTCTGTATCCCTTAACTCCCCAGGGCCACATGGATGGCCAGGCCATGATTGTTGAATGCGTGAGAAAACCACTAGGTAGGTACCGACTGAAGTCTTGGGCCCTTCTGCTGGTGACAGGCCCTGCAAAGCCAGGGGTCCATGGGTGTGGCCACTTAGCCCTACCTTTCCCACCCTGCTTCCCTGCTTGGCCTGGAGCCCTATCACTCTGCCCTTGGTCTCTCTACGTCCTCTGTATGCCAGGCAAAGTCTCAAGACAGGGAACCAGCCTTGACAGGAGATTCCAACTTCGGCTAAATGAAAGTTATGTAAAAAAAAGTAAAATGCTGTTATAATGCCACATAATTCAATGCCGCCCTCCAGCAGATGTCTCTTGGAGGGATGGATTTGTCTCCATGGACTCTGGGGCTCCTTCTGATGTCCTCAGAATAGCCACTTGCTACTCCTGATGGTTGGGTACAGGCTGGGAAGCAGATGGATTTGTGCAAGTTGAGTGAAGCCTGTGGGGGCTTAGAAACCCCAGTCACAAATGTGAAGGAGAGAGGCGGTTGACCCATTCTTATTTGTTGTTCATGCCATGAGCCATTCTCTAATGAACATGTGATATTGGTGAGAACAGAGGTTAATGTTCTAATAAACTGTTAAAAGGATTAATATATAATTATATCACTTCTATATAATCATGTTATTACTTAATAATTCTTATATAAAACAGGCAAATATTAAATCTGTAGATTACTCAGGAAGAAATGTAATTGGAGAATGCTGAGCAAATGACTGCTATGTTGGCTTCTTGTTGGAAAGATGAATGGGGGGGCACAATGATGGGTACTGGCTGTTTAGTAGCCATCCTGGGGTGCTCAGTGGATAGCATTTGAGAGTACATGTGTTTTGTGAATTTTTTTTTTTTCTGAGAAGAACAATTGTCTATTCACCATAGATAGGGCATCAATGATAGAAACAAAGAAGATGCAATGCAACTGTAGCTTAGTCTAATAAATTTAATTGGGGGCATTTACAGGAGCATGATCCACTTATGGGTGGTCACACTAACTGAAAAAAATCTTTCTACCAGCAACTGTTAACTATATATACTTGGGAGGGTAGGTCATTTTAGCTCCTCTCCCTATCAACTGTTACCTATATATCTTGGGAGGGGCTCATAAGTCCCTCCTCCTAGCAATTATTAACTGTCTATAGATTTGTGGGGATGTGGCTCCATGAGTCTTATCTCCTAATAGCAGTTAACTGTCTATACATCCTTGGAGGAAGTGGCTTTATGCACCCTATAGCAGACTTTCTTATGAGAAGCTAACTGATACTGAGACAAAACATCCAACCAGAAATAGCATATGGGAAAAGAAGGTTTATTTCAGGCTGATAGTTTTTTTTGGGGGGGGAGAGACAGAGAGAGAGGGAGAGGAAGACAGAGATGGGTGCGCCAGCAGCCTCTCAGCTGCTGCAAACGAAATCCAGATGCATGTGCCCCCTTGTGGTCAAGTGCGGCATTGCACCCCTTTTTGCATCTGGCTAAACATGGGACCTGGAGATTGGAACCACTGGAGATTGGAACCAGCGTTCTTAGGCTTAGGAGGCAGGCACCTTAACTGCTAAGCCATCTCTCCAGACCCAGGCTGATAGTTTTGAAGGAAGTTTCATCATGGCAGAGAAAGCATGGCATGAAGAAGAAGCTGGCTCACATATTGTCACATATCTGGGTGGAAGTAGTCTAAGTGCTAGGCTTGGAGGTGGGCTAATAAGCCACAAGTTCATGGGCTAATGAATCTCAAGGTCCACCCCCAGTGACACACCTCCTCTAGCAAGGCTCCACCTCCCAACGTCTCTACCAGCTGGGAATTGACTATGAGGTTTAACCACAAACACATGAGGCTATGGGGGACACATCACATTTAAACTACCACACAACACATTCCCTGGCTCCCATAGATTCACATCCATCTTGTGATGCAAACAGCATTTAGAGTCCCATAATCTTTACCAAACACTGTTTCAAAATCCAAAGTCTCATCTGGGACAGTCTCTTAAGTGTGAGCCTGTAAAATCAAGACACAAGGGCTGGAGAGATGGCTTAGGGGTTAAGGCCCCTGCCTCCTAAGCCTAAGAACACTGGTTCCAATCTCCAGCCGTTCCAATCTCCAGCCGTTCCAATCTCCAGGTCCCACGTTTAGCCAGATGCAGTGACGCAAGGGCGCAATGCCACACTTGACCACAAGGGGGCGCACACATCTGGATTTCATTCACAGCAGCTGAGACACTGCTGGCACGCCCATCTCTGTCTTCCTCTCCCTCTCTCTCTCTGTCTCTCTCTGTGTCTCTCTCCAAAAAAAAAAAAAAAAAAAAAAAAATGAAAAAAAAATCAAGACACAAGTTCCACACTTCCAGCACATAATAGCACAGAGTAAACATTCCAATTTCAAAAGGAGGGATTGAGCATAGCAAGGAAATACTGGACCGATGTAAGAATAAAAACAAAACAAAACAAAACCAAGCAGGGCAAACATCAGATCCTGCAGATCCATGTCCAGCATTTGGGACCCAGAGTGAAATCCTCTGGGTCAAATTACTCTCCTCCAGCTTTGTTTGCTTGCTTTCAGAGCAGACTCATTGGAGCCCGAGTGCGCAGCTTTCCTTGGTGGCCATCCCATAGCCCTGTGTTGCAGTCAGGTTCCCTTTGCTGACAGAAATCACCAGACCAAGAGCAGCTTTTGGGAAAAAAAGGTTTATTTTGGCTTATAGGCTCAAGGGAAAGCTCCATGATGTCAGGGGAAATGATGGCATGAGCAGAGGGTGGACATCACTCCCTGGCCAACATAAGGTGGACAATAGCTACAGGAAAGTGTGCCAAACACTGGCAAGAGGAAGCTGGCTATAACACCCATAAGCCCGCCCCCAACAATACACTGCCTCCAGGAGGTGTTATTTCCCAAATCTCTATCAGCTGAGAACCTAGCATTCAGAACACCTAAATTTATGCCAGACACCTGAATCAAACCACCACAACTGCTAAGCCATCTCTCCGGCCCTCCCAAGCATCTCTTCATCTTTCATTGGTTGGAATAATCCCCTGCCTTCTTTGAACCAATCACTGTGTCCAGCAGAATGGACAGACTGACTGCTTTAGCCAATCAGAATTCATCCGTGGAGGTGGGGGTGGGTCCTGTGTTCCATGTGATGAGGATGAGACAGGGACATTCTCTAAAGAAAGAAAAGATGAGATGGAAGCTGGAGAGCTAACAGAGAATGGAGACAGACACTGTCACCTTAGGTCATTAATGTGACCTGTTCGGTGGGCACTCCCTGCTGCTCAGCTCCAGCTCCCTTATCCTGCCTTACCTCCAAGCTGAGTGGCACAACCACCACCCCACTGGTTCCTTATGTCTGAGATTCTCACCCCTACCCAACTCCTTGCTCATTGTTCTTTTTGCATGTGTATGTATGTGCAGTGTGTATCTATGTGTGTGCATGTGGGTACACTTATGTGTGAATGCATGCATGTGTGTGCATGTGGGTACACTTATATGTGAATGCATGCATGTGCGTGCATGGGGGTACAGTTATATGTGAATGCATGCATGTGCGTGCATGGGGGTACAGTTATATGTGAATGCATGCATGTGCGTGCATGGGGGTACAGTTATATGTGAATGCATGTATGTATGTGCATGGGGGTACACTTATATGTGAATGCATGCATGTGCGTGCATGGGGGCACACTTATATGTGAATGCATGCATGTGCTTGTATGGGGGTACACTTATATGTGAATGCATGCATGTGTGTGCATGGGAGTACAGTTATATGTGAATGCATGCATGTGTGTGCATGGGGGTATGCTTACATGTGGATGCATGCATGCATGTGCATGGGGATATGCTTACATGTGGATGCATTTTGTGCATGGGGGTATGCTTATATGTGGATGCATGCATGTGTGTGCATGGGGATACACTTATGCATGAATGCATGCATGTGTGGGCATGGGCATGTGGAAGCCACAGGTTGATGTCAGGTGCCTTCTCTGCACCTTATTTTCTGAGTCAGGGTCTTGCATTGAACCTAGAGCCCACTGATTCCATTTGACTGGCCAGCAAGACGCAGGGATCCTCTTAGCTCTGTCTCCCCAGTGCTGGGATTGCAGGTGTGCACCACCACTGTACCTGGCTGTTACATGGGTGCCGGGGATTGAACATGTTACATGGGTCCTCATGCTGGTGTGGCAATCACTTTACCCACTGAGCCATCGCCCAGCCCCCTGCTCATCCTCTAGATGACAATCAAGCCTCACCTTTCACAGCTAGGAGATGAAAGCTTGCTCCGTGCCTCGCCCTCGCTGCCATCATTCATAGTGCCATTATGCTCCACCTTCCTCATGGCACTGGAGTCCCACCACCCCCATGCACACCAAGCTTGCCGGTTCGGTGAAGATTTGGCTTTGGGCGAGTCTTAATGAATCTCTGTATCCCCAGGCTCTAGGTACTGCCAGGATTAAAGAAAGAACACAGTAAATATTTGTAAAATTAATGAAAATAAGTTTGTTTTGCAGACATGACTTGGGGAAGTTGTCTGCATTTTAACAAATGACAAAGCCTCAAGCCATGGTGAAGGAGCGGGAATCGCAGGCACCAGTAGGGCAGGGACAGACGCTTCCTCTGTCCTTTGTGCCTGCAGGAGGAGGCTGTCTTGGCAGGTGGAGTTTTCTATTTTTGCCTTTCAGGGGAAAAAGAAAACAATTGAACTGTCTCCTGAAAATATAACTGTGTCATGGAAACAAATGTGTTTTCATCTGGTTGTCTGGTGGGAGGAAACTGGTCCTCTCAGGTTTCCTGGCCTGGTTCTGGTTGACGGAACATTCCTTCTGCCATGATGTCAGGATGGTGATGTCCTGGTTGTCTCTCTCAACTCTGACCCCACAGCCACCGAGGCCCCACCTGTCAGACCAGTTCTGCCTGGCAGGGGTCTCTGATGTTAGCTGGCAGTTCAAGAAACTTTGTTCTGGGTCTCAGATGTTCCTACGACAATCCTGGGGACCTATCCTGACTCTCTGTGCCCTTCCTGGCCCTGTGGCCTAGCATCCCTTCTGCCTCTGGTCTAACCAGCCTTGCTCCCCTCCAGCTCCTCCCCTCTAAGCCTTCCCTCTGTCCCAGAGAAGTCCTCACAGCACCCAGCCTCTGAGTGCTCCCCCTGCCCCGCCCTGCCACACCTACAAACAACTGCCAGGTGCCCAGTGCCTTGGGGGTCACAGTATACACAGAGGCACCAACACCAACTGGGTACAGGCCAGCCATGTGGCGGCAGGGACGTTAGTCAGGCACCCAGAAGGCAAGCCTCTGCCCCTGCTCTTGCCCCCACCCTTCCCTCTGCCTCAATGCCCTCCCTGCCCTGTTGGTTTGGTGAGCTCCTTCCTCCTCTCTCCTCTGAATCCCTTCCTGCTGAGCCTCCCCTGTCTGCGCACATAGTGTTCCCTTGCTGATCCCCGAGTCTGCTTCCTGCAGTAGTCTGGGACTTCTCGGTTACAAGCCGGAGGGACTTTGCTCCTCCTAGCATCTGGACTCAGAAGGGTGTCAGCGTGTGCGGAGGGAACGAGTGCGTGAGCAGGCGCAGTGCTGCCGAGATAACAGCACAATGAGATCTCGTCGTCTTGGAGCACACGCTTCATGCCGGGCACTGTGCTGGGCAATTTGCCCGAGCTTGTCTCCTGCTGATTCGTATCAGTTACTTTTCCTGATGCTGAGACAAAGTACAAAGCAATTTAAGGAAGGAAAGGCTTATTTTGGCGCATAGTGTCAAGAAACAGTCCATCATGGCCCGGAAGGCATGAGGCAGCTTCTTTTTTTTTTTTTTTTTTTTTTTGAGGCAAGCCCAATAGACTGGCCTTTTAAATTAAATTAAATTTAATTTAATTTTATTTTTTGGTTTTTTCGAGGTAGGGTTTCACTCTAGTTCAGGCTAACCTGGAATTCACTCTGTATTCTTAGGGTAACCTCGAACTCTTGATGATCCTCCTACCTCTGCCTCCCGAGTGCTGGGATTAAAGGTGTGTGCCATCATGCCCGGCTTAACTGGCTTTTTTAAAATGTGAGAGTGCAGAGAGAGAGAGAGAGAGAGAGAGAGAGAGAGAGAAAGAGAGAAAGAGAGAGAAAGAGAGAGCGAGAGAGAGGAGAGAGACAGAATTGGTATGCCAGGGCCTCCAACTACTGCAATCAAACTCCAGATGCATGTGCCACCTTGTGTGCATGTGCAAACTTGCACACTTGCATCACCTTGTGCATCTGGCTTACATGGGACCTGGAGAGTTGAACATGGGTCCATAGGCTTCCCAGGCAAGTGCCTTAACTGCTAAGCCATCTCTCCAGCCCATGAGGCAATTTTTATTTTAATTATTAAATTATTATATTTATTTAGGGAACTACAGAGCCAAGGAAAGGCATCCATGTGGCTAGAGATCCCACGTGGAGGGCCTAGAAAAACCATGGAAAGAAAAGAGAGAAAAGAAAGTTCAAGGAGCTCCTGCAAGGTGGGGAGCTGGAAAGGATAAAGAACCCATGTGGAGAATAAGAGCTAGGGGGCCCTCCCGGCTGAGAGAAAAACTCACCCAGAATCTGGAAGTTTCCAAGTGGTCAGAGATATTGCAAAGGTATTCATAACCTTATAGTGCTGGCCTCTCTTCCTGCTCAGGTGAACCAGAGGGACAGCTGATTGGTTAGGGCAAGGGCTGTCTCAGGAAGAGGCTGTTCCTGACACCAAGTTCCAGGGGGCTGAACTTGATCAACCACAATGTTTAAATCCTACGAAAGACCTCCTTCCTGCGAGGGGTCCTGGTTGTTTGTGGAAAAGCAGATCTAGGGAACTAGGCAAGTGATAAGAAGTCAGATCATTTTTGATTTCTAGCAAGTGCAGACTTTCCTGCCTTTTTCTTACTAGCAGGAGTTCAGTCACCCTATGTGTACCCCACTCTCATTTCCCCATCTCATGAGAAGACATTCTAACTGCTATTAGAGGACAGGGGGCAATGATGTCAGATCTTGAACTACTTGTGGCTGAATGGGGGTGTAGAAATATGGCAGCTACAAAGTCTCTTCCAGAGAGGGGAGGTATTCTCAAGGACCCCGAAAGGGTATTAATGGAGTGCAGGAAGAGAGTCTTGGGGAAAGAATAAAAGTAAGGAGTTAATGAGAAGTGAGCACACAGCAATCTGGTTGCTTTCAGAGTTTCCTTCTTGTGGACTTCTAGGCCTTGGGGAGCTTTCGAGGGAACCCAGGTAGACAGAGTTGGATTGTCTCAGGGCCATCTGAATATGAGCTGGCTGAGATTTTTTTCCTAGAACTGTTCATTGAATGGCACAGTAGAGTCTGAATCTGTTTGGCTTGTAAAACAGAAGAGATGTTAACAGAGTTATCAGTTAATCTGATAATGGTGAATATATCATATTTTGTATGATAGCCTTCTAGAGTGTACCTTTTTAAATTTGTCCAGAGGGTAGCCAGGACCAAAGGTTGCTACCATAGAGCCATTGGGTGCCAGTAGGGGCTGTACAATATATTTTTGGCCTCAGGACTTATTTAATGATGTCATGGCACAAGTTAGAAGGAACTCACCATTGTTCCCAGTATAAGGAAGTTTTTTTTTTTTTTTTTTAAATTAAGCAACCCTTGGTCAGAGTTATCCATATATATATATATATAGATCTGAAAACTACCGACATCTATGGTTGTTTATCTTTATTATAGAATTAGAAGTATTAGAGAGGGGGCCAACATGTCTTAAGGCCTTGTTTGTTTCCCCTTTTGGAAAGCTGTTGCTGTGTTACTTAATAGGCCATTCATATAATATTTGAGGTATTTAGCTTGGTTATGCATTTCTCTCTGAATGTTTAAGACCAAGTAGATAGAACTTTGTCTCTCCAAAGAAGACTTTAGGGACCCAGGAGTAACCTACAACTTTTCTGATACTGGTGTTGTCTGATAGGATGAGTCAGGGCAGTGCTGGCCAAGTAGTTTTCCCTTCTTTGGGAAGCCAGGAGGACTGATTTCTCCTCAGTTGTGATTTTCCTGTTTCAGACTGTACACCAGTTTTTTTTTTGTTTGTTTCTGGGTCTCTGTATCCTCTCTGATCAGGAAGATAGATGACTTACCAAGGGGCCAAAGTAGAAGTGACCCACCATCTCCACTTGGCCTCCATGAGGCAACTTTTGAATCACATTGTATTCACAGTCAGGATGCTTAGAGAAATGAGTGCTGGGGACCCCAGCCCATGGGATAATGCCACCCACAGTTCATGATGGGTCTTCTCACCTCTAGTAACCTGATCTAGAAAATCCCTCACAGATATTCCTGGAGATATGCCCATGGTCTTTGCAAATCCAATCAAGTTGACAATGGGGATGAACCATCACAGATTCATGAGCCCCTTCAGACAATTGTTGGGACCATTTTACAGATGAGGTACACTGGGTTCCAAGAGGTAGAGTCCAAGGTCACACCTGGGGGAGGGAAGAGGGGACAGAACTTGACATCAGGGATGTTTACCTGTGTGGAGTTCACAGTCTAGTGCATGCAGGGAAGGGAACACATAACTGGTCAGTACAGAAACAATGTCAGGGGCTGAGTGTCACAGAGAAGATCAAATAGGATCGGAGGGCAAGCTGGTTTGCTCTGGCTGTCATAACACCACCATAGACTAAGCAGCTTAAATAGAAGTTACTGATTTTCTCAGAGTGAGTCGGAAGACCAAAATCAGGGTGCCAGCAAGTTTGGCTTCTTTGAGTTCTCTCCTGGGTGAGCGGCTGGCCACCTTTGTGCTGTGTCTTCATGAGGTCTTGGTGTTTAGGCAACCCTAGTGACTTTGTGTTTATCTCTTCCTATAGGGACTCCAGCCCTCCCTTTTAACATTATCATCTCTTTAGAGGGGGGGGATCTTCTTCCAAGTACTTTCATATCCCGAGGTTCAAGAGGCCAGGGAGTGGGAGAAACA
The DNA here is from genome assembly GCA_036365145.1 of Orientallactaga sibirica. Classification (NCBI taxonomy): domain Eukaryota; kingdom Metazoa; phylum Chordata; class Mammalia; order Rodentia; family Dipodidae; genus Orientallactaga; species Orientallactaga sibirica. The sequence continues at coordinate 223,854 of JAEOAD010000014.1, read as the reverse complement.
ATTTAGGGAGTCTGAGACCTAGATTGGGTGGACAATATTTTAGGGGACACATGAGGGAATCTAACAGTTAGGGGGAGCTTTCAAAAAAAAAAAAAAAAAGATCAGGGCTAGAGAGATGGCTTAGCACTTGTCTGTGAAGCCTAAGGTGCATATATAAGCCAGGTGCACAAGGTAGTACATGTGTTTGGAGTTTGTTTGCAGTAGCTGGAGGCCCTGGTGTGCCCATTCTGCCTCTTTCTCTCTTTAATAAATAAAATAAAATAAAATATTGAAAACAAGTTGAATCAGATCATTCCTCCCCTGTTAAAAGTCATCTTCTTCTAGCTGGCCCTGGACACACGGTGACTGCCGGTGGTGGGCCGGATGACACACACCCCCACCCCCTTTTGAATCCCAGCACTTATTATGACTGGTATTCCCTCCTCAAGGCAGTTCTTCCCTGAATTCCTCCAATGGAAAGGTAGGAGGATCCCAGGCCCATGAGAGCTCCTTGGCACAGGACCTTAGGCCACCCTGAGACTACATAGTTAATTCTAGGTCAGCCTGGACTAGAGTGAGACCCTACTTTGAAAAACCAAAAAAAAAAAAAAAAAGTCATCTGAGCCAGTACTTATGAAGACCCCTGTGGCTCAATCCTGTCTTGGGCTCATGTCCTCTCCCTTGCTGTTCCTGGAAGGTCCTGGACATGGCTGACCTTCAACCTGACCCTCTTTCAGTGGTGCCCTCTGCTTGGAGCACCCTTCTTCCTCTGTCTCTCTCCCAGGCCACTTTGTACACTGCAAATAGAGAGGTTTGAAGACACGTGGTCCAACTGAAACACCCTATGGCCCCTGCTGCCCTTGATCAGTCACAGGTCTGGCACAGCCTGTGTGGTCTTGCCTGACGTCATCCTTGGTGGAAGAAGTTTCCGGCCACACTAGGACCTCTGTTCCAAGCATGCCTAAGCTCCTTCTTGCCTCAAGGTCTTACTCCGGAGACCAGACTTTCAACTGAGTTCATTCATTAAGTCACTCATTTCAAATGCTCACTGAATACCTATATTGTGTTAGACATGTCCATTGCTGGGTGATCCTTGTCCTCGGTGACCATTTAGTCTAAGGGAAGAGAGAGACACAAGCAAATATGATTGAAAACTGGGGGCTTATTGTAAAGTGAATTAAGAGAACTGTAGGGGAGAGAGAAAAAGGGACTTAATCTGGAAAAATCCAGGGAAGGCTTCCCTAGGAAGCATTGATACAGAGACCAGAGGGGCCGAGGAGCCTGTCAGACAAAAAAGGAAGGGGAAGGGCTTTCTGGAGGACAGACTCAGCTGTGCAAAGACCCTGAAGGAGGAGGAGCAGCGGTCATTTTAGACAAGCACCAGCTCCTCCATCTAGGGAGCGGCCACTGGTTCCTGTTTCTCAGAGGCTGGAAGGAGATGCTTGCTTGGAGTCATTCCCAGCCGGGTGGAAATGTCTAGATGAAGATGGAAAATTCCAGCACAGCGGGGTGGGGTGGGAGAAGAGCAGAGCATGTTGTTTTCAAGAGAACGGGTGAACAAATTATAAATCCCTTGGAGTTATTTGAAGCTGATCTGCATTTCTTGAGCTGATCTTTCTAGCTCTCCCTCCCTCTGGCTGAGGATGGGTGGAGGTGGGGCTGGCGGTGGGCTGGGGAAGAAATACACAGCCTCTCCCCCCCTAGGGGACAGTCTTCCACACTCAGTTAACCCTTCCTGGAAATGCCCTCACAGACTTTCCCAAGAAGGGTGTCTCACAATTAATTCCTGATCCGGTCAGGTTAACGACAGAAATTAATCTTCGCAGATAAGAACTGGGCCAGACGTCCAGCCTTTTGGGTCTTCGTGAAACCCGCCACATGCAGAGGAGCCCCACTTCACCCACTGAGGCTGCTGTTGTGAAGAGAGATGCCTAGTTCGTACTGTCAAAAGACAGTGATCCTATAGTCAAGGCTGCCTGGCTTCAGGGCCTTGAGTCACCCTACTCAGGGTTTTAGGAAAAGCAGTGACAGAGATACTGGTGGCTGTAGATGGTCACTCACTTTTGGAGCTGTCCAGGGCCCCAGTGGCTTGGCTGTCAGTTTCCTTACTTAGATTACATCCCATAATGAGCACTGCTTTGGCTGGATATGGAGACATGGCCTAGAGCCATCACGTAAAGGTGAAACAGGACTTGCTAGAGAAGAGGAAAGAGAGGATCTGCTTGGCAGCGGCAGTGCCAGCTCAGGATGGAGAAAATGGGAGCCTGAGAGCTTGGGGTTCAGTTGAAAGCTTCCACAAGCATGACCTGCTTAGGCCTCAGTTTCCTCATAAGAAGCTTGTTCAGGCCCTGCATCATGTCTCGAACCTCTGTGGACCCTTCCCCATGGGCCTGTCACCTCAGACCCGAGGCCCCTGCTTTGTCCTCCCAGCCACTGAGTACTCTGGTGGCTCTGCCTGGAGCCTCTTCTTTGTCTGTGATCCAGCCATTCTGCTCATCCTCCTGCTCTCATCAGGACCCCAATTATTACAGGAAGTCCTCCAGATCCCCCTCGTAGACATTCCCTGCTCCACAGCCTGTGGCCCCCACTCCCAGGGTGCTGACTCCGTCCCTACTGCTTAGGACAGTGCCTGATATTATTCTGTACAAATGGATGATATTTCTCCCACTTTTTTTCATTCTGCTTTTTTGTTGTTGTTGTTGTTATTTTCAAGGTAGGGTCTCACTCTAGCCCAGGCTGACCCGGAATTCACTATGTAGTCTCAGGGTGGCCTCGAACTCTCGGTGATCCTCCTACCTCTGCCTCCCAAGGGCTGGGATTAAGGGCGTGCACCACCCTGCCTGGCCTGCTTTCTTTTTTCATTATTTTTTTTTTTTAGTTTTGAGGATTTTATACTTGTATGCAGTGTATTATAATCATATTCACCTCATTACCTTCTTATGTCTCCCTCCCACTCCTGCTGACCCCATTTTTCCTCCCAACCAATCTCCCTCCTACTTTCTTTTTTTTCCTTTTTTGATTTTTAAATCATCGCATCTTATTCAAATATTACAGGGATATGAGAGAGGGAAAGGGCCTAAGAGAGGAAGGTAAAGCAGGGAGAGGGGAAATACATCAAGTGGTCCAAGAACCCATGTACATGAACATGGACCTTGGATAAAAATATATGAAAAGGTGTTTAAAAAAAAAAGTGTGCTTCCAAAGGGATTAAAAAGTGAAAGCAGTAATAAAAAGTACCTCTTCAACCCTGACAGACGCCAGGGTGGGAGAGAGGGATAATCTTACAGGTTCAAAGACTCCCTTCTACTTTCACCTTCGTTTTCCTCATCTTCTTTTGGTGTAGGTCTTATGCAGATGGCCACAGATACCATATGCTCATGGGTGCAATGACCATGTCATAACTAGAAGACAGAATCTCATAGCCTTCTCCCCATCTTCCAGCTCTTTCAGTCTTTCCACTCCCTCTTCCTTCCTCACTGTTCCCTGCATCTCATTTAAGGCTGAGCCCTCAACATTCACTTATTCTCATCATTTTGATGAATCAGAAGTGTCTGCTTTTACTTTGCCCACTGACAAAAGAGGCTTCTCTGACAAAGGCTGAGAGCTTCACTGGTCTATGGGTGTGAAAGTAAATATGACAGTGATTTATTAAACAAGAATGTACTGAGCACTTACGGTATGCCAGATTCTTCCCGGCGGTATCCTGTGGAGGAGGGGCAGGGTCCTTGGTCCAGAGAACTTCCCTTCTCAAGGTGGGGGAACAAGATTGGGAAACAAGAAGAGGTATCAATGGGAAAGATGCATGAGGGGCTATGGACATAACCCTGGGACACAGTGACCGAGGGACCTAAGGGAGATATGCCTGTTTGAGTGGTAGGTTAGGACCAGTGTCTGAGAAAGTGACATCTAGGGTAGGGCTAAAAGGCAAACCAGGTGGATGCAAAGCATTGTGACCGACCATTTGGCCTTCCCAGGACTGAGAGGTCTCCAACAGTGCAGAGTTTGGTGTACTGAACCGATCAAGGTGGCCTCAAGTAAGTCATCCTCAGAGAGATGCAGACCCTGCCACTGAGGAATTGGTGTTGTGTGAGACTGACAGGTCCTCAAGCAGCTGACGGTGGAAATGGAGGCCAGCAGGGCAGGTGTTGTGTGCCCAGAGCTGTGCCTTGCACTTCACATACCAACTCATGTAAGGCTTCTGACAGCCCCAAGAAGGAGGTAAATTTGCTGCCACAACCCTGTGAGGAGGGCATCTTCTCCCCACACCCCTGTGAGGAGGGCATCTTCTCCCCACACCCCTGTGAGGAGGGCATCTTCTCCCCACAACCCTGTGAGGAGGGCATCTTCTCCCCACACCCCTGTGAGGAGGGCATCTTCTCCCCACATCCCTGTGAGGAGGGCATCTTCTCCCCACATCCCTGTGAGGAGGGCATCTTCTCCCCACACCCCTGTGAGGAGGGCATCTTCTCCCCACACCCCTGTGAGGAGGGCATCTTCTCCCCACATCCCTGTGAGGAGGGCATCTTCTCCCCACAACCCTGTGAGGAGGGCATCTTCTCCCCACATCCCTGTGAGGAGGGCATCTTCTCCCCACATCCCTGTGAGGAGGGCATCTTCTCCCCACATCCCTGTGAGGAGGGCATCTTCTCCCCGCATCCCTGTGAGGAGGGCATCTTCTCCCCGCATCCCTGTGAGGAGGGCATCTTCTCCCCACATCCCTGTGTTGAGTTGGGAGAGTACAGGCTGGAAGCAGGCTGGAGCACTTCTGCCTGAGCTTAATGTGGATGCAGCTTTGCTCTGGATAATGGTCAGGTGGGTGAGCTCCTCCACACAGCCACTTGTCATAGATCTCCGCTGAGAGCTGGCTCAGAGCAGGCCAAGGTGCAGAGTGAAGAGAGAGGGTGATTGAAGGGTTCCCACTAGGCAACGGGAGCCTGAGAGTCTGGATATGCAGCTCTGGGGCTAGAGTTTCTGGATCCTGAGACAAGGCTGGGGGTTAGCTCTTGCTAGAGCACAGGAAGTAAACAGAATTTGAGGGGCTGAACAAACAGGTCTAAGAATTTATTTTCCCATCGAGTCTGTGCACTTGACTTCTACTGGCTGGAGTAGCTGTAACAAGTCGTGACATTGCTTTCCAGTTAAACCCCTCTGTCCTTGCAGTTACCTCTCCCCTTGCCACTTCTCTCTACTGCAAAGATATTCTGGGCTTCTCACTTCCTGAGGTCACAGGAGTCAGTGGCTGCCTCTGCCACCTGTGCTGCAGGTCTGAATGGAGCGCCACGGTCTCCCAGACAGCCGTGTGCAGGGCTGCTCTCGCCGTCTCCTCTCTCCCTCCTCCATCATCATTCGATGGAAAGATCAGCCTAATCTTTCTGCTCTCTTCTTTGTTTTTCTTTCTACTGCCGAATCTCCCAGTTCGGCATCATGAACGCGCATGCGCGCACACATGGGACCCAAGGATATTATTGCAAAGATAACATTCTGGTTTAGAGGGCGGGGAAGGGGCGAAGCTGAGTGGAGAAAGATAAAGTCTCCTGCGTGAGTGAGTGTGCGTGTGTGCTCGCAAGTGCACACGTGATAATAAATCCATTCCTGCCAGGCAGGTTATCAGTAAGTGCCTAGAAAATCCCCGCCGCCCCGAGATACCGGGATTCTATGAATTCTAAGATGTCTGACCTCGAGGGGATGGGATGAGCTCAAAACCATTACTTTACCAGTGCCTCTCAGATTCTACCAACGCTGCAGTCCTCTGACCACTGGAGAACGATCGGTCCGGGTTTGTCAATGCAGAGTCGAATTAGAGGAGACATGGAGAACCAAGCGTCGCGGAGACTCTAGTCCCAGCCCCCCTCAGTCACTTGTTCCTCCCTCCAGACCCGAGGGGACAACCTAGGCTGTCCCACAGACTCCCGTGAGGAATTTGTGTCCAGAGAGAAGCTTTGAACAATTCGATGTACACATGATTAAGGCATCTAGTGTACACGTGATCATACAGAGACTTGACCTGTTCCAAGGAGGTGAGAAGAGCCACGTGCACCAGCCATTGATCGAGGCGGGGAGGAGGAGACACGCAGGGGCCCTGTTGCAGGCTGGAGCTGGTGGATTCTGGGAGTGGAGAGAAGGCCCTAAATGCTGGAAGCCAGAGGGGAGGCTGGTGCCTGGAGGAAGCTGAGGAGGCAGGAAGGTCAGGATGAAGGGTGCCAGGGAGCCTCCCCATTTGTTCCCATAGCTGTGTGATTACTTCACCAGCCTCGATCTTAAGGGATGCCTGCTTTGTACCATAGCCTGTGCTGGGCATTATCAGGGGATGGATGCGGAAGTGAGGCCGACCTCTCAGCTGAAGTCAGCTCCCTGGGCCTCTGAGCCCACTCTTGGCACTTGCTTTGCTCACCCCTGACGGGATGCTGCTCTGACCCTGAGAGGGTGGAGGTGCACAGCTGACTACGGGACCTGAGGCAGGTGCCCTCCTGGAAGTGGGAAGGTGAACAGTGGTTCCACTCTTGCAAGGTGGTGGTGAGGACCAGACTAAACTGTAGGCCAAGGACAGAGAGCCTGAGACCCAGTGCAAGGATGCCACCATCTTGTCCAGCCAGGAGGCTCTGCCACTTTCCCCAACTGTACATCACTGAAGGCCTCACTCCTCTCAGACTTGTCACTGAGTGCTTAAGCAGAACGATCTCATCCTACAGTGAGGACAAGGACGTCCCAGGGACAGGTGGGCATTGGCTGGTCCACAGGTGAAGATTCTATCTGCCCCCAACCAAAGGAGGCCAGGCAGAGCTTCCTGCTACCCCCACTCCTAGTCACACGAGGGCGGCAGGTGATATTAGCTGTGGGACGGTGGCTGGTGGCTTCCTTCCAGCTGGCCCCCAGGGCTGAGCATGTTGTCCTCACACTGCTGATCCACGCCATCTGTCACATTCAAGGACACCAGTGGGCATAGAGCCCTGGATGTTTAAAATGCTAAATCAATAGATATGTCTATTTCCTGCTACCTCAATAAACACAACTTTACAACAGTCTGGGAGGTCAGTTTAAATTTAATGTTCCCCGGCCCCCTGAGGCGGAGATAACCAGCCTTGGTTACTCCCTGGCCATCCCCTGCTGTCCCTATCCCAAGTCCACCACTCACCTCAATGGCCTGTCATGCACATGGACATCCCAGAGCCCCCTCCAGTCTCCTCTTATCATAGCCCCTGGAACGGTGGCCCCTCAGTCACTGCTCAGGCCTGTGCTCATTTGCAGTGCCCTCTGCCTTCAGGAAGATGCCTGCTTGGGCTTACCAAGTGAGATTCAGGGCTGGGCATGGGAGGCAGAGGAAGGAGGATCACTGTGAGTTCGAGGCCACCTTGAGACTACATAGTGAATTCCAGGTCAGCCTTGACTATAGCAAGACCCTACCTTAAACAACAACAACAAAAATCTAAACACAAAACCAAAGTGGGATTCAGACTTTTGGAGGAGGGACCTCTAAGGTCCTAGGTGCCCAAATCATTGTTTAAATTGAGAGATGATCATGAATGGGAGTAACCCCATAGTCTCCTGGTCCTGTGAGGGGGTGTGGCTAGAGCAGAGTCCTCTATGTCTAGGGCCTGGGATAGAGTTCCATCTTGCCCAGGTCAGAGTGTCACTGAGGGAAAATATCAATAGACCTTCTGGGTTCTCTTGCTCTTGGTTGACTTAAAGATCACTAATTATGATGGTCACAGTCATACAGCTTGGCTGTAGGGAAGTAAGTGTGGTGGTCATGGTCACAGTTTGGCTGTAGAGAACACCTCTGCTGTGGGTTATGATAACTTGCCAAGGTGACTTTTCAGGGACCTGAGGGTAGCATTTTCTGACAACGCTGACCTTTGACCTGCAGTCATCTGCAGGGTGACTGGAATGGGGCAAAAAGCTTTGATAACTGTCTGCGCAATGTCTGCCCCTTAGCTGCCCTAACTGCTGGGTCAGATCTGTGCAGCTCTGCCTGTGTTGAGTATCTGCTGGAGCTGGGGTATGTTTTGCTTTTTCTGTCCTGAGCTCTTCCATACCGAACCCCAAGGTGGGGGAGTTTGTATAGGATGATAATGCCACGGGCAAGAGTAACTCAGTGGTTCCTGGGACAAGTTAGCTGCGTGTTAGTCCATTAACTATAAGGACAGGATGTTTATGCCCGAGAAAGGAAACGTTGTGTGTGTATGATTGTGTGCATGTGTGTGCATCTGCACGTGTGTACTCATGCATGTGGAGGCTAGAGAAAAACATTAGCGCCATCCTCAGGAATGAAGTCCACCTCTTTCGAGAGAGGGTCTCTCATTGGCCTGGAGCTCACCAGTTAGGCTGGACTGGCTGGCCAGTGAGCCCCAGGGATTCTCCTATATGTGCCATCATGCCTGCATTCTTACGTGGGTTCTGGAGATCAAGTTCAGGTCTTTATGCTCCCAAGTTAAACACTTTACCCACTGAGTTTTTCAAGGTAGGGTCTTGCTCTGGCCCAGGCTGACCTGGAATTCACTCTGTAGTCTCAGGGTGACCTTGAACTCACAGCAATCCTCTTACCTCTGCCTCTGGAGTGCTGGGATTAAAGGCGTGCACCACCACACCCGACTGGGGAAACATCTTTTATCATTCTCATAGCCAGTGGAAATCAAACAGACCTTTGCTTGCCTCAGCAAGTTGAAAACCTGTCTCCTTAGTCTGGACTCTCTTGGCCAGGACTGTCCCCTTTCTGCTCATGAACTGCATTGAAGTCTCTTGGCCTGTATGTTTATAGTATTTGACTTGGTCTTTTGTTTTTCATCATTCCTATGCCAAAAGATCGTGTCTCTAGTAACATGAGGATGGTGTGAAATCCAGTCCTACTCTACTTGTTGGGCCATCTGCCCAGTTCTGCAGTGAGAAGGACCCAAGAGGAGAAAGAACCAAGCCCTTAGGGAGATCAGGACTCTGAGCCAACACTAAGGCCAGGGACAAAGATCTCGAGACAGGAGCAATTCAAGGTATGGCAGCCTGAGGGTGGAGCTATCCAGAGACAGGGTCTGGGTTCCAGGGAGCCATGCAGGTGGAAAGGTACTTAGGGGGCCCAGCTAGCTGTCTTAAAAGACCTGGGCAGGGATGAGAAAACCAGCCAGACCTCTGCCATTTCCCTGAAGACTGGAGGCAGCAGCTGTGAGTAACTACTTAGAATCAGGTAATTGAGACATCAAACAGTTCAACCTTCTCCATAGTGGCCCTGTCTGGGTTGACTCACTCACACTCAGCCATAATTGATACCATAAGGGAATACATTTTTTTTTTTGTGTGTAATGTGGTGTGTGTGTGTGATGTCATGTGTGAGTGGTAGGTGTGTGAGTATGGTGTATGCATGAGTGTGTGCCCATGCAGTACCCAGAGCACTGGCCCATGGTGGCTAGAGGGGAATGGTGGCGTCACCCTCCATCTTCTGTCTTGAGCCGGGATTTCTTACTGATTCTACTGATTCTAGAGCTTGCCCCCCCCCTTTTTTTTTCATGAGTCCTGGAGATTTTCTTACAGGACTGGGGTCATAGGTTCCTGTGGCCATGCCGAGCTGTTTAGGAGAGTCCTGGGGATTAACCTCTAGCAATCTTTTAGGCCTCCTCAGGCCCTTGTGCTCAGACATAAAAAGCTTGTACCCGCCAAGCCATCTCTCCAGGCTGTAGGACATTTTAAAAGAACTGTATCTTTAGAGGAGTGCATGAATTCCTCTCCCTGACAGATTGATCTCTCTTACCAGATCTCTCACAAGTATAAATGTCACAGCTAGCTTGGGCTGTCGTAATGAAATGCCATTGCCACATGGCTTAAACAATATGAAGTTATTTGCTCATGGTCCTGGAGGCTGGAAGTTCAAGTGCTAGCAGAGTGGCTTTCTTTCTGGCTTGCAGAAGGTCACGTTCTTGTTATGTCCTGACACAGAAATGGGAAGAGAGGGAAAGAGAATGAGAGAGAAAGAGAAGAAATAAGCTCTCTGGACTCCCTTCCTGTCAGGGAACTGACCCTGTCATGGGGGCCTGTCCTCATGTTTTATTTTTATTGTTTTATTTTTAAATATTTTTAAATTAATTAATTTATTTGCAAACAGAGAGAGAGAGAGAGAGGTAGAAGAGAGGCAGACAGAGATAATGGGCACACCAGGGCCTCTAGCCACTGCAAACGAACTCCAGACACATGTACCCCTTACGTATCTGGCTTACGTGGGTCCTGGGAGAATTGAACCAGGGTCCTTTGGCTTTGCAGGCAAACACCTTAACCGCTAACCCATTTCTCCAGCCCTATTGTTTTATTTTTAAAATATATTTTTATTTATTTATATATTTATTTATTTGAGAGAGGGAAAGGGGCAGAGTGTGTGTGTGTGTGTGTGTGTGTGTGTGTGTGAGAGAGAGAGAGAGAGAGAGAGAGAGAGAGAATTGCTGCTCTAGGGCTTCCAAGCCATTGCAAACGAACTCCAGATGCATGTACCACCTTGTGCATCTGGGTTATGTGGGTACTGGAGAATGGAACTGAGTTCCTTTGGCTTTGTAGGCAAGTGCCTTAACCACTAAGCCATCTCTCCAGCCCTGTCCTCATGTTTTAACCTGCATCAAATCACCTCTCAAAGGCCTCGTCTCCAGATACCATCACTGTGATGGTCCATCTTTGCTGTTATCTTTTCTAGATTTCTAATCACCCAGGAGACATGCTTTTGGACAAGTCTGTGAAGGCATTTCCAGAGAGGTTTAACTGAGGAGGGAAAACCCACCTGAATGTGAGTGGCACGGTCCCATGGGCTGTGGACCCAGAATGAATAAGGAAGGACAATGGAGAAGCAAGCTGAGCACCCGCATTCATCTCTTTCTGCTTCCTGACTGTGGATGCCACGTGACCAGCGCCTCGTGTTCCCGCTGCCGAGCCTGGCTGCCATGACGGACCGTTTCCCTCAAACCATGGGCCAGAACAATCCTCCCTTCTTTAACTTGCTTTGACCAGGTATTCTGTCAAAGTAACATGGAAAGCAACTAACACAATTACCCAGGGAATTAGGGCTGGGGTGTAACATGTCAAGTTTTGAAGCCATAGGAATGAACAGGGCTGCTCTCATTTTAAAAGAAAGGAAGAAAAGTAGCACGTGGTGGAGTGGAAACTTGTAAACACAGTATTGCTTAATGGGGGTGGCGGGGATGGGGAGCACTTAATGAGCCTGGCAGGTATGCAGACAGCCTGTTTGCAGCAAGAGCCTGATGGAAGACTGTGGGCGTGTTTGCTCTCATCATCCATCAGATGGCCTACAGAATCATTTTCGATGAGATTTTTATGTGGACAGAAAAAATCTGTTTCCACACAGAACCAGCCCAATTCTGTCAGAGTTGGATAGGGCTGGAGAGAGAGGTGTTGGGGGAGGAAGGGGGCAGCTGTGGGTCCCATGTGGGATTCTGGGGTGGACACAGGGCCCTGCGGACCCCCATCTCAGGTGACCTCCATTCCTGGGTGGAGCAAGGCTTCCATTCTGGATTCTGTGCTGGGCACTGTGCCAGGAGGAGCCATGACGTCAGTGCAGCTTGGAGGAGGACCCCTATCAGCCCTCTTGTACAGATGAGGAGGCCGAGGATCAGGGAAGTGGGGGCTCTCCCAGGGTCCCACAGCACAGCAGTTCCATTCCTAGGCGTGTGAAGGTGGGACCCACACACCCATCTCCTGGGATGTCCTCCTGGCCAGTGGGGGTCGGGGAGGAGCCCTGTCTATCAGCACGGGATGTGCTTTCTATTTCTCGGAGCGGTGTTCTGATCCCTGTTCCCCCACTCAGAGCAGTGAGGTGACTGGTCCAGGGTCACAGAAACATACGCAGAGCAGGTTCGGTTTCTGTCGCTCACTCACTGAGCACCTCCAGAGCTCTTCACTGCAGGACAGAGGTCCTTGGGCCACAGCTCCCACCAGACACGAGCCCCTCATCCTGGTGCTGCTGCCCAGCTCGCTCCTGGGCTCGTCCTGCTTCCTAGACTCCTGCTGAGCTCATTCACCTCCTCTGCCACAGTGTCCTTCTTCCTCTAAGACTGAACTGTGGTCAGTGCAGCCCTTCCAGGTAGCATGAGCTCCAACAGATGTCTTCCAGGCACAGCACACCCTGCTAGAATGTCCAAATATGGCCTTTTTTATTTTAAAAAATTTTGAAGGTTTATTATTATTATTTGTTTATTTGCAAGCAGAAAGAGAGAGAGAGAGAGAGAGAGAGAGAGAGAGAGAATGGGCATGTCAGGGCCTCCAGCTGCTGTAAACAAACTCTAGATGCATGCGTTACTTTGTGCATCTGGCTTTACATGGATACTGGGGAATTGAACCCAGGTCATTAGACTTTGAAGCAAGTGCCTTAATTCTGAGCTATATCTCCAGTCCCCCCAAACACAAGCTTTTAAGAATAGGACCTCTGCTGTAAGGTCCAAAGGTGAGCTGCCCTGGTGGGAGACAGAATAGGTGGTAGGGAAATAATTCCTTTTCCCCCTCTGGATTGCTTAGAATTGAATCCAGCTTAGTTCACTTTTTGTTACTATAATAAAGTACCCAAGGCAGGGTACTTGGTACAGAAGAAAAAATTTGTTTCGCTCACAGTTTTGTAGCTTGGAGGAAGTGGTAGTGGCATCAGCTTTGCTCTAATTAGGGCTTCGTGGTGTATGGTCTAACAATGGTGGGGGTATATGTGATAAGTCAAAAACACATCGCAAGACAGAAAGTTAGAACATGGTTCAAGGGTCAGGTTTGTTCTTCAAGTTCTTTCATTCTTTTATTCCCTTTTCCTTTCTTTTTTAAAAAAGATATTTATTTGCATGCAGATAGAGACAGAGAGAAGAGAGACAGGCAGAGAGGGAGAATGGGTGTGTCAGGGTGTCTCACCACTGCAAGTGAACTCCAGATCCTTGTGCCTGTTCATACAGCTGGCTTTACATGGGCACTGGGAAATTGAATCTGGTTCATTAGGCTTTGCAGGCAAGTTCCTTAACCACGGAGCCATCTCTCCAACCCCCCTTTCCTTTCTTTTCTTCCTTCCTTCTTTCTTTTTTACTTTATGTATTCTATGTATTCTTTTTTCATTCTCTCTCTCTTTCTCTCTTTCTCTGTGTTCATGTGTGTGGGCACACACATGCCATGGCATATGTGTGGAGGTCTGAGGAAAACTTTCTGGTCAGTTGTCACCTTCTACCTTGTTTTTTATTTTTTCTCACCTTGTTTTTGAGGCAGGGCCTCTCGTTGCTCACTGCTCTTTTCATGAGCTTCTGGGAAAGTCTCCTGTCCCTGTCCCTTCTCATAGTAGGTACACTGGGGTTACAGAAGCCTGACATCACTTTTGGCTTTTACATGGGTCTGGGGTTCTGAACTCTACTCAAGAGCTATGTAGCAAGAGTTTAGCCATTGAGCCATCTTCCCAGCACTTGCTCTTTTTTTTTGAAGTTTAAAAAAAATTATTTATGAGGGGAAAGATTAGATAGATAAATAGATTAGACAGATAGATTACAGATGATAGATGGGTGGATGGATGGATAGATAGATGGATGGATAGGAAGTGTATGGGCATGCTGGGTCTCTTGCCACTGCATGTGCCACTTTGTGCTTTACTTTGGTACTGGGAATTGAACCCTGACCATCAGCCTTTGTAAGCAAGTGCCTTTAACTGCTGAGCCTTCTCCCCAGCCCCAGGCTTGCTCTTGATTAACAATCCTCTTAAAGAACTAATTCAGGTCCAGGAGAATTATCTCTATTCTTTTTCTTTCTTTTCTTTTTGTGCGTGGGGAGATAGGGTCTCGCTCTAGCCCAGGCTGGCATGAAATTCACTATGTAGTCTCAGGGTGACCTTGAACTCATGGCGATCCTCCTACCTCTGCCTCCTGAGTGTGTGCGCCACCACACCTGCTGCCTCAATTCTTTCTGAGAGTAATGTACCCAATAACCTAAGCACCCCTCCCTTCCACTGCTCTTAACATCCCCACAGCTGGTGACCAAGCTTTTAACCTCCGGGGGACAACCCACATCCCAGTCACTGCAGTCCCTGACTTGCTGTGTGTCTGCGGCCATCGCCATCACAACTCTGTGTAAAACACTACCTGAAGTAGCAGCTTCCAGTACACACTGACTTTCTACTTCAGGTCTTTGGGTGGACCAGGTCACTCTGTTCCAGGCCCCAGATGGATGACCATGGCTCCAGGCTCTGGGCCTCACATGTGTCTCATCCTCTGTTGACCAATGGTTCTAGACAACATGTCCTTCTCAGAGAAAATGACACAAGCATAGAACACAGACCAGAAACGCAGGCACTGCTGTCCAAGGACATGGCTCAGGATGGCAGCTCTCTTGATCACTCTATTCTCTTGGGCCAAGCACGTCACATCACTAAGCTCTTCAAATGGTGGAGAAATACACCATAGCCCGAGACTGAAGGCAGGGATAATTTGTGGAAATGACCCACGCCATCTTGGCCCTTTGGGCAAGTTGCACCTCATCATCAGCTCTGGGAATCCTTTGTGTAGGTTATGGGGCTGGGATGTTTCCCAAGAGCTTCCCACCCCTAATCTAGGACTCTCCAGCCCTCTGACCATGGGGGTAATCCAGGACCCAAGTGGCCCACTGTGATCTGGGGTTGGGTAGGAATGTTGATCCAAGCTCTTGGGGTGGAAAATGTAATTCAGTTGGTACAGGGCTTGCCTCACATGCATGAAGCCCTGGGATCTATGACTTGTGTGCATGAAGCCCTGGGATCTATGCCTCACATGCATGAAGCCCTGGTATCTATGCCTTGTGTGCATGAAGCCCTGGGTTCTATACCTCGTGTGCATGAAGTCCTGGGTTCTATACCTTGTGTACACGGAGCCCTGGGATCTATACCTCATGTGCATGAAGCCCTGGATTCTATACCTTGTGTGCATGAAGCCCTGGATTCTATACCTCATGTGCATGAAGCCCTGGGTTCTATGCCTCATATGCATGAAGCCCTGGGTTCTATACCTTGTGTACATGAAGCCCTGGGTTCTATACCTCGTGTGCATGAAGCCCTGAGTTCTATACCTCATGTGCATGAAGCCCTGGGTTCTATGCCTCATATGCATGAAGCCCTGGGTCCTATGCCTCGTGTTCATCAAGCCCTGGGTTCTATACCTCATGTACATGAAGCCCTGGGTCCTATGCCTCGTGTGCATGAAGCCCTGGGTTCTATACCTCATGTGCATGAAGCCCTGGGTTCTATACCTCATGTGCATGAAGCCCTGGGTTCTATGCCTCATGTGCATGAAGCCCTGGGTTCTATACCTCGTGTTCATGAAGCCCTGGGTTCTATACCTCATGTACATGAAGACCTGGGTTCTATGCCTCGTGTGCATGAAGCCCTTGGTTCTATACCTCATGTGCATGAAGCCCTGGGTTCTATACCTCGTGTGCATGAAGCCCTGGGTTCTATACCTCATGTACATGAAACCCTGGGTTCTATGCCTCATGTGCATGAAGCCCTGGGTTCTATACCTCATGTACATGAAGCCCTGGGTTCTACGCCTCGTGTGCATGAAGCCCTGGGTTCTACACCTCATGTGCATGAAGCCCTGAGTTCTATGCTTTGTGTGCATGAAGCACTGGGTTCTATGCCTCGTGTGCATGAAGCCCTGTGTTCTATACCTTGTGTGCATGAAGCCCTGGGTTCTATGCCTCGTGTGCACAAAGCCCTGGGTTCTATACCTCATGTGCACGAAGCCCTGGGTTCTATACCTCATGTGCACGAAGCCCTGGGTTCTATACCTCGTGTGCATGAAGCCCTGGGTTCTATGCCTCGTGTGCATGAAGCCCTGGGTTCTATGCCTCGTGTGCATGAAGCCCTGGGTTCTATGCCTCGTGTGCATGAAGCCCTGGGTTCTATGCCTCGTGTGCATGAAGCCCTGGGTTCTATACCTTGTGTGCATGAAGCCCTGGGTTCTATACCTGGTGTGCATGAAGCCCTGGGTTCTATGCCTCGTGTACATGAAGCCCTGGGTTCTATACCTCATGTGCACAAAGCCCTGGGTTCTTTGCTCAGCCCCACATTAGAACAGGCGTGGTGCAATACCTGCACTCCCAGCATTCAGGAGGTGGAGGCAAGGGGATCAAAAAGACTATCTTTGGCTACACAGCAAGTTGGAGGCCAGCCTTAGCTATGTGAGACTCCATCTCACACAAATAATGTCCAAGCTCTTATTCCTTAAACTGAGAGCTCCTCACAGACCTGCCGCTGACCCCACCCTCCCCTGAGCCTTAGTGCTGAGCCTTCCATCTGCACTCCACTCACTTCAGTCCCTCCTGCTCCTAGAAGCTCTCCCACCCACAGCCAAGTCCACTCCTGAATGCTGCCCGAGATGACCACCCCCAACCCCTTTCTCTCTGGCTGGAACTCTGTCCTCGCCCTCACCCCTGAGAAATTCCAGACCTCATCCAGCCCTGAGCTGTCCCAGGCCCCAACACCACATGCCCTCATTTTAAATTCCAGGAAAAGCAAATTAAAAGCCCGGGATGTGCTTCCCCTTCCTCACCAGCCAGGCCAGGCACCGCTTTGAGGTTCCTTCATGTCTGGAGAACGAAAACCAGGCCTCTGGCAGATGGCCTGCTTCAGCTGCCCTTAAATCGCTGTTCCCGGCCTGCCAGCTCTTCCTTTCTTTTAAGCATCCATTTGTGTGGCTGCAAATTGCTTTCCGTTCCAGCAAAGTAGGGCTCAGGCTTTGCATAAAGTCAGATCCTCTGGCCCTGGAGAAACGGTTTTCCATGGCTTTCTTTCCCTCCCAGCCAGGCACGGCATCCCTTTGTCTGAGCCACAAAGGAAGATGTAATGGCACTTTGAGTGTGACAGGAAAGTGGCCCTGTGGTCACAGATGTACTGCAGAGTGTGAACCAGCCGGGGAGCCCCAGCCACGTGCACTGATGGACACATGGCCCACGTTCACATGGGAGGGAGAAGCCATGTGACGACTGTGGTACACCTCAGCATAGCTGACGGTCACCAGGCCCTTTTTGCTGGCCAGGGCCGAGCTGAGCTCTTCTCCTGCACTCTTAGTCCTCTCCAGAACCGGTGAAGTGAGACCTGTCGTGATTCTATTCTGCAGACAGGGCGGCAGAGGCTTAGGGAGCAGCACACAGTACTCACGTGCAGGCAGGACGCACCCCCGGGGCTGTCCGCTCTGTCTGCGTGATTCCGGGACAGAACAGACAGACAGGGAAAACTTGGGGACATGAAAAGGGAAAGGAGCCACTCACTCAGGGATGTGGCTGAAGCCTCTCACCCGCAGAGAAGCAAGAATTCCAGCACAATTGACTACTGTATAAGGCCTTTCTTCCTCTCCCAGTGCAAACCTAGAGTTTCTAAGAATCTTCATTTACAGTTGAAGCCATGCTCTCAACCCCTTGCACAACCCTGGTGGCTCCTGGTTTATCAGATTGTGATCTCATCCAAGGCACCTCTAGAACCACCTGTGATCCCAGTTATTTAAGAGGGGGAGAGTGGGGGAAGGGGAGGGTCCCTTAGAGACCCAGTGAGCAATGGAATTCCAAAACGCAATCACCTTTAATGAAAATTTTCTAGTAACAATCTATAGTTTCTGGATGTGCCATTATTCAAAAAAGTAGGTTTATATAAGTCTTATTTAGACTATCTTGAATTTTGATTGACCCTCCCCCTGCAATACAGTCAGCACCAGGGGACTTGAAATGTGACACTTACAGAAGCCTGTACCCACACTCTCTGGTATGTTTTCATTCCCTTCTTCTCCCTTTTTCTTTTTCTTCCTCTTCTCCTCCTCCTCCTCCTTCCTTCTTTTTTTTTTTTTTTTTTTTTGATTTTGAGGTAGAGTCTCACTTTAGCCCAGGCTGAACTGGAACTCACTCTGTAGTCCTAGGCTGGCCTTGAACTCATATCAATCTTCCTATCTCTACCTCTCAAGTGTTGAGATTAGAGGTGTGCACCACCCCGCCTGCCTTCATTTGCTTCTTGAGTGTCAGAGTAGCTTCAATGAAATCTCTAACTCTCGCTTTCTACCAGCTAGTCCTGCAGTTCTTTTCAGCACTGAAGCCTCGTATCCTGGGTTTGCCCAAGTCAAGGTCCTAGAACATTAGAATTCCTCAAGCTGCTGAGGACGAGAGTGTGGAGCTGTGTCTCTGTCCCCTCACCACTGACAATGCCGTGTGTGTGCTGAGCCAGGGTCCGCCCAAGTACACCCATGTGCCTGCACATGAGTGTGAGCCCCACTGCACACCAGAGAAGTCCTCCTGGCTTTGCTGACAGTGGTGTCCCCCTGCGCTGACGAGACGCCCTCTGGGCACAGGGACACCCATGGGTGCTGGGGTGCTGAGCTTATGAGCAGTCAGTGCTGCCTCTGTTCTGGATCCAGCCTGGCCACACTGTCTGCTGTGGGCACAGCGATGGTGCCCTCTTGGGAACATCTCCTGGACTGCTGGACTCCACAGATCCTGGGGTTAAGGGCTGAACCTCTGCTCTGGTCTGATTTGGGATGTGCCCCAGGGGCCCATGTTAAAGGCTTTTGCTCAGAGTGGCCTTACCGGAGGCAGTGGTATCCATGAGGCGTGGCCTAGTGGGAAAGCTGCAGGTCATGGAGGGCGTGTCCTTGAAGGGGTTAGTGCCCCCCAACCCCTTTCTTTCTCTCTGTTGTTTCCCAGTGAGCAGTGAGTGGCTTTGCTCCACTCTTGCCATGAGAGGCTGCACTGCACCAAAGCCACAGGCCGATGACCATGGACAGAAACTTCTGGCACTGGGACCCAAAGCAAACCTTTTCTCTCTGTAATTCATTTATCCTGGGCGTGTGTTTTAACCCACCTCCTCATTCACGAATGTGCTTTCCAAGCGCTTTCTGTGTGCATGAAGGAGACCTGGGAGCCCCAGAGGGGCCCGAGCCTGTTCCTTCTTCTCTTTTTAATCAGATGTGTCCATTATGACCCCCCTGCACCCTTTGCCTGGCTGAGGAAGCCAGCCTTCCCTGGCGGCAGAAGAAGATATTAGCTGCTGTCATTCTTAATCGGCTCTAGGTGGGGATGGAGTCTGGTGGAAGCAGCCTGGGTGTGGGGATGTGAATTCTGTGCTCCCAGTGCTTCATCACCCTCCATTACTGTCTCATTCGCACTCATTCTGGCAAATGAAATTAGCATTGTCTTTCTAATCTTGATCCCAGGAGGAATTAAAAGACAGTGGCAAGGAGAGAGCTGGCCATATGAGAAGTGTTTGATGTATTTTTAAAATATCCTGTGTCTTAAAGGCCTACAGCTCTGGAAAATACGAGGCAAGCAGACCTCAGGGAGGGGTGAGGTTTGGGGCATTGCAGCCAGATGGTTGCCTCTTCTTTACAGAGAACAGTGGTTGGGGTGTCAGCAGCCCCAGATACAGCATGGTCTCTGTACCTCAGTTGTCCCATCACTAACATGAGTCATGGCTTCCAGCAGTCTTGGAGGGTCTGTCGTTGCTCCTGGGCAGTGTGAAGATGGAGAGACCCAGGAGAGGCCAGGATGACCTCTGCACTCTTCGCTCACGGTGGACACGCTTGTTCTGAACATTCTGTGAGACACATCACAATGCTGGGTATCCTGGAGCCCTGAGTACAGCTGTCCCAGCGGATGGCTTGGGAATCTGCCTTTCCCCAAAGGTTTCTGGATTTGCTGTTCAAGTTGCAGAGCAGAGCTCGAGCTTGCCACTGCCACTAGTGTTCCTGACTCTTGGGCAGGGGGCTTGCAGGCATTGCTAATGTTCACCAATATCCTCTCATCTTTCCGGGATGCAGGAACATCTGCATGTCCCAGTTGCCCTTGCAGTTTGGTGTGTCATGTGACTAGTTCTGGCCAATGCATGCTGAGAAGTGTTGTGAGTTGTTGCTGGGAAAACAGTGACCTGCCTCTTCTGCATTGTCCAGCGTCCCCTTCTTCTCTGTAGGGGATCTTGAAGGCAGCATGAGGTGACTGTGAACTGGGACCAGAGCAGCCTGGATCACTGTTCATATGTATGTGTGCACATGTGCACTGGTGTGTGTGAAGAAGTCCATGTCAGCTCTCCTCCTCAATTACTGTCCACCTTATTCTTGAGACATGCTCTGTGGCTGAACCTAGACCTCACTTACTGGACTAGATGAGCTAGCCAGCAATCCCTAGAGAGTCCTTGTCTCCACCTCTCTAGTGCTGGGATCACAGGAACACCCCATGACACCTGGCATTTGCCATGGATTATGGGTATCTGAACTCAGGTCCTCATGCTTGTGTGGTAAGCACTTTATCCACTGAGCCATGTTCCAGCCCAGGAGCCTCACCTTTGAATTCTGAGGCCAGTCAGGTGAGCTAGCCTCACCTCCCTACCCCAGGGCTAGCCACAGCAGTGTAGTTCAACAGTGTGGTCCTGCCACCTGCCTCTGAGGCTGACATTGTCACTGCCTCCTGCAGGCAGGACCTGCTATTCACCCTCTAGCCTGGGCTTTGTTTATGAACTTCAACTGTCAAAAATACAAACGAGGACTGGAGAGATGGTTTAACAGTTAAGGCGCTTTACTGCAAAGCCAAAGGACCCAGGTTCAATTCCCCAAAACCTACATAAGCCAGATGCACAAGGTGGTGCACTGCATCTGGAGTTCGTTTGAAGTGGCTGAAGGCCCTGGCATGCCCCTTTCTCTCTCTATAACTGCCTCTCCCCTCTCCAGTAAATAAATAAAATAAATATTCTTTTTTATTTATTAATTTATTTATTTTGGTTTTTCTTTTCTTCCTTCCTTCCTTCCTTCCTTCCTTCCTTCCTTCCTTCCTTCCTTCTTCTTCCTTCTTCTTCCTTCCTTCCTCCTCCTCCTCCTCCTCCTCCTCTCCTCCTCCTCCTCCTCCTCCTCCTCCTCCTTCTTCTTCTTCTTCTTCTTCTTTTTTTTTTTTCGAGGTAGGGTCTCACTGTAGCTCAGGCTGACCTGGAATTCACTATGTACTCTCAGGATGGCCTGAACCCATGGCAATCCTCCTACCTCTGCCTCCCGAGTGCTGGGATTAAAGGCATGTGCCACCATGCCCGGCTTATTTTGGTTTTTTGAGATAGGGTCTCACTCTAGCTCAGGCTGACTTGGAATTCACTATATAGTCTCAGGGTGGCCTTGAACTCATGGCGATTCTTCTACCTCTGCTTTCCAAGTGCTGGTATTAAAGGCATGTGCCACCACGCCTGCCTAAATATTCTTTTTTAAAAAAAGAAATATAAACTGAGGACCTGAGACTCCCTCTTCCAGAGTCTGTTTTTACTTGCAAAGTGCTGACCTGGAACTTGACCAAGGGGGGATCCCTAAGGCACCTAGCCCAGAATTAGAATGCTGGGTTGGACACTTGCCAACTGGGTGGGTTTGGACAGATCAGTTCATTCACATTTCTAGGCCTCAGTTTCCCC
The DNA here is from genome assembly GCA_036365145.1 of Orientallactaga sibirica. NCBI lineage: Eukaryota > Metazoa > Chordata > Mammalia > Rodentia > Dipodidae > Orientallactaga > Orientallactaga sibirica. The sequence goes on along the minus strand of JAEOAD010000014.1, from coordinate 202,493 downwards.
ATCTGTGAATCACAGCTCATGTGCCTCTGTTCTTGAGAGTCTTGTCTCTGCCTTTGCTCATGTTGGCCCTTGTCCAAGTATCCTCTCATCCATCTCCATCTTACAGTAGACATCGCCTGCACCCAAGGCCAGGTTCCCATGCCACTCACATCTCCTTTGGCCCAATTAGAACCATCTTGGAACTCTTGGACAATAGTTCCGTTGGCTCTATCACACTTTCAACCCTTATTTCTGAATGTTCCAGACATTCCTTAGTAGAGAGACCCAGTGTTTATTGAACGCCTGGTATACGTCAGATTTTGTGTAAGACACTTTACCAATGTGTGCTCTTGATTTCCTCACCAACCTGTGGAGGAGACATGATTACTCGTGTCGCATCAGGACTCATTACAGGCAGGCAGCCAGTGAGGACATTTGTTTGTTTGTATGCACCACTTTATGCATCTGACTTTCTGTGTATACTGGGGAATCAAGTCCAGGCGTTCAGGCCTTGCAAGCAAGCACCTTTCACTGCTGAGCCATGTCTCCAACCCACCAGTAAGGACATTTGAACCCAGTGCTGTTGTCTGTCACATGGGCTCCCAGGAAGAAGCTGAGTCTCACCCTGGTGGCTCTGGTAGACGTTGCTCAGAGGATGGGCTGTTCAGTCCTCCAGCTTCTGTGGCTAGGAACCAGTAGGCGGGACCTGACAGCTCTGGGCCTGGGCTTGGCGTCAGGATTGGATGGGTCTCTCCTGTTAGTGTGCCTGGTTCAGAGCCTGGATGTGAGGGGAAGACCCCCCACTGCCTGCAGATCGATTCCCATCACCTTGTTGTCACTGAGGGCCGAGGGTGGGAGGTGCAGGGAGTCCAGGTGGCTGCACTCAGGAGGGAGAATTAACTTCTCTTGGGTCAGGGACTGTGATCCAAGGGGGCAGGGACAGCATTGACAGGCTGTAGGTGTCACCTTCCTTCTGCTCCCCTCTCTAGTTTTCTGCACCCCCTCATCATCACTCTTTCTTTGTGAAGTCTTCTTGCCTCCCTCTCTCTTTTCTTGCAGTATGACCTTTGCTGTCTTCCCCACCTCACCCTCTATCCCTCTGCCTGCATCTGCCTCTTTGTCTCTCACTTTGGCTGTCTCCATCTCCATCTATGTGTGTGTGTGTGTGGGGGGGGGCTCCAAGAGCCTGTTTCTCTGTCTAGTTTTTTTTTTTTAAACTATTTTATTTTTATTTATTTATTTGACAGAGAGAGAGAGAGAGAGAGAATGAGAGTGGGTGCTCCAGGGCCTCCAGCCACTGCAAACGAACTCCAGATGCATGCACTCCCTTGTGCATCTGGCTAATGTGGGTCCTGGGGAATAGAACCTGGGTCCTTTGGCTTTGCAGGCAAATGCCTTAACTGCTAAGCCATCCCTCCAGCCCTCTGTCTAGTTTTATATCCTCCCATAACCTTTCCCTCTCTCTCCCTTTGTTTCTGTATTTTTCTGTTTTTCTCTCTGATGTCTTTTCTCTTCTTGTCTTCTTTTTAAATTTTCTTTTTTTTTACATTTTATTTTTATTTGCAAGGAGGGAGGGAGAGTGAGAGAGAAAGAAAGAACGGGCTTTCTTCTTTCTCGCCATTACATATCATCTTATTTCCCTATCACTCCGAACATCTCTCACCTTGTGCGTGTGTTCCTTCCTTCTGTGCAAGTGTGTATGTGTGTGCACAGATGTACCTAACTCTCAGGGTGTGCTCAAGCCTGCCCGGTGTCTCTGTCTCCATTTCTCAGTGTATTAATCAATCTCTGTCACTCGCTGCCCCTCCCTCCCTGTTTTTGCTGCTGGTACAAACATGACCATCTGGGGACTCAGACTAGAGGGCCTCAGGTTCGAAGGAAGCACACACTGGTTTTGGTGCGGGCAGATGGCTCTCAGCTGGTCCTCAGGAAGGAACGTGCTGCAAGCCCAAGAAGGTCCCCTGTTACCCCATCCAGTTCAGAAAGAGTAGGAAAAATACCCAGACTCAAAGCCGTAGAGCACAGGCCCTGCTTCTTCTGCATCCTGTGTGACCTTGGGCAAGTTGCTTGATCTCTCAGAACTCCTATTTCCTCACGAGTAAAGGGAGCTGTTATAAGGATGACAGAAGGCCTGTGCATGTGAGGGGCACAATAAACAGATGGACCCACGGGCTGCCCCCATGTAGCTGGAGGCTGAGGGTGGACACTAGGTGAAGAGCTGCTTGTGATACAAGGGGTGTGTGCAGTGATCGGTGGCATTACCCTGAGGATTCCTGCCTTGGATTTGGCAGTCTAGAGTCTTGGTGCAAGGAGGGTTTGTGGCAACTTCTGGGATGGTGTGGAACGCTAGGGTGGGGGGGGTGTCCTCTTTCCTCTGACCGTTGATGGGAACAAGACCCAGAATACCTTGCTAGACACTGTGCAGAGCTGAAGGGACCCAGTAAGTCCATGTGCCCAACTTGCTGCAGACTCACCTCCCAGGCACAGCTCAGGATAAGGTGGGGCTGGGGCAAAGAGAGTCATAGCTTCTGTGGAGGAAGGAAAAGGAGGCTGAGGGTGCAGAGTCCCTCAAGAGAAAGAGTCAGCATGGGCCAGGTGAGGGAGGTCAGACTCTGGCATGCAGTAGGGGAGGCAGGCTGGCTTGAAGCAGGAATCCAGCAGGCCCTTCATAGCTGTCATCTCTGACCCCATCTTTTCCGTGAAAGGAGCATCAGCTTGACTCCAGATGAGGATACTGGGGACTCATGGATGGTCAAGGCCATGGGAAGAGGGAAAGGACAATGTCTGGAGAACGGACAGGACAGATCAATCTTGTTTTTTAATTTGAGAGAGACAGAGAGAGAGAGGAAGAGAGAGAGAGAGAGAGAGAGAGAGAGAATGGGCATGTCAGCAGCCTCTCAGCCACTGTGAATGAAATACAGATGTGTGCGCCCCCTTGTGGGCAAGTGCAGCATTGTGCCCTTGCATCACTTTGCATCTGGCTAAACGTGGGACCTGGAGATTAGAACCAGCATTCTTAGGCTTGGCAGGCAGGCACCTTAACCACTAAGCCATCTCTCCAGCCCAGGACAGATCAATCTTTTGTGTGTGTGTGTCTGTCTCTGTCCCTTATAATTCCTCTCTTCCTCTCTCGTACACACCATCTTCTCCCTAGTTGCTGACCTCTCTCACATTCCCCTCCTGTTGTCTGGCCACTTGGCCTTATTCTGGGCAGCCACTCATGCTGGCTGGACTCCAGGTATCCCAGGTTCATGAGCAAAGGTGGAGTCTGAGTGTGGGTGAGAAAACAGAGCCAGGACTCAGCAGGAGAAGCCTGGCCTGGACCTGAACCTGGAAGGGGGCTGATGCCAAAGCTACTCTGAAATGTTTTCTTGTCCCTTTTTACGGGTCAGTGCCTTCCTCTCAGATCTTCCACAGACATTGTACTAAGAACAGAGAGGCCACTGAGCAGTGGAACATGCCAAAGCCCCATTGGTGTGGCCACAAATGCCTGGGAGGTTGGTCATTGTTCCCAGTGACAACCAGGAAATCCTTGGAGATGGCAAGTGAATTATCTGTGGCCATAAGTTCATCTAACCAGTAGGAACCCTGACCTGGGGACCTAGCTGTGCCCTGCACTGGTGGCCCTCATTCTCACGGTAATTCTAAGGTCAGCTTTGAAACTTCATCTGTCAGTCACTGACAATCCGGGCACCAAGAAGGAAGCTGGTCCCTGACTGCTGGTGGACAGCACTGGGCTGGGCTCCTGGGAAGCAAGATAAGGGGTTGTCATTTGACTTCCAGGAAGCTGGAGGGTGACCAAACTCCAGAAATTTCTCTGACTCCCAAAGCCCTGGCTGCTCCTTTATTAAGAGCAGTTAATCCTGGTGGCTTTCCCATTCAGGTCACAGAATCTCCAAGCTGCCTCAGCTCCAGCCTACGGGACACAGAACTCACCTCTGCACTGTGGGTGGGCAGTCCAGACCTACCACGTACCCTCCTCCTGCCCATGCACCAGCCATCACTGCTTCTCTCTCGGGCAGCAGCACTGTGGCTCCATGGGGCTGCACCAACTGTGGCTCAATCTGTAGGGGACAGCTCCAGGGAGCCTGTGGGGACCTTGGGAAAGGGCTAACTGGGGACAGTCCTTTTTCCTCCTCTGGAACCCTCTGTGGGTCCTCGCCATTCCGGGGGTTGTTGGCCACCACTCATTTGAGGCCACCCTGAGATTATGTTGCTAAAAACAGGCTGGGACTGTGAGGAAGCTGGCCTGAACTGTTGGACATGGCTGGGGACCTTGGGTTATGGGGGTTGCAGCTGGCCTTATCGTTGGGAACCCTCTCTGGTGACTGACTGGCCCTCCCTGCCCTTGGGCAAGGTTGTAATGTACCCTGTCATCGCCCAGAGTGGGAAGAACTGGCGAGGCCCTCCCCCCTTTTTGATCCCCAAAGCATCTGACCATTCCATAGTCAGGCTTTGCCCTTCCCCCACAGTTCCTGACCTTGTGGCTAGCTGCCCAAGAGACCCTTATGTGGCTGAAGTCACTAGCTTTTCCAGCCTCTTCTGTTATCTCTCTCACAGCTCCTCCCTCACAACTCTGAAGTCACATAGCTTTTCCCACCACTATCTCCCTTACACTTCTGCTTTTCAACCAATTAGATAGCAACCCATAAACAATATATATCCAATCTCCTTATAGTCTGTATGTGCCTTCTCAACCTTTCTCAAGTGTTTATAAAACCATTCCCCTTTTGAATAAATGAGTGCTGTCCATCAGACGGTCTCCTGGGTGTTCATTGCCCATTGCACTCACCCGCTCCAGGACCCTGCTTCTTCCCCGCAACTCCTCCTGTGCCCAGGACGTTGGCCCCCAGGAATGGTGAGGACCCACAGCTGGTTCCGTAGGAGGGATACACACACTCACCAGCAGGAACTGAAATAGCCAGCCCATTTCTAGCAATGCCCAACAGGGCAGCAGCCCTGTGGCTCCATGGGGCTGCACCAACTGTGGCTTAATCTGTAGGGGACAGCTCCAGGGAGCCCTGGGGACCTTGGGAAGGGCTAACCTGGGACAGTCCTTTTTCCTCCTATGGAATCAGTGTCTGGTTATCCCAGCTTCCTCAGAGTCTGCCTCTGGGATCACATGGGATAAATCCATGAAGAGTCCAGGAAACTAGAACCCCGTATCCTGGGCCATCATGAAGATTCATGGTCAGTGTCTGACCAGTCCTTGCATGGCTATTACTAGTCACCTGACCCTGTACCTCACTTTCCTAATCTCTAGAAGGAAGATAATGCAGGTCGTCCCTGAGTTATGACGGCTTACCTTCCAACAGTTTCAGCTCCTGTTGGATTTATCAGGACGTAAACCTATTGTAAGTCGACAGCAGTTTCTCCCGAGATCCTTGAGATCCAGAAATGGATTGATGCGTGTGGGCCACTTCAAGCAGGGCCCAGCACGTGGATGGTGGTTGTTCAGTCTTAAGTGCCAACTTGATTTGATCATGATTTACTAAGAGATACACCGCTGGGCAGGCCTGTAAGGACATTTCCAGGAAGGGTTGACAGACGGGGAGCCCTCCTCTGAGAGAGCAGCACTTTCCAGCAACGGACTAGATATAGCAAGGTCTGAGGAAAAGGCAGCACTGCTTGCTTGCCCTCCCTCACTTCCTGCCGGTGAGTGTGTGTCTCCCTCACTCCCTGCCGGTGAGTGTTGTATCCCTTACTTCCTGCTGGTGAGTGTGTGTATCCCCTTACTTCCTGCTGGTGAGTGTGTGTATCCCCTTACTTCCTGCCAGTGTGTGTATCCCTCACTTCCTGGTGCTGAGTGTGTCTGTGCTGTGCTGTATTGTCATGGTTTGCTGCCATCAGAACCCAGAGTTTTTTTTGTCTTTTCAGTGTGGCTCCCCAGGAATTTTCTAGACCCTCAGCACTGATTGGAGCTGCTGAGGTTCCAGCCTTGTGGATGGAGCAGTGTCTGCGTTCTCTGACTCTCCAGCCCGCAGACAGCAGTGTTGGACAACCCAGCTGTACCATGTAAGCCAGTCTAATAAATTCCCCTTGTAATATGTGTTCTTTCTATTAGCTCTGAAGGATTTATGAGTCACTGACCTCTCTGAAGAATTCCTTGGGACCATAAAACTTATAAGTTTGAATATGGCCAGACTCTGGGAGTTATCAGGCCACTTAAGAAAGAGCCCTAATCCCCTCTCAATGGGTGATCAGTAGACAAAAGAAAAGGCTCTACCTTCCCATTATTCACTCCCAAAGAAAAGTAAATAGTGGATAGAGACAACCTAAAGTTTGTTTAACTCTACCCCACTCCCCCATCTCGGGCTGTACTGGAGCCTAGCTCCTTAAGATTCCCAATGCCTACTAAAGGGGCCCCGCCACTCTCATTTCCCATGGGAGAAGGCGGCCCTCAGTATACTCCACTGAAGTCTGTGCTGTTGAGGTTGGCTCTTCTCTCTTTCTTTTATTCCTCACGTCGCCCTGGTCAGTCCTGAATTCTAACAAGTTCTGTTCCTCTAACGAATCCTGACTAATTGGAAGGCTTCAGACACCAGTAACCAATAACGTGATTGTTAGTGTTGTTTGGCACTGCTTTCTGAAGCCCATGTTGCAGGATGACATGGCAGGAACGATTACTTAGACCTTTGGGTTTTCATTTCCGATGTGCTGGAGTTTGGGGCTGGAAACAGGCAAGGGCGTTGCCATCTGGAGGCAGTGAGTCAGGTCTCTGCAGCTGCTGAGATGCACGGAGATGTTTCCAGCAGTCTGGGTATCAGGAAGGAGATGACACTGACCAGGGTCCTGGGGATAAAAGAAGGAGAGAGAGGGATGTGGAAGGGCAGCAGTAGAGTGAGAATGGTGGGCAGCTGGGCAGAGAGGTCCCTCCAGGTCCCTCCAGGTCCCATGCTTTCCTCCCATCACACAGCTCCCAGCTCCCAGAATAGTGGGAACAAGTGTTAGCATCTGTCGCGGCCCTGGGCTTAAGGTTGAGGTCCCATGACGGGAGGTCCTCGGTCCAAGGTCATGCAGTGAACAACTGTCCACCCTGGGCTGAGGCCCTGTTCTCCTGGCTCTTTGTTTAGGATGCTTCCCCTTAGAAAGTCAGGGAAGGAGGAATCTAGAGGCAGGCGCAATCCACTGCTCCCCAGGGCGCCTCTGGGCCATCATCCAGGTGTCTCTTCTCAGCATTGCCTTGGGAAGGACCTCGTTGGCCAGGTGGTCAGGTCACCATGGACCAGCAGGGAGGACGTTGAGGCCTGAGATGCTGGCTGGTCTTAGATGACTCAGCATGTGCACACAGGGCAGGGACTTGCGTCAAGAGCTCTTGTTTCCAAGTCCAGCCTGCATCCCTGAGCGGATCCCTTTCATTTAAAATCCCACTGAGAGCTTTGGAGAGAAAGCTGATTTTGTTACAGCCTGCGTGTCTTCCACAGCCATTCTCACACCTGCCGTCTCGTCACCATTCTTGTACTGCTGTGTCTCTGGGGCCTCACAACTCCTCCAGCCCCACCCAGCCTCTCCTCCTATTGCCAAATCTCCTTGACGGGTAACATTTACTTCCTAATAAAAAGCCAACCTGGGTGACCAGGTGGGAGAATAAGTAGAGATGCATTGTGACATGATTAACCATGGAAACATAGGTCAGGTCAGCTTCAGATCACTGTTAGGGGCGGTCAAGGATCAGGAGCTGCTGGCGATGTGGTCATGTGAGTTCACATTCACACACATGACCAGGATTCCTGTTGTCCCCACACTTCTGAGGGGAGGAGGCTGTCAGACGATTCTGCCCTTCTCACTGTACGACTCCATGCACATTCATTCCACTGTATTCTCACTGTATGACTCCATGCACATTCATTCTACTCTCGGGACCCGTTTCCCCATTTACCTAATGCAGAGCCGTGACCGGGGACTTCTTGCTTGGCACAAGTGGGAAGATCATCTTGGCCCCAACTGGGCTGGGGCTGGAGTCCAGAGTGGCTGTGTGTGACCTGTGGGCAGCCTCCAGCCCCTTCCTTGTCCAAGGCTGGGTTTTCTCCCCCTGAGAACAGCAGTGGTGATGAAAATGGGGAGGATGAGAGAAAGTATAGCGACCGCGGTAACATTTGCTAAGGGCTTAGCTGTGCTTCCGTGCACCAGGAAACACCATTTGTTCTGCCTCCTCATGTATGAACAGTTTAACCCTCACGGCTACCTGTGGGCATATTGCTGTCTTGCTTTGCACAGGGGAGGATTGCCCAGCAGGCACCCTTCTCCCCAGGGAGCAGAGCTGGCAGGTTTGTTTGGGTCCATCCATCGTGGGCTGCTTCCTGCCAGCCAGCCCCCTCCTGTGAGGTCCCTGCCAGCTTCTCCTGGTCTCAGTGGCACAGCCACACCCTCTCTGGCGAGGCCTGAGCCTCAGCATGTGTTGAGAACGTGGGTGGGGTTCTTTCAAACTTGTTTTCCCCTTGGGTTTTCGCATATTGGCTATTTCAGTTTCATTTAGAATTCTCTTTACTACTTAGTAATTAATCCCATTAGTAGCTAATAAGCCTTTATGTTAAACTTTCCCTGATGAAATTACTGTGTAATTTTTGTCTTCTGACTGCATCCTGTAATCCTGGGCTGAGGTGGGAGTTTGAGGCCTGCCCAGGCTACATAGCAAGACCCTGTCTTAGTCCAGGCTGGTCTTGAACTTGAATTCCTCAAAGCCTCTGCTTCCCCAATGATAGGATTACAGATACCTCAAAAGATTTTGTTTTGCATGTATATGTGGTGTGTGGGGGTGTGTGTATGAATGTTAGTATCTATGCTGGTATGTGTGTGTGTGTATGCATGAATACTAGTGTGTGGGTGTGCGTGCACTCGCCAGAGATTAATGTAAGGTGTCCCTCCTTGATGGCCTTTCCTTTTATTTACTGAGGCAGGAATCTCTTACTTGAACCCAGAAATCACCTACTTGGCTAGTCGAGATAACCAGCTTGCCCTGGGCATCTCCTGCCTCTGCTTCCTGAGCTCTGGGACTACCAGTGGGCCTATTTGAATTCGTCACACTGAGGGCTAAGTCAAATTTCCACTATTTTCTTAAACTGTAACTGGAATAGACAGACATAGCAACTGGTGTCCCTCTTTTGCCTCCATGATGCACTGGGTGATGATGGGATGGTAGCAGGGCTAGGTACAAGCCCTGGACCTCCCCCTCCCTAGTGAGTTAGTAAATTTGATCACTCCTCCCTGTGGGAGGAGGTGTTGTAACGATGAATGTCATGTCAAAACTTGAGAGCTGCATGGTGGTTCTGCAAAGGGTGTTCACCAATCTCCTTTACTGTCTGGCACTTAGAAGTCTTGGAGGATAACTGGAGGCTATTGTGCACTCAGGCAGGTTTTCCCCATTGCAGTCCTGTCTCCAATGCATTGTCTTCACTGGGCCAATCTCATGGGCCTGGGCACTTGTCATACAACCCTTGACCTCATCAGGCCTCTGTCTTTGTGCCAATTTTGCTAAGAGCCACCAGAGGCAGTTTTCTTCTACTTGGCAGGGCCAACAGTGTACTGTTAGAACCACAGGGATGTGATACGTCTCCTGCCCCTGTCTCTTGACTGTCTTGACCTTGCCTAGAATCTACCACTGGTCCACAGTGTTGTGATGTGGCTTGCATTTGAATACTTGGTCCTCGGTTGGTGGCACTTTTTGGAAAGGTTGTGGGACCTTTAGGTGATGGATCCTTGCAGAGGAAGGGCTCGCTGGGGATGGGTGGGCCTTGAAGTTTTTGTTGCCTGACCCTACTTCCTGTTTTTCTCTGTTTCCCAATCACAAACATAACTGTTCAGCTCTGTCTGCTCCCACTCCGGCTGCTATGCCTTTCCTGCCATGAAACTTTCCCTCAAAACTGTAAACTGGGCCTGGAGAGATGGCTTGGTGATTAAGGCACTTGCTTGTGAAGCTTAAGGACCCATGTTTGACTCTCCAGCTCCCATGTAAACCAGTGCAAGGTGATGCAAGTGCACAAGGTGGCAAATGTGTGCTGGGAGGTGCACGTGTCTGGAGTTGAATTGCAGTGGCTGGAGGCCCTGGCGGGCCAATTCTCCCTCTTCCTCTTGCTCCCACTCTTGCTCTTTCATGTTGAGAAACAAAACAAAACAAAATCTTGTAAGCCAAATTAAACACTTTCTTTCCTCAAGTTGCTTTTGTTCACGGTAATGAGAAAGTTGCTAATACAGATGAGAAGAAAATCGCTATCTGAGGGGTAGGAAATGAACCCTCCACAAACCCAGGAGCTCACTGCTTTCATGATGTTTCTGGAGCTTCGATGTCCCCTCCAGGCAGAAAGATCATCGGCTTAGCCTCACACGAGGGCAATGAAAGAGGCATGATGCCAGCAAAGTATTTTGGGTTGGGAGGAGTTTGTGTTTGCGGCTCCACTCCAGTAACAGGGCATCAGCAGAGCTGCCACTTTTGAACAGAAACATTTCTACTCTGCAGCCCAACTGCTCTATCCCTTTGACCTTATAATACAGCAGAGTCAATGATGCTCCAAGTATCCAGGGTGTTTGGAGCCTCTGGTACCGGATGGGGGAATCAGAGTGCTATGGGGTTTCTAGCCATTCTGTGGCCAGAATCAGGTCTGGTGGTTTTCTCTGAGTCTCTTCCATGAGGCACAACTCTGTGGGAGCAGATGCAAAGGGGGGGGGACAGGGATATAATGCTGTGCAGTGCATCCTAGTGGTTAGGGGAGCTGTGTTCTCCATGCATGCATGAGTTCCTCCTCGGCCACCACTCATTACCTGTGTGTCCTTGCACAAGTTTCTTTACTTTTCTGTGCCACGTTCCTCGTTATCGAGGGGACCCGGGATCTCCATATTGTAGGTCTGTTTTGAGGACTGTCAGCATAGTCTCAGCGATTGCTGTGTGTTGTGTTAGGAGTAACAAAGGACGTTATTGCAGCTCACTGGGGCATGGATCACAGAATGACATCAGAGGCTGCCAGATCCCTTCTGCCATTTCCACCCTGGCTCGTCTGGCTCAGTAGTTAGCTCAGCTACTTGTCCTGTTGCCATGGGCTTGAGTCAAGGGAGAGAGACAGAGCTCCCCTCAGGCCTAGTACTGGCATCGTGGGTCAGTGTTATTCATAGGGGAACACTGGGCACAGAAGAGTTAGGTTATTGAGCTGTGAGTTGAGGAGCAGATGGATCCAGAATTTTATTTATTTATATAATTTATTTGAGAGAGAGAGAGAGAGAATGAGAAAGAGGCAGATAGAGAGAGAGAGAGAGAGAGGGGTGGTGGCGCACACCTTTAATCCCAGCACCCGGGAGGCAGAGGTAGGAGGATCGCCGAGAGTTCGAGGCCACCCTGAGACTACATAGTTAATTCCAGGTCAGCCTGGACCAGAGTGAGACCCTACCTTGCAAAACCAAAAAAAAAAAAAAAAAAAAAAAAAAAAAAGAAAGAGAGAGAGAGAGAGCATGCCAAGGCTTTCAGCAGCTGCAAACAAACTCCAGACGTATGTGCCACCTTGTACATCTGGTTTATGTGGGTTCTGGGGAACGGAATCTGGGTCTTTTGGCTTTGCAGGCAAGTGCCTTAAGGGTTAAGGCATTCCTTCAGCCCTGGATCCAGAACTTTGATCTTAGACAATGAGCTATACAATCTCCTTGTAGTGCTCAGTTCAGGGTCTGGGTTTCCCTCAGCCAGTATTTCTCCAAGGACAGGCTTTGTGCTCACAATCTACCAGAATCTGCATTTCCTGTGTAAAATGCAAATTCCTTGGCCAGGTGTAGTGACAGTTGCCTGCAGTCCCAGGACTTGGGAGGCTAAGGCAGAAGATTACCAGTTATAGGCCAGCCTGGGCTACATAGTGAGACTGTATCTGAAACAAAACAAAACAAAACGAAACGAAACAAAACGAAACAAAACGAAACGAAACAAAACAAAACAAAACAAAACGAAACAAAACAAAACAAAAAGGGTTGGGAGTGGCTCAGTGGTAGAGTACTTCCTAGCATGTATAAGGCCCTGGGTTCAATACCAAGTACCATCAAACTAACTAACCATGGATTTCTCAGCTTCACTCTCAGACCAACACAGTCAGACTTCTGAGTGGGGCCTGGGAACCTGCATTTTAAAAGAGCCACCTTCCCCTGTCCCCGCTCCAAAGGGCTTTTTCAGCAACATAAACACCGAGCACTGGCACAAGGTGCACAATGGAATCAATTCTATTTTCATTTCATGCCTTTGCAGGGAGGGCACTGCGGTGCCAGGCTCTGGAAGCCGCCCCCCCCCCTTCCCACAAACAAGCTGCAACACCTGGCTTAGAAGCAATGAGGCCTCCTTGAGATTCCCTGGAGTAGCTGGGGTGGGAGGCACCTTGAAGAAGTGAATAGTCATCAAGCGGGGCAATGGAAACAAGGGACTCGAAAAGCTGGAGGGCTGCCCCTGGGAGGGCCTGTTGCAGGATCCACATGCAGTGGGCCAAAGACAGACGGGAAGTTGGAAGCTCCACTTGCCCCGGGTGCACATACGTGCATACGCGTGGACAGATACACACTTATGTCTGCTCATACCCGTGTGCATGATTAACAAGTGCCATACCTGAGGTGCCTGTTTGAATTCTTGCTCTCTTCACACTATTTCCACTAGCATCGGTCCACTTTATTCAATGGAACTGAGGCTGGTTTCTCAGTCTCCATCCATAGGTAGCGGTAGGAGGATCCAAGATCCACCAAGTATAGTGCCCTCGTAAGTGCCAGTGTGTGGAGACCACACACACTGTATGCCAGGCCCTGTCCCAGATGCTCTGTGCAGGTGCTTCTCTCTTCTTCTCTGTTCCTCAGGAGAAGAAACAGGCCCAGAGAGGTTAAATAGTGCCTCCAAAAGCCACACAGCCAGGGACCAGCGAGCTGGGATTTGAACCCTGCTGTCTGGCTGCAGACACTCTCTATAGACAGCACACCTACTCCGTGTCAGGAGCTTTGTAAAAACATCACTTTTTTTTTTTTTTTGGTTTTTCGAGGTAGGGTCTCACTCTGGTCCAGGCTGACCTGGCATTAACTAAGTAGTCTCAGGGTGGCCTCGAACTCTCGGCGATCCTCTTACCTCTGCCTCCTGAGTGCTGGGATTAAAGGCGTGCGCCACCATGCCTGGCTAAATTTTTTTTGTTGTTGTTGGTCTTCACAGACTTCCTGTGAAGTAGACAATGGGTGTTTAGTTGTAGTGGTTTGCATGTAAAATGCTCTCCACATACTCATGTGTTTGAACATTTGGTCCCCAGCTGGTGGTTCTGGTTTGGGAAGTTGTGGAACCTTTAGCTGGAGGAAGCAGGCCTCTGGAGGGACTTGAGATTTATAGCTCAGCCCTGCTTCCTGTCTTGTCTCCTCTTCCTGAGATGCCCACACGTGAGCAAGCAGCTTCACACTCCTGCTGCTGCAGCCAAGAGTCACGCCCCTCGCAGCGCCTTCCCCATCATGATGGAGGTTCCAAAATAATGTCTTCCTCCCTTTAGTTACATCTTATCAGGTGTTTAGTCAGAGCGGCAAGGAAAACAAGTGTGTTAAAACTAACCAGCCTAGGCCTGGAGAGATACCTCAGTGGTTAAGACGCTTGCCTTCAGAGCCTAACAACCTGGGTTTGATTCCCCAGTGCCCATGTAAGCCAGATGCACAAAGTGGCGTATGCATCTGGAGTTCGCTTGCAGTGACTAGAGGCCCTTGTGCGCCCATTCTCTCTCTGACCTCTCTCTCTCTCTTTCTCTATCTCTCTGTATCACTCTGCTTGCAAATAAATAAAAATATTTTTAAAAAACTAACCATCCTAACTTATTCTTTCTTTACAAGTCAGGAGGGAAGGAGGTGAAGCCATTGCCATGGTTACCAACTGTGGTGGTTTGATTCAGGTGTCCCCCATAAACTTCAAGTGTTCTGAATGCTAGGTTCCCAGCTGATGGCAACTTGGGAATTAACACCTCCTGGAGGCAGAGTATTGTTGGGGGCGGGCTTATGGGTATTATAGCCAGCTTCCCCTTGTCAGTGTTGGGCACACTCTCCTGTTGCTGTTGTCCACCTTATGTTGACCAGAGAGTGATGTCCACCCTCTGCTCATGCCATCGTTTTTCTTGCCATCATGGAGCTTCCCCTTCGAGCCTGTAAGCCAAAATAAACCTCTTTTTTCCCACAAGCTGCTCTTAGTCAGGTGATTTCTGCCAGCAATGCGAACCTGACTGCAACACCAACCCGTCCTATAGAGGAGGAGACTGAGGCTCAGTGTGGCTGAACACTTTGAGTCTTTTCAGCGAACGGCACTGGAACTGTCAGATGTCAGATGCCCACAGGCACAAAGCAAACCTTCATCTAAATGTCAGGCTTCAGCAAAACTGACACAGGAAGCACCGCAGAGCCAGACGCCAAATGAACCATACATGAGCGAAGGCCCCTCTGACTTGGGTTTCACAAAGTATTTTTACGCAGGACTCCAAAAACACGATCCATAAAAGAAAGCGCAATGTTGATAAATTATACTTCAAAGTTAATTATTTTTTTTTTGCTGTGCAAAAAGCACTATTAAAGGAATTTAAAAAAATAAGCCCAGAGACTAGGAGAAAATATCTGAAATTACACATCCAATAAAAGATGTCTGTCTAGAACATACAAAGAAGTCTCAAAACTCAGCAGGGAGAAGATATAATTAGCAAATAAAGACTTGGACAGAAATAAAAGAAGATAGATGACTGGTAAACAAGCACATGGGAAAGGGAAAAGCAAGTTAAAGCCGCAAAGAGATCAGCGACAATGAGCCCATTAGAATGGCTGAAATACAAGCTACTGACAGTAACAAGCGCTGTCAATCATGTGGAGCAACTGACAAGGATGGATGAGCAGCTCTTAGTCATTGCTGTGGGAAAGAAAAATGTGAAAGTCACTTTTAAATACATTTTGGTCATCGCTTATGAAGTTAAACATGTACTCAATGTAGAGTCCAGCAACTCTACTCTTTTAAAAAAAACTTTATTTAAAAAATATTTATTTATTTATGTGTGTGTGTGTGAAAGAGAGAGAGAGAGAGAAGGAGAGAGAGAACACACACTAGAGCCTCTTGCTATTGCAAATGAACTACAGATGCACATGCCACTTTGTGCACTTGGCTTTACATGGATACTGGGGAATCGAACCCAGGCTGTTAGGCTTTGCAAATGAGTGCCTTTACCCACTGAGCCATCTCCCCAGCCCAACTCCACTCTTTTATGTGAATGCTATGGGCACTCCATTTCTCCATCTTCAAAGTCAATTCAAGTTTCCTTGAATTCAAATGTTTGCTTGAATAGACAAATATTATTACAATGGCCCACTATTCAGTAACAAAAAGAAATATAGTATTTATACTTTTTTTTTCTTTCGAAGGGAATAGGAGATAGTTTGTTTTGAGTTAAATGTGAATGACCATGGCCTGGGATCACGGATTCAGGCTGCCCTGAGTAATACATTCCATTACAGACAAGGCAGCATGAGCTATTATGAATTCTAGTCAGTCAGTGAGTTGCAGAATCTTCAATATGGATGTGGCTTCCTAAGGGAATGCCGGTTAACAGTTTCCTCTGTTGGCCAACCATTATGTTTTGTGCATGCGGAGGTCAAAAGTTCATGTCTCACGGATCTAGGAAGGCTCCTTCTTCGGATCCGGTAAGGACGAGGCTGAGCAGGCCGGAGAGCCATGTTCAGGACAGAGCAGGAGTAAGACACTACTTATGTAGCTAATGCCGTAGAGCAGTCTCCCTGGCATAAGCCTGAGTGCAAGAGCCACTTTCAAAATGTTACTTGCTGCATGATTCCATTTATAGGTCTTGAAAGGATGACAGGTCTAGTGGTGGAGACCAGACTGGAAGGTGCCAGAGGCTAGGGTGGGGAGGGTGTGAGTGAAGAGATAGGGGGAGGGAGTGTATTGGGGTTACAGACTTGTTCTGTGTCCTGATTATGGTAGTTATTATAAATGGATTCATGTGTAAAATGTGCAGAACTAGACACCCCACAAGTAAATTTCACTGTACATTATTAAAAATAGTTACATTGCTGACATAAACAAGTACTCTTCGTGGAGTGCTGAAGCAGAGCTGTGTCTCAGATGCATGCTGGCAGCTCACAAGTCCAAGCACGTGACCTCTGCGCCTTGTCCTCCAATCCAGCAGCTCCTTCCTGGCTCCAGAAGTGTCCAGCCATAGGGCCACAGCTGGGAGTGATGTCAGGGTGCAGGTCAAAGTCTTGGTGGATCTGGATTGGTCCCATTGCCATCAGTGATCTGATTTTAGCACTAAGCCTGGGTCATCTCCCCAAATGTCACCAAGGCTGACAGCATGCTGTGAAGACCTAAGACTCCTCACACTGGTTCCTCCATGCCCCGCAGGACACCCAGAGCACCCACAGCTCCCCGGGCTTCCTCCGGAGGGTGGGACTGCTGCTCCTGTCCTTTCACAGCTTCCTGGGGGTTGGGTGGGAGATAAATTGGCACAGGTTGTGGAGGGCAGTTTGACTCCATGCAGTGAGAGCCTGGACTGGGTACAGAGGTCACCCGGAAAGAGCAAAATAACTACAAGTGTTTCTGGGCAGCCAGTTCTCCCGGCAACAAATTTCCCTGAAAACACTCCGCCTGAAAAGGCTGCTGTCTATGCCCCTCGCCATTGCAGTGCTGGGCACAGACAGGGTCTCCTTGATTCACCAGGGAGCCTCTGAGGAGAGGACAAGCAGCCCCGTTTACTGATGGGAAAACCGAGGCGCAAAGGGGAGGCTGCTATGCTAACATAGAACGCAAAACAAGGTGGAGTCGGGATTTGGCTCTGGGCCTGCTGAGTGCAGGCAGTGCACCCTGACCGCCTACGACAAACGAAGAAAGGCTAGAGGGAGGAAAGGAACTCACTTCGTTCAGCACTCAGCAGGTCTTTGTTCCTTGGGGAAGCTGGCCCTGACCACCTTGTTTAAAATGTTATGCCAGGTATGTAATCTCAGGATACAGAAAGGAGACAAAGGCAGGAGGGTCATGAGTTCAAGGTCAGCCCGGCTACATAGTGAGTTTGAGGACAGCCTGGACATATAGTAAATTCTATCTCAAAAATAAATGTAAGGGGGGCTGGAGAGATGGCTTAGCAGTTAAGGCGCCTACCTCCTAAGCCTAAGAATGCTGGTTCCAATCTCCAGGTCCCATGTTTAGCCAGATGCAAAGTGACGCAAGGGCTCAATGCCGCACTTGACCACAAGGGGGCGCACGCATCTGGATTTCGTTCACAGCGGCTGAGAGGCTGCTGGCATGCCCATCTCTATCTGTCTTCCTCTCCCTCTCTCTGTCTCTCTCTGTAACATAAAAATAAATATTAAAAAATTTTTAAAAAATGTAAGGGGATGGAGATACAGCTTGGTGGTTAAAGGCACTGGTTTGCAAAGCCTCCTGGCCCAGGTTGGATTCCTCAGTATCCACGTAAAGCCAGATGCACAAAGTGGCAAGAGGCCGTGGTAGGCTCATTCCCTCTCTCTCTTTCTCTCTCCCCTTTCTCTGCTCACAGATAAAAATATAAAAGAAAATGTAAAGCAAAACAGAATAGAAATCCTATTGTCATTCCCTGCTGATGTGCCTTCATGGCTCGTGTCACCCTACTGTAGCACCAGACACCGCATGCTTCAGACCTCATCTGAGGTCCCCCAGGCTCCTCTTGCTCTGGGCCATGTTCCCAGGCCCTGGCTCCAAGCAGATGTTCCATGAACTCTGGACGAATAAGCCGATGAACCAGGAGTGTCGCCCCTCTCTCAGTGACCTCACAGGCCCTGGTAAGTAACTAGTCTTTCTCTTTGCAGGTGAGGAAAGTGAGGCTAGAGAAGGAACCTGACTTACCAAACCACCCACCTCATCTGAGAAGAGGGCCACTCCCGCACCAGGACTCCTTCCTCTCCGTCTCTCTGTGTGTTAGGAGACCCTGGGCTGGGGCAGAGTGGAATCCTGGGATCCGGGCAGAGCAGAAGCCTCGGACAGGCTGCTGAGTCTCCCTGCCCTGGTGTCCCGAGGAGACTCCTGGCAATGCAGCTCAGAAGGGGGCCAAGGACGCTGCAGGCTCTGCTCTGGGACTCCATCGAGGCGGGTGTGCTCAGCACAGCCAGGGGCTGAGTCAGCTGACCACTCAAGCCAGGCCCCCTTGCTGGGAACACAGAGGCCCAGAAAAGGCAAGAACCTTGGGGGGGGGTGCAGATGGCTACCTAGTGACCCTTCTGACTGACACTGGCCTGCTCCCAGGACCTGCTCCTTGCTGCCCAGTCCTACCCTGACCTTGCTTAGCCCTGGCATAGCCCTTAACCCAGTACTACCCCCAGCTGCACACTGTGCCCAGCCTGGCTACTGGGTCTTCCACCCCTTCCTCAGAGGGAACCCTGAGGAAGAGCTGCCATCTTCAGGGGACCGTGGACAGTGGGGTTCGCTGAGAAGACTCTCCAGGAAGTCTTGCAGGAGGACTGGAGTTTTGGGGTGCAAAGTAACTGTGTATAGCCACAGCTGGTCTCTCAGCACATGCACGTCTTTGGCTAGGTCCTTATATTCCTGACTCCTGATCTCCCCCCCCCCTTGCCAAAGGATACAGATGCCATTTGTCCTTCTGGTGTCTGCTCTGCTCTTCTTCGGCCTGTGCTCCAGCTACCATAGTGAAGATTACGCTCGCATCAGACCATGCCCCTCTACCGATGAAAACTCTCCCGTGAGCCTCCACGACCCTCAGACAAAGTCCAAAGTGCTATTGTTCAGGACCTCCATCACATGGGCTTGCTGGGATCTAATCTTCAAGCTCAACTTCCTTCAGGAAGCTCTCCCTATTCCTCCTGCCCTTTGACCTCTGTCCTTGGAACCTGTGTCCTATGTGCCCCTTAGCACAGGGCTTAGGTCTGGGGCAGGCTTCTCTCTAGAAGGTTCAGCCCCTTCTGCAGCTTGGTGGAGCCCAGAGGAAGGGGTATATTTGTCCTCTTCATCCTGGGATCCTTGGCTCCACGCTCAAGTAGGACCACAACAAACCTTTGCTGGCTGCAGAGATGCCCGCAGCCAGAGGGAACAGTGTGCAAACATGCGCATGGCAAGCTCGTCCTTCACCCCTTCCCCAGGGGTAAGGGGAGGGAAGGGTGGCAGGGGAGAGATCACACAGCATCCCCATGCTCATTTGCTTTAATTTCATGATTGTTTAGGTCTTTTTTCTTGTTTGACAGCTATGGATTGGGAGATAAATGGCAGATCAATCTTCTCTCTCCAAGTTCATCAGCTCTCCTGCTTGGCTCCATTGACAATGTCCACAGGGCTGACAGATGATGCCCACGTCCTGCTGGTGCTGACAGATGCCTCCTGGGATAGGTGGGGCTAGGCGTCCTCTTCTTCCGGTTCCCTGGGGAGAGCTGGAGGAGGCCAGGCAGTGCTGAGCTTTGAAGCCTGCAGGACGGGGCAGGTGACGCTCCTGTCCTCATGGCCACATTAATGTCACTCCAGGACACAAGTGGGTTCTTCCAGGACCTCTGCCCTTTCTGACTATTCTTTCTCCTGGGATCCTGGGGGTCTCCAAGCCCCTTATGAATAGATCCCTGGGTGGGCAAGGGCACTCAGATGCAGGTGCGGTTTCACATAGATCTAAGTGAACCTCACTTAGAATACAGGCTTGAAACATTCTGTAAACTTCTGACACCCATCTGAGACCTGTTTTCTTTTAGCCCACAGCTTTCTGATGTTGGGCTGGAAAGTGGCTCTGGAAATGCCGTAGTGGCTTGCTTGGGTAGGGTCATGGGAATGAGTAAGGCAGTGGAATGAAAAACAGAGGAAGGAATTAGTCATGGAGAGGGGACAGGAGAAGAGCGAGCACAGTGAATATCTTGCTGTGAGCCATGAGCTGGGAGCCAGGCCCTTCTGTGTGCTAATCTCTAGGTCAGCTCAGGATGACCCTGCTTATCCTGTGTGCCAGGCCTCTCTGCCCTTGGCACTGAGAGGAGAGGGTTTTGTTTCTGGCCTAGCTCAGATGCAACCTCCTCCATAAAGCCCACTGGACCCCAGCCAGAGGAAGCTTTACGGTCTCTGAAGCTCTGTCTATAGGCCCTCATTAGACCAAGTCTGCGTCCAGAAAGGACTGTGGTGACAGAAGCCACAACCACAGGTGAAATGTGAGTGATCTGACTAGAGGGTTAGCACCCACCTGCCTCCTTTCACCAGGTCCTTACCCTACACAACCCTGTTTCAGAGCTTTTATTGAGAGGTGAGTTTCCCGGAGGCAACAGATGGCAGGATCCTGCCTTTTAATCCAGTCTGCAAGCCTGTGTCTTTTGCTTGGGACATTGAGGCCATTGATATCAAGAGTTATTATTGAAAGATATGTATTTATTCTCGCCATTCTTCTTTTTTGTAGTGCTTCCTGTTTTCCCTTTACTCACTTTTTTTTTTTTTTTTTGTTTTTTCGAGGTAGGGTCTCACTCTAGCCCAGGACGACCTGGAATTCACTATGTAGTCTCAGGGTGGCCTTGAACTCATGGTAATCCTCCTACCTCTGCCTCCGGAGTGCTGGGATTAAAGGCGTGCACCAACACACCTGGCTACTCACTTGTTTTAACTGTTATTTGAGTATGGTTTATTTTTTCCTATTTCCTGCTGTGTGTGTTTTGCTTTCTCTTCAGCATGAAGGATTCATTCAAGTGTTTTCTGTAGAGCTGGTTTAGTTGCCATAAATTCCTTTAGCCTGTTTTTGGTGTGGAATGTCCTTATTTCTCCAACAACTTGGATAGATAGCTTTGCAAGATAAAGTAACCTTGGTTGACAGTTGTTATCTTCCAGAACTTGGAATACATCATTCCAAGCCCTTCTGGCTTTTAAAGTTTGTGTTGAGTAATCTGCTGTGATCCTGATAGGTTACCCTTTGAAGGTCACTTGCTGTTTCTCTCTAACTGCTTTCAATATACTTTCTTTGGTTTGCATGTTTAGTAGTTTAATTCAACATGATGAGAAGAGGATCTTTCTAGTTTTTGTCTGTTTGGTGTACTAAAAGCTTCTTGTACCTGCACTGGTATTTCTTTCCCAATTGGGGAAAATTTTCTTCTATGATTTTGTTGAAAACACCTACTAAGCCTCTGGATTAAAAGTCTCCTTCTACTATACCCTGAATTCTTATGTTTGATCTTTTCATAGAGTCCAGAATATCTTGGAATTCTCATTCATACCTTTCTATTAGCTTGTCTTTTTCTTTGTTGGACTATATTAGGTCTGCCACCTGGTCTTCTAGTTTAGTTATTCTGTTCCCTCCTTCATCCATTCTACTGGTGAGACTTTCTACAGAGTTTTTCATTTCACTGACTGTGTTCTTCATTCAGCCTGTTTTTTCTTCAGTATTTCTATTTCCTTACTCATGTCCTGTAATGACCTTTTTATTTCATTAAGTTGGTTTTCTGTGCTCCCTTTTAGGAGTTTGTTTTCTTCTTTGAATCCTTTCATTTCTTCTTTCATTTCTTTGAGTGTAGATATAATCATTTTTTTTTTGAAATCTTTGTCAGGCATTTCAATCTAAAACAGTCTCATTGGTGATCATTTCTGATGGCTTTATAATTTTTGGTGGGATTTCATTGTCTTGATTCTTTTTGTTTCTTATATTATAATCTAGTGACTTTTGCATCCTGAATTGATTTGATGCTTGGGTTTTCTACTTATCTGCAGTGTTGTTAAATGTGGTGATCCACCTTCATATACTTTCAAGATATGAGTTCAAGGTGCCAGTTGTAGCTCTTGTACCCCAATCCAACCATAGAAGTAATCCTAGGTGTTGAGTTTGCTTGCTAAGCAAGTATTCTAGTGGACTGTGTGGGACAATTTACTGGCAAATTCTAAACTTCAACTGAGAAATATACACATTCAATAAAACCAGCACAGAGTATACAAGTGTGGGTATTAAAACAAACAAATAGTCTTATAAAGCCAAAATCCTTTAGGGTATGTGTTGCTCTATACCCTTAATACTGTCAGCTAGGAGGTAGAGAATTCTGTTCTGAATTGGGTACCAGGTCAGCCTGGATCTGGATCAGACCCCGTCCCCAGTAATGACAAAAGCAAAAGACAAAGGCCCTATAAATCTGTGAGCATTAAAGGCAGCAGTATTCAACACCACATGTACAGCTTATTTGAAAATGGTAAAGCCAACCAAAAATATATAAGCCATAACCTGCCCTGACATGGAAAGAGAGATTAGCACTTCCAGTGTGGCCTATGTACCTATTTTTTTTTTTTTTTTTTTTTTTTTTTTTTGTCAGTTAGCCTCATTACCTTTTGGTGTGGCTTCCAATCTCACCAATGCTGAATGCCCACCTTGATCCCTCTGTGTTGTGCGATGGAGCTGGAATTTCAGCTCAGCTGTGCTGGATGCGCTGCTGCTGTGAGCTGAATGCCCGAGGTTTGTGGTTCTGATAGTTGGGGGATGGGAGAGTTCAGGAAGCCTGTAGTTGCTCACACCATTCCCCTGTATCTCTTTCAGTAACTCCTTAGCTGATCTCAGCTGACTTTTCTTTAGATTTCTGGGCTCTGCAAGGAGGCTGATGAGGTTGGAAAGTCCCCTTGTTTGGTCTCTGCTGCTGCTGCCAGGCACACCTGTCAGGTGGTACCAGGTGTGCAGATCATGCTGATCAGGGCTGCAAGCTCCTCAGTGGGATTCTGGCTGTTTTCCTCCTTTCTGCTGGATCTTGGTCTCTCCTGCTTCTCCACTGTATCTAAGAAAAACCTATACTCCTTCACTTTTCAGAAAAAGAGTGTATTTTGCTGTAGTTTTGCTTAAATCCCTCCCAGGACTGGTTTTGTGTGGCTCCTATGCCGCCATCTTACCTGGAAGTCGCAATACCTCAGGATCTCAGTTCTAGGATCTATTTTCTTTTTTTTGTTTGTAGATTTCTTGGAACTTCCTAAAAAGACAATCGTGTCACCCAGAATTAGAGACTGTTTATTTGCTCAGTATATGTCTTTTTGTTTGCATGTTTGTTTTTGTGGTGCTGGGGATTGAACCCAGGACCTTGTGCATGCTAGGCAGGTGCTCTACCACTGAGCCACATCACCATCCCTCAATCTATATCTTTTTTTAAAGTTTTATTTTTAGTTATTTGGGAGAAAGAGAGAAAGAGACAGACAGTGAGAGACAGACAGACAGATACACACACACACACACACACACACACACACACACACACACACACAGAATGGGCATGCCAGGGCCTCCAGTCACTGCAAACAAATTCCAGACACGTGTCACCTTGTGCATCTGGCTTATGTGGGTCCTGGGAAATGGAACCTGTGTCCTTAGGATTTGCAGGCAAGCATCTTTACCGCTAAGGCATCTCTCCAGCCCTCAATATATATCTTGAAATATTTTAATTATTATTTTATTTTTCAGAGAGAGCGAGAGTGAGAGGGAAAATGAGAGCGAGAGCAAGAGAGAGAGAGAGAGAGAGAGAGAGAGAGAGAGAGAATTAGTATGCCAGGGCCTCACCACTGAAATCTAACTTCATATGCTTGTGTCACCTAGTGGGCATGTGTGACCTTGCATTTGACTCACTTTTTGTGCATCTGGCTTACATGGGATCTGGAGAGTTGAACATGGTCCTTAGGCTTCACAGGCAAGCACCTTAACTAATAAGCCATCTCTCCAGCCCCCATTTCAATTGTTAAAAATATAATTTTATTTATTTGAGAGGGAGAGAGAGAGAGAAGAGAATGAAAGCATGGCTATACTAGGGGCTCTAGTGACTGCAAACAAGTTCTAGACACATGTGCAACTTTGTGCATCTAGCTTTACGTGGGTAGCATGGAATTGAACCTGGGTAGTGAGACTTTGGAAGAAAACATCTTCAACCATTGAAGCTATCTCCTTAGCCCCAACAAACTAAAAAAAAAAAAAAAAAGCTTTATTGTAGGAATTGGAGAGATTGCTCAGTGGGTGATTGACAAACATGAAGTCCTAAGACCACCCAAGTGAATTTTCCACACTACCCACATAAGCAGCCAGGTGTCATGTCTGTAACCCCAGTCTTCTGGGGAGCAGAGACCTAAGAATCTGTGGCGCTTATCAAAAACAGCAAGCTTCAGAATCAGTAAGAGACTCTGTTTCAGGGAAAAACAGGCAGGTGAGTAATGAAGGGGACACCTGAGGTTGTTGCATCAGCACAGACATGTGCATAATCACATACTACACACACACACACACACACACACATACACACACACACACACACACACACACCATACACACTAGTCACATACAAAAGAACCACACAAAGCCTTATTGTAGTGTTGGGGCTTTTAGTACAGCTACGAATGAGAGTAATGAGGTTAGACTTCCCTGCCTAGTTCCCCAGCTTAGCAGAAATGCCTTCTGTGTGTCTCTGTGTGTCTCTATGAAGAATGATGTTAGCTCAAAATTTTCCGAGATGCTTGTTATGAAGCTAGGTTCCTTTCTATTCCTAGTTTGCTGAGAGTTAAGAAATATTTATTTACCATGAGCAAGTATTTAATGAATCACTATTATTGCTTCTTTGTTTTTACTGCTGGCATTAAACATAGGGCTTTGTGCATGCTAGGCATGTGCTCTACCATTGAACTGCAGCCCAGCTGTGATAAATTGCTATTTGTCAAGTGTCTTTTCTGTATTTACTGATGTATGATCATGTGTTTTCTTCTTTAGAGTGTTACTATGATAGATTACGCTGGCTCATTCTTAAATTTCAATCAGTTCTTGCATTATTGGGAGAAACAAGTTTGGCCTTGATCTATTATTCTTTTTTATATTTTATTTTTATTTATTTAAGAGAGAGAAAGAAGCA
The DNA here is from genome assembly GCA_036365145.1 of Orientallactaga sibirica. Classification (NCBI taxonomy): domain Eukaryota; kingdom Metazoa; phylum Chordata; class Mammalia; order Rodentia; family Dipodidae; genus Orientallactaga; species Orientallactaga sibirica. The sequence continues at coordinate 177,713 of JAEOAD010000014.1, read as the reverse complement.
GAGAGAGGACAGAGAGAGAGAGAGAGAGAGAGAGAGAGAGAGAGAGAATAGACACATTAGGGCCTCCAACCTTGGCAAACTCCAGATGCACGTGTCACCTTGTGGATTTGGCGTACGTGGGTCCTGGGGAATCAAACCTGGGTCTTGTGGCTTTTCAGGTACGCACCTTAACTGCTAAGCCATCTTTCCAGCCCATTATTCTTTTTAAAAAATTATTTATTTGAGAGAGAGAGAGAGAGAGAGAGAGAGATATAGGCATGCCAGGGCCTCTAGCCACTGCAAATGAACTCCAGACACATGTGCCACCTTGTGCTTTTATGGGTACTGGGGAATCAAACCTGGGTTCTTACACTTTGCAGGCAAGCACCTTAACCAATAAACCATCTCTTCAGCCTATAATATATTATTCTTATCAGCCATTTTTGGATTTTGTTTGCTGCTATTTTGTTGAAGAGTTTTGCATCTATGTTCACCAGTAATATTAATTTTTTTTTGTTTGGCTTCTCTCTCTCTCTCTTTTTTTTTTTTTTTTCTGAGACAGGGTGTTGCTATGTAGTCCAGGCTGGTCTTGAACTCAAAAGCCTCCTGCCTCCTGAGTGTCTTGATGACAGACATGCACCAATCATACCCAGCTCAGTTTTCTTTCTCTTGAAATATTTTTGTCTGGTCTTGTTCTTATGTTCCCATAATACCTCAAAAAGTGTGTGAGGAAGTCTTTTCCTCTCTTCTGCATTATGGAAGCGACTATAGAATTGGCATTAATTTTGGTAGAATTTTCCAGTAAAAAGTCTGTTTCTGGGATTTTCATTTTTGAAAGCTTTTTTAAAAAAAAAACTATACTTAATCTCTAATAGGGCTATGCAGGCTATCAATTTCTTCTTGAGTGAACCCTGGTACTCTGTGTCTTTTAAGAAATTGGCTCATTTCATTTAAGTTGCCAAAAGCATGGGCATAGAATAAATCTATTCTCATATTAATGTCTGTAGGGCCAATAGTGAAGTCTCTGGTCTCATCTACATTGGTGGTAATTCATATCTTCTCTCTTTTCTTGGTCAGTCTGATAAGAAGTTTATCAATTTTATTGATGTTTTCAATGAACCAATGGTTTTGTTGTTTTCCCCCCTGTTCTTTAAGTATTTTCACTTTCACTGATTTCTGCTCTTTATTATTTCTTCCACTTTTCTTTGAGTTTATGTTTCTCTTTATTTTCAACTTTCTTACCATGTGTGATGGTTAATCTCTGGTTATCAACTTGATAAGATCACCATGGAAACAGATCATGACTCTAAGGGACTTCTAGATTAGAATACCTGAGGTGAGGTGGGAGGTCCTTCCCTAATTGTGGGGAACACCATCTCAAGGATGGGGTTCCTGGACTGTATAAAAAGGAGAGAGCTAGCTGAGCATTCAGCATCCAGAGCGCTCTACCTCCTTCCTGCTGGCATGAAGATGACACTGGCTTCTTGCTCCTGCCATACCTTCCCCACCGAGATAGACTCTACTATCAGGAGCTGTAAGCTAAAATAAGCCCTTTCTTCTTAAACAGATATTTTTTTGGTCAGGTATTGTTTTTCAATAATGAGAAGGTTAATGATATACGAATGCAGTTAAGATTATTGGTTTGAGACTTTCCTTTTCCACACAAAATTTAAAAAAAATTTTAAATTATTTTTTTGGAGAGAGACACAGAGAGAGACAGAGAGAGAGAGAGGGAGAGGAAGACAGAGATGGGTCCGCCAGCAGTGTCTCAGCTGCTGTGAACAAAATCCAGATGTGTGTGCCCCCTTGTGGTCAAGTGCGGCATTGCGCCCTTGCGTCATTTTGCATCTGGCTAAACGTGGGACCCGGAGATTGGAACTGGTGGAGATTAGAATCAGTGTTCTTAGGCTTAGGAGGCAGGCGCCTTAACCCCTAAGCCATCTCTCCAGCCCTCCACACAAAATTTTTAACACAAAATTTTCCTATAAATTCAGATTGAGCTTCTTTTTATAAGTTTAGTATATATATTTTTAATTTTGATTTTTCTGAGACAGGATTTTGCTATGTAACCCAGGCTGGTCTTGAACTTTCAATCTTCTTGCCTCAGCCTCCTGAGTGCTGGGATTACAGACATGCATCACCATACCTGGCCTTAATGTTACTTCTGTTAAGTTAAAAATATTTTAAAAAATAATTTTTAGACTACTTTTTATTTTTCTGAGACAGAGTCTCACTCATGAAGACTAACCTGGCCTCAAACGGGTGGATCTTCCTGCCTCTGCTTCGTGTATGATGGGATCACTGCATACACCATCCCACCCAAGCTAGACTTCTTGTTTGCTCTGTAGATCGTCAAGGACAATGTTATTAATCTTTACAGTGTTCGGGAGTGTCCACCTCTTTCTGTTACGGGTTTGTTGTTCAATTCTATTATGGTCAAGAACATACTTCCGGTTCTTGCAAAGTTGTTACTTTACTGTATAACTCAGGATGGAGTCTATCTTGGTGAATAATCGTTGTTCACTTTAAGTGTCTCATGCTCCATGGATTGAGCTGGCCTGGCATCCTTCGTTGTTCACTTTAAAAGAAGATATTGCTGGGTGTGGTGGCACACGCCTTTAATCCCAGCACTCGGGAGGCAGAGGATAGCTATGAGTTCAAGGCCACCCTGAGACTACATAGTGAAATCCAGGTCAGCCTGGGCTAGAATGAGACACTACCTTGAAAAACAAAACAATACAAAATAAAAATAAAGAAGATATTTCATCCTGTTGTTGGGGTGGAATGCTATTCTAATTGGCAATTGCTGGTGCCAGGTTGGTGGGTCCTGCCGAGGCTTATTTTGCTGATTTCCTTTACTTGTTCTGTCAGTTACGGAGAGGAGTGTGAAGTCTCCAACCATCACTGTGAGCTGTCTGCTTCCTCTCATGGTTCTGTAAGGTTTGCCTCATCTGCTGAGAAGCTCTATTATAGCTCCGTATGTGTCCACGACCGCCGTGTCTTCTTGCAGACTGCTCCTTTTGTCACTGCGTGCTGCCTCACTTTAGCTCTGGTGTCATTTCCTTTGGCCACTCTGGCTTGTTTTTGATTAGTCTTTGCACGCTGTATCTTTTAAATCTTAAAATGTTAACCTGTCATCCTCCAAAAATAGGCTTGTTGTGGACAGCACATGATTACTTCCTTTTCTTTTTATTAATTTTTTAAAATTATTATTTTATTTATTTTTGGAGAGAGACACAGAGAGAGACAGACAGAGAGGGAGAGGAAGACAGATAGAAAATGGGCTTGCCAGCAGTCTCTCAGCTGCCATGAACAAAATCCAGATGCGTGCGCTCCTCTGTGGGCAAGTGCAGCATTGTGCCCCTGCGTCACCTTGCATCTGGCTAAATGTGGGACCTGGAGATTGGAACCAGGTTCTTAGGCTTAGGAGGCAGGCGCCCCAACCACCAAGCCATCTATCCAGCCCACTTCTTTTTCTTTTTAAAACTATCTAAGCTCGCAGTTTCTGCCTTCTTTTTTTCAAAGTGCATTTTATTTTGGTTAATTTTAAACTTTTTTATTTTAATTTTTATTTACTTGCAAGCAGAAAGATAGAAATAGAGATGAGAGAGAGAGAGAGAGAGAGAGAGAGAGAGAGAGAGAGAGAGAGCATGCCAGAGCCTCTAGCCACTGCAAGTGAACTCCACATGCATGTGCCACCTTGTGCATCTGGCTTTATGTGGGCACTGGGGAATTGAACCTTGTTGTTAAGCTTTGCAGGAAAATGCCTTGACCACTGAGGCATGTCTCCAGCCCCCCCCCTTTTTTTTTAACAAAGGTTGTAGTCTTACATCTCTTCTTCCCTGTCTCACTTTCCCGGAGGGCTCTCCTCAGTAGTGTTATTGGTGTTCATTGTTGGGTAAATAAGGACTCAGTTAGTCTTTGGTGGGCAGACTGTACCACAGGATATCTTCCTGCTTCCTCTTCCACAATGGTCTCTGAGCCTTGGTGAGTCTATTAGCAGTCTGGCTTAGTGTTGAGTTTTGTGTTGCTCCTGGGTTTCTTATTTTAAGTGTTTTGATTGACCACAATGTCTGTTGTCTTTTCCTGGAGCTGGTTGTCAGGTTAGCAGGGGAGCAGTACTTGAGCCACTGTTTCTCCTGCAGTTTCCCTTGGGCCCTGGCAGATGTGATAGAGGTGGCACTTCTTATGGTGCGCAGTCAGCTATCTTTTCTTGTTGTATTGATGGATCTTGAATCTCCTGAGCTTTTCCTGCCATCTGTAAAATAAAACAGATTCTCCAACCAAGAGTGAGAGAAGCTTGGGTTAAAGGGGATATGCAAAGTTATTTGAGAAATTATTTTGGTGTGCATGCCCACTCTTCTCCAGAACTCAGTGGAGACTTCTCTCTGGAACCCATGAGTTTCCTGTCCATGGGATTCTAACTTGGCTTCCAGTATCAGACATGAGTTCTCCCCCACCGAGTGGGCTTCATGTCCAATCAGAGAACAGTTGGCTATCCACAAAGACTGTGTGCCACTATTGCACAAGAATATACCTCTTGCCCAGCTGGTTGATTTTGTATCTTGTAGAGTCTTCGACTTATTCACATGGTTGGTGACCATTGTCTTCTAGCAGCTCCCATAGTGTTTTACAATGGAGGCTACCTGGGAGGGCACTGGTTTCCTCTTAGTTCCAGAGTGGTATTTCAATGACCTGTAACTGCAGCCTGTGGTGTCTTCAGCAGTAGGGTCTTCCTTGATAACCTCTGGCAGGTCATCAAGTGTTATGGCAAAGTCCTGCGTTGTTTTGGGGGCCTCATGGGTCTCCCTGGCTAACAGCACAGCGCGAGGGCTAACTCAGTTCTGGGCTTGGGATTACCTAGCCCTAAGCCTATGGTTTTAGGGTTCAGTTTCCGTGTGCTGCCCTTCATCATGGGAGGGCTCATCAGCAGGGCCCTGAGGCAGCTGGTCCCATCCAGTGAGCGGTCAGGAAGCAGAGAGATGAATGCTGGTGTCCACCAGGCTTTCCAGCACCTTTCCCCTTCCCTTCAGTCTGGGAGCCCCGCCCACATTTAGGTGGGTCTTCCCTCCTCCTGTATTACTTTGTCATTTTTCCATCTGTTGTTCAGACTGGATCATTTCTATTCATCGACGTCCGAGTTCCCTGACTCATTCTTCTGTTCTATGACGTCTTTATTGAGCCATCTAGTGATAAATTAAATTTCAATACTTTTTTTGAGTTAGGTTCTAAAACTTCCATTAGATTTTTTGTTAATAGCTTGTATTTCTTTTCTGAGAATTTCTATGCTGTCATTTGTTTTAAGAGTATTTGCCCTTTCTTGGAACATTCTAAATTTTTGAAAATTTCAACATACCTATTGTCTGATTATCTTTTCCCTCCAAAGATGTCAATTGAGATGTTTCTGGTTCTTTCAATATTGAGGAATCTGAACATTTGAAACGTTGGGTTCTGCTACAGTTTTGTGGAGAATATTGATTTTGTTTCTCCCACTAAGCAACTGAGCAGGCATCCAACCTAGTGAGGCTCAGGTCTCACGCTCCAGCCCGGCCTCTGTGGGCGGAGCCTCCAGTTTCTGTTCTGTTTTCGAAGGCTTGGCTGTGTCACTGGGCATTCCCATGTGTGTACCTCCCAGGACATGTGGCACTGTGCCCCAGTCCCCACAGCCTCCCTCTGCTGTTTGAGTCAGTTCCTTGCTTAGCTTGGCAGTGGGCCTGGGTTTTCATGCACAGCCTTGTTGGTGGGTTTCTCAGATTCCCCTCGCCCTGCCTTCTCTGACTCCCAAGGTCCCATTTACTTCCTAAGGCCTTAGTTGGGACTGCCACTGTCACTTCTACCCACGTGGCATTGGTCAAAGCAAGTCTTATGCCAAGTCCAAGATCCATGGAAGGAAACCATGCCCTGCCTCTTCCAGTGCTCTGCCAGGTCACGCGACAGAGGCGGGAGGGGAGTGAGGATCCAGCGTCTCATCTCTAACTCTGCAGACTCAGCATGGGACTGCAGAGCGCCCCTGCCTCAGATTCTCAAGCCGGCTGCCCCATGTCCTCCAGCTTCTGTTGCCATTGCTGCTTTGATGCCTTCTAAACTGGCTGAGCCTCGCCTTATGCCCCATGCGATGTCCAGGTCTCCTGACAAGGCCTACAGATGCCCCAGGCCTTGGGGCTCCTGATCACTGCTTCCTAAGGTTTCTATTCCTGCTACATTTCAAACATCACCTCCTTGTGTCTGCGCTTCCCTCCAGCTCCTGCCACCCCCACACTGCGCTGAAGGCTGCTGTTTGCATAATCAAACCTCTGCCTTGCTTGACTGAGCAAAAGCCATCTATTTTGAGATCTTACTCTGTAGAGTTATAAAATGCTGTGCGGGGGCTTTTTCTCCTCTCCCCCTGTTAAGTCAGAAACATTCGGAGGCTGGATAAACTTCCTGTTTAGTGAAGGAGCAAGCTAAAGAGAAGCAGTTGGAGGATTTATCCCTTCCCCACCAATTCCTCCATTCTGGAGTTATGTTGGGAGAGCCCATTTTCCTTCCTTTCCTCTTCCCTCCCCCTTCACCTCCTCTCTCCTCCCATGACCTCCCTTTCACCTTCCTTTCTTCCTTCTTCTCCTTCCTTCCTTCCCTCCCTCCCTCTTTCTTTCTTTCTTTCTTTCTTTCTTTCTTTCTTTCTTTCTTTCTTTCTTTCTTTCTTTCTTTCTTTGTATTCATGTGTGTGGCACACATGTGTGTGCATGACATGTGCAGGCCAGAAGTTGATGTCAAGTGTCTCCCTCAGTCACTCTCCATCTTATTTTTAGGGTTTCATTGAACCTAGAGCTAATTAATTCATCTACATTAGCTAGCCAGTGAGTCCCAGGCACTGTCCCATCTCTGCTTTTCCAGAGCTGGGATTATAGGCACTCAGTTTTTACATGGGTTCTGGGGATCCCAATTCAGGTCCTCATGCTTAGGCAGTAAGCACTTTACCCACAGAACCATCTCTCCGATCTGAGAGCCTTTTCTTTATTCTCACTGCCCACGTTAAGCCGCTGAGGACATTGTGAAAGCCTGTGGCAAGGGAGCCAGTTTGTTTCAATGAGTCTTCCCAAGAGCATCTTTGTCATCTGTGAGCATCTCATAGTCCAGATGGGAAAGCCATGTGGGATGGGGTGGCTGTGTGGATAAAATGAGGGAAGGTGAATCCTGGTATTTGATGGCTCTAAAGACCACCCTCTTATGTGACCTTGGAATTACTGCCAAATTTGACCATTTTTGGGTGGAAGGAGGCCCTGTTAACGGTCACATCTGAGTAGTAGGCATAGACTAGACCACCCTGGGAAAAGTGGGGCACATAGTCTGGTTACTTACTTTATGGCTGGTTATGGCTGGTCCAAAATTGTACTGTACATGACAGGGTCTCATGTAGTCCAGGATGGACTTGAACTCACTATATAGTTAAGGATGACCTTGAATTTCCGATCTTTCTGCCTCCATCTCCCAAGAGCTAAGATAATAGGCCTGAGCCACCACACCCTGTTAGTTATTTTCTGTTTATTCAGTCTTTCAACAAGTATGCAACAAGTCTCTCCTGGCTGCTGGCCCCATGTGGACCTTCAGGAACTACTGTGAAGGCACACGCCCCACCTTCAAAGGACTCACTACATTGTTCAGAACCTGTGTGCCAGGAGATAGGGGAGGAAGTCCTTGGCACACCGAGCCACAGAGTGGGCAGTGCCTGGTCTGAGGGTAGGTAGAGTGCTCAAGGAAGGAGAGAGAGAATGCAGATCATAATCTCTGTTTCATCTGGACCATTGACACTCAACCCATGAGCAAAGATGGTTCTGGAAGGACATTTTCCATGTGGATCCTGGTCTATAACTGACAGAGGATCCCACAGCACCTGCAAGCCTCAACACATCTATGCAGGTTCCAGCAACTTCCAAGCTGGAGTTCTAGGGGGCTGGTGGAGACCAGTCCACTGTGTCCAGCTGAGGGCTCTAATCATGACTTTCCTGCTGCTCAGGGAATGACTGCTTGTCAGGGTTCATTTGAGCTGCGGACCCCACTGCCGACCAGAGAGCCCTGGTAGCAGCTGAGGGGCTGCTTCCTGGGAAGCAAGAGGGAGGAAAATTACCTTCTCCTGCACCTTACCTCCTGTTCGGGCTGGCAGTCACGGAACAGCTTGCATCCTGTCAGGCCTGATAACAGCTCTGTCATGGTCCATGGACAGACTGGCTCTGGGAGGTGAATGGCGAGGATCCCAGGAAATTGTGGAGATTGCTGCAATTTGGACCACCTCAAAACCTCAGGTTGCTTCTGTGAGTGAACCCAGATTCAGCAAATTGCTTCTTGAGCACGGTCAGCAACTGTGCGCCTCTCACTCCGGCTCTCCTAGCTTTCCTCAAAGGCCATCACCATCAGAGACTGCCCGGCTGCGGCTTACACCTCTGCGTGCGACCAGGCGTGGAACTGCGGACTCGGTGCTTTGCAGCAACAGTGAATCCTGGGCATCGTGATTGTATCTGCCAGGACCCTGTCTAGTAAAGCTCACCTCTGGTGGGGAGGTCTGCGAGGGTGTGTGCAAAGAAGACTGGATTTCCCTAAGGGATGATGGATTCCTTCATGGGTGCAGAAGATGATGGCATTATTGAAAGGCAGGAAGTGGGCCTGGCTGGAGGAAGTAGATCACTGGCCGTGCGACCTTGGGACTGACTTCTCTCGGCTCTGGCCTCTTCCTGCTTCCTGGCTGCCATGATGGGCGTTGCTCTGCTCCACTCTGTCCTCCTTGCCATGATGGATGGACGCCTGCACAACCTATAAAAAGAAAGAATCTGGGGCTGGGGAGGTGGTCGATGTGCTTGCCTCACAAAAATGAGGACCTGAGTTTGGTCCCCAGCAGCCATAGAAATGCTGGACATGGTGGCACACCCTTAGAATCCCAGAACTGGGCAGGCAGAGACAGGCGGATCCCTGGAGGTCACTGTCCAGCTAGTCTAATTGGTGGGCTTCAGGCCAGTGAGATAACCAGTCTCAAAGAGAGGTGGTTGGCACCTGGCTTCAGCATCCATGTGCACCCCCACATGTGTATCCACTTGGACAAATATTTAAGCATAAAAGCTTTATTCCCTTTAAGTTGTTTCTGTCAGGTGTTTGGTCACAGGGATGTAAGAGTAATACACTGGCCTGGGAGATGGCTTAGAGACTGAGAGCACTTGTCACACAAGGGTGAGGGGTGGAGTTGGCCTGATTTGCCCTGAGTTTGATTCCCCAGTACCATATAGATAGCTGAGTATAGTCTGGCCACGTCAGTCTCTCAGGCTCCCCACTCAGGCCTGCTCAGAGCTCCTCCACAGAGGCTCACAACTCCCTCTGTTTGCTGCTCTTGGTGACCTGTGCTCTGCTCCAACATGTCCCTGTGTGCATCATCACCAGATTTCATCTGCACCTGCTCTGCAGTGTCAGCTCCCTCGTGACGTTTGGTCAGTGTTGTCCCCTGTTCCCCTGCACCTGGAGCCCAGCCTGATGCACAGTGACACTCATTCTGCACATCAACTTGGAAATGGGGTGATGAAAGTTGCTGTGGTGGTTTGGACAAAATGTCCCCCCAGCCTCATGTGTTTTGGATACTTGGTCCCAGCTGGTGGCGATTTGGGAAATGTGTGGGGCCTTTGGGAAGTGGAGCCTTGCAGGAGGAGGTGGTCAATGGACGCTGGCTTTGGGGTAATTTAACTCAGCTCCAAGCCCAGCATTCAGACTCCTTCCTGCCTGTTGCTGTGGAGATATGATGCCTGCTGGCTACCAGCTCTGCTGTGCTTTCCCCACCATGATGAAACTTCCCTTAAAACAGTGAGCTGGAAAGAAACCTGTCCTTTCCATGAGCTGCTTCTGGTTGTGTGTTTTGTTACAGCAACAAGAAGGAGATTGCAACAACAGTAGACATGAGATGGGATGATTGAATTAGGCGGTGCACACACACATATTCCATATGCACGTGTGATGTTCTGTGTGTGCAGTAGGTCTGTATTTCATGTACACAGGCAATGTACATACAGGCACAGAGACTGCACGTGTATTGCCTATGCATTCTGGAACTGACCCTGGCGCTCCTATCGTGGGGTCTAAGGGAGGCCATGATTCACTAAAAGGCGTTATCTTCATCCTTCCTGCTAATCATGCTTCTCCTCCAGGACTATGTGACCTTCACCCATGCTGGAAAGCAGAGAAGGGAGCCCTGAGTGCTGCTGGCTCCCATGCCTGCCTGTACCCTTCCTGCCAAGGCAGAGTGGACTTCTTGCTGGGTGCTTGTGCAAGGGGGAGATCTGGTATTGATTCTGACCTGTTTGTGGGGAGGAGAAGGGATGCCTGCTATCCCTGAGCCAGAACCCTGATTGATATGAGACTACCCCCACACCCTTCAGAGTTCTCTGGCATACATCCAGATGCCAGGCAGGGGCTATGCTGTTGCCCAGGTGCCTAAGTGGAGAACACATGAAGCAGAGCCTCAGCTGAGCTCATTGGACACAAAGTCTAAATGACAAACATGCTATTGGGGGCTGTTGTTCCCTGCCCAGAGCCAGTCTTGCTGCCTGACACATTGTCAGGGCCTGGAGGGACCCTGGGTGACCCTGTGTTGCAGAGTAATGTCTTTTTAGAGTGGAGCAGGTGGAGGAGACACCCTCTCTTCTGTCTGAGTCTGGAGATGGATGAAGAGGAGGATGCAGACAGGGACCACACCCCACCCTCTATCCACCCTCAGACCAGGCACTGCCCTCTGTAGCTGGGTGTGCCAAGGACTTCCTTCCCCAGCTCCTGGCACACAGGTTCTGAACAATGTAGAGACATAAGGACTGTGAGCGCTGGGCCCGTTAAATGAGGAGCTGGGGCTGCCTGTCACTCAGGGTCTCTTCCTGTCTCAGGACTCTGCCTTTGATTTCCTGAGTCCTGAAGCATTCTGTGAAGGTGGCTGTGGTCACCTACACACACACACACACACACACACACACACACACACACCCTCAGGTGAGGAAAAGAGAGGCGTGCCTGCTGTCACATTGAATGCAGGCTCCCAGCCTGGCCCCAGAGCCCCTGTCATCCATCACCTCCCTCAGTGCTCACACCCGGTCCCTGTGGGAACTCCAGCCCCCATTCCTGTCTTGTCCCTCTTTGAACTTCTGTCACATCCAGAGAAAGGTGGAAATCAAGCTATCGGCTAGCCAGAGGAGAAGACAGTCTTGTGGGAGTGGCATTCTACTGGGGCTGTTGTAGCAGACAGCTTCAGGTTCACTGAGGTGAACTTCCAGACCAGGCAAAGTTATGGAGGAAGGGATATTTATTGAAGCTTATAGATCCAGGGGAAGTTCCATAATGGCAGAAGAAGCTGGCCTGCTTTCACAGGACCAAACATAGAGAGCAAAAGCCAAAAGCCAAAAAGCATAGCTCAACTTAGGAACTCCAGCTAGGCACACTTTGCATATCTTTAGATTGAAATCTCAAATCCACCACCACACCAACTATTTCATTCTGCTCCCTCTGCTCACATCAGTCTGTTTCTATGCAAAGCAACCCTGCACAAGTTCTCAGGACATGGGCATAACAGTAAGCCTCTCATACAAACTGCTCCTAGCCCAGTCCAGGCAAAACTCTTTCTCATTCTCACAAACCAAACCTCACAGTCCATAGTTCTTACTGCATTCAAGTCTTTCAACTCTGACCAGAATAGTCCATCAAGCTGTACTTACAGCACTGCAAGGCATCTCTTAGGCCAAGGTTTCAAATCCATCCACATTCCTCTCGAAAATCAGCTCCAAAAGGCCAAAGCCACACAGTCAGATGTCTAGCAGCAATCCCACTCCTCTGAGACCAACTTTACTGTTGCAGTCAGGTTTGAATTGCTTGTAGCAATCACCCAACCAAGACAGCTTGTGGGAAAAAGGTTTATTTTGGCTTACAGGCTTAAGGGGAAGCTCCATGATGGCAGGGGAAAACAACGACATGAGCAGAGGGTGGACATCACCCCCATGCCAACATCCAGTGGGCAAAAGCAATAGGAGAGTGTACAAAACAATGGCATGGGGAAACTGGTTATAATACCCATAAGACCTCCCCCAACAATACACTGCCTCCAGCAGGCATTAATTCCCAACTCTCCATCAGCTGGGAACCTAGCATTGTGAACACCTAAGTTTATGAGGAGACCTGAATCAAACCACCACAGTTACTATGCACTGGGACTTCAACATGTGAATTTGTGGGAGGGACACAGTTCATCTCACAGCACCTCAGTGACTCACTCATGTAGCATGGTGGCAGAATTCCTCCAGCTGACAATATTTATTAAGCACTTTCTAGGCACCAGGCACCGGGGAGTGGTGGAAAGAGCAGACAAGGGCATAGCCCTGTCTCCTGGGAGCAGATGTTCTGGAGCTGAGGACACACACAGGGCAGTTGCAGTGGAACAAGAAGATAGCACTTTAGCAGTATAGAGCAGGAGGACCCAGACTGGGCCAGAAGTCCAAGAGGATCCCGAGAACCCAGCAGTGATGGACAGCAGGTGTGCACTCAGTCGTGAACAAGGTGGCAGCCACACTTACAGCACCATGGCTGAGGGCTTGGTTCTATGTGTGCCATCTAAACCTCTTGGCTTCCGGCTCACTCCTCTTTGTTGTCCTGTTTTTTTTTTGGGGGGGTGGGGGCAGGGTCTCACTCTAGCCCAGGCTGACCTGGGAATTTACTATGTACTCTCAGGGTGGCCTCAAGTTCACGCTGATCCTCCTACCTCTGCTTCCTGTGTGCTAGGATTAAAGGCATGCGCCACCATGCTCAGCTTTTGTTGTCCTTTTTTTTTTTTTTTTTTTTTGAGAGAGAGACAGAGAGAGACAGAGAGAGAGGGAGAGGGAGACAGAGATGGGAGCCCCAGCAGCCTCTCAGCTGCTGTGAACGAAATCCAGATGTGTGTGCCCCCTTGTGGTCAAGTGCGGCATTGCGCCCTTGCGTCACTTTGCGTCTGGCTAAAAGTGGGACCTGGCGATTGGAACCAGCATTCTTAGGCTTAGGAGGCAGGCGCCTTAACCGCTAAGCCATCTCTCCAGCCCTGTTGTCCTGTTTTTAAACATGGGAAGTAGAATTTGGAAGGCTAATGGAATTGCTCTACCTTAGTGGCTTGTAAGGAGCAGATCTAGGGTGGCACTCAGGTGTCAGTAATGCTGAGATTGTGCCTTTACTATGCCAGGCCTCCCAGCTATGCCATCCTCCTTCATCTTTGCCTCTCACCCTTCCCTTTGATAATCTTGTCCCCGGTTCTGCCATGGTGGCTCTTAACACCAACTTCTGAGTGCATGCCTACCCAGCTCCATGGACACCATCAGGAGCCCAGCTCATCCTAGGAGGGTGTGGACCCGGCAGACCCTAGGATTGCACAGAGAAGCCCTTGGCAGAGGAGCACTGAGTCCCCAGGCTTGTCCAAAGCAGGCATGGAGGCTGCGGTGAAACCCCTGGAGGGAAGAACAGGGTGGAGGACAACTGTGTGTACAGCCAGATCTGCAGTGTGGGAGGAACTGAGGCGGGAGTGCTTTGCTGCTCCTGGGACTTGCACCTGTGTGTGTGTGTGTGTGTGTGTGTGTGTGTTAGGGGTGTAGGTACCCCTCAAGAAAGTGAGGAGTAGGGGAGTCTTCTGATTCTAAATAACAAAATAGTAGTGGAACTATGGCAGTCATTATTCTACCTAGGGGAAACTGAGGCATTCAAAAGTTAACTCACTTGCCTGAATTCCTGGGAAGCCATGTGATCCAAAGCCTTTGCTCATCACACTTTTCTTTTCTTTTTTTGTCTTTCAAGGTAGGGTTTCGCTCTAGCCCAGGTTGACCTGGAATTCACTATGTATTCTTAGGCTGGCCTTATACTCATGGTGATCCTCCTACCTCTGCCTCCTGAGTGTGGGGATTAAAGGAGTGCGCCACAATGCCCAGATTCATCACACTCTTAATGTGACCCCAGAAGGTCTGTGCCCAGGCCTGGCTCTTGCTGTCCAATCTGCCTGTGACCTCTGCTACCCAGCCTCCTCCTGATCCCAGCTGCCAGTCTTTCCTGATCCCTTTCTGCCCTTTCCCTGACCCCTGCCATCCAGTCTGCCCTTGACCTCTGTGACCAGCCTCCCTTGACCCCTGATTCACAGTCTCTTCCTGACTCCTGCTGCCCAGGCCTGGCCTGGGAATGCTTCTTCACTGAGACTTGCTTGTCTCCTGGGGACTCTCCCACCTGTCCCTGTCCTGCCATCTGGAGCTGTGCAGCGGGCCACCCTCCTCAGGACCATGAGACAAACTTAACAAGTTCTGTCTCAGTGTGTAATTCCTCAGTGGGACGCAGAGCACCTGTGCTTCAGGCTGTTGCTGTAACTGCTGCACCATGGGGCTCATAGGGTTAGAAAGTGGACTGGAAACAAGGTCTTCTGTGTCACCAGAAGTTCAAAGGAAGACAGGCTCCTGCACCATACCATACCAGTTGATTTGAATAAATCAGCAGCAGGGGCAGCCCAGGAGCACAGGGACTATGACCTTCCAGGGTTTGCTGTGGAGACTGGGAAGGAAGGGTCGTGTATGGACTGTTACTGGTGCCTGGGGACAGACTTCTGAACTAATTCAGTCTACATCTCAGAGTTCATGGGGGCTAACCTCATTTTCAAGGCCAGACAATGTCCCTCCTTTATCACTCTTCCCAGCCTCCTCTATCCGCAGGAAGCAAGACACTTGTCCAAGCTCACATGGCAGCTGTGTCCAGTGACCTTCATGGGACATCAATTAATCCTTATCAGAGTTTGTCAAACTGTGTGTGGACAGGAAACACTATCCTAGCTAAGGAGGAGCCTTCTTCCTGCACACCCGTGTGACCTCAGGAAACAGGAAGTGCATGACAGAGTTCCATCCTTACTGCCCAACATGTGCATGCACATACATGCACATGCACATGCACGGGGACACTCATCACCACTTCACATCACATGCCCAGGACAGGCAGGGCAAATCGATTCCAGCATTGTTATCAGGCTGTGTGGGGGCTTCAAACTCTTGCTCAATACTGGCAGAAAGGTACAAGCTGAAACCTACCATCCCTGCCCAATCTTTATAAGTTCCATTCCTAAGAGAAAAAGCAGGTGATTTTGGATTTTTTTTTCTTCTAAGACCTGCTATTGGGTCTCATCATGACCAGTAGTGCATGACCATGGTAGACCAGCTGTACAAGTGGCCATAATTCTGCACCTTCCACATAATCCAATCCATTAGAGGTCCTCCCATCAAACAGTGCAGTCTCTTTGCCACCCCACTGGCCAGTCTGTGACTTGGTTTGGCAAATAGGATGGGATGGAAATGCCAGAGTGGCAGTCCAGAACCTGGGTCCCAGAGGCTTTGAATTCTTCCACCCAGTGCCTGGATTCCTACTGCTGCCATGGAAAGAAGCCTGGATGAACATGCTGGGAGATGAGAGACACCTGTCACTCATCCCAGATGACACAAGCCTAGACTAACATTCTTGGAAGATGAGAAGCACCCTGCCACTTGCCCCAGATGACAGCTAGCTAGCCACTCATCCCTCCAGTGAGGCTGTCTAAGACCCAGCCAACTCCAGAAAACCACATAGAGGAGAAGACTGGCTTAGAATAGCCCAGCCTGTTCAGACTGAAAGATTCTCTCCTCCTCCAGCTATGCAAGAGCAGGCCATTCTCTACTGCTTTATGCTGCTAGTTTTTGGAAGGTTTTGTATGCAGCCCTGGCTAACATGCACTGTCTTGTCCATTTCCTTCAATAACTATGTGATGAAAATGGTCCCATTTTTACAGATGGTAAAGTTGAAACTCAGAGAAGTAAAGATGTGGGGAGGTCACTCTGCCAATAATCATAGAGCTAAAAGCAACCCAGGTGTTTCTGAGTCCTTGGTTATGTTGGATGTGGCTAAAGAATCTCTAATACCAGAATGACAAATTGGTCACATTCACTTTGCCAGTGTTAGTTGGGAAAGTCCTCCTATAATGTAATCTTGCAAAGATTCAGGGAGAAGAAAAAGAACACTATGGTTGATTGGTGATTAGTGATGTCTGCCAAGGGTTGTAAGGCAGATGCAGCAGCATGAGCACTATGCATGTATTGTGTGAGTCTTGCATACATGGAAACCCAATGGGTGAGAAGTTTTACTGACACATCAGTATTTGTCCTTGAGACGGAGTGGTGTGCAACCTGATCTTATCTAAGGTAAGGATGCAGTCTTACTCTGTGTTTAGATCCTGAGTCTAGTCAACCCTGCTGTCACAACTGTACCACCCTTGGTGACAGTCTCTCACTTGCCAGGAGTGGGTTGGATATAGGAGACAATGGATGAGAAGTTAATTTCCAAGTTAAAATGATGACCTTAGACACTTGGATCTCACTTTCCTTTCAAATTAATCAAAGGCAATGTGGTAGTTTAAATAGATGGCCAGTATATTTAGGATTTTATTAAAGTTTATAATTTAGATCTGCAGCCACCTGGCGGGAGGAAGTGTCACTGTGGGTGGATCCTAGGGTCCAGCCTAAGATGTGGGGGTGTATTTGGAATTCCAGTCTCTTTTAAAGATATGCAGAGTGCTTGAGCTCTGCTTGGAGTTCCTGAAGTGTGCTTGCTTAATTGTGGTGGATTGTGACTTTTCTCTTTCTGCTTGCATCTGTGAAAAGGGGCCAGCTTCTTATGCCATTATAAAATGTCCCCTGGATTTTTAAGCTTCAATAAATCCCTTCCCCCCATAACTATGCCTGGCTTGGAAGTTCATCTCAGTGACCTGAGGTTGTCTGTCTACTACAGAATTGGTACCAGGAGTGGGGTGAGATGAATCTTCCCATGTGGATTTTGGTCTTTTGGAACTTTTGTTTTGGAGGAATGGGCATAGATTTGGTACTTGCAACTGAAGATGCCTTCTGGAATGGTAAGCCAAATATCATGAACTATTCTGATGAGAGTTTGAAATTGCTGAGTGCAGAGAGAATTGTGTTTGGAGTCTTGGCTTATAAACTTGGAGGCCTGGCATATAAACTTTCTAAGGGGAAGGAAAGTCTGCAGAAAGCCTTGTTGGAACTGGGCTACTGGCAAAGAGGGATGGCTGTGTTCTGCTGCCTAGGGCCAAAGAGTTTGATCAAAGTTAAATTTTTAATGGACTAATGTGCTTGGCTAAAAATACGGGACTAAGACATTTAAGATTTTAAGTTAAAAAACTCAATCAAGTTTAAAATTACTGGCACAGAGGCTGGTTGCTGAAGCTGCTATTGTCAAATACATTAACATTTGGAAGGAATATGCCCAACTACTTTACATTGAAACAATGGAAAGGATGCCCGAGGAAAGACTATGATAAAAATACAAACTCTTAAGTTCAGTGTGGTGGTACATACCTTTAATCCCAGAACTCAGGAGGCAGACATAGGAGGATAACCATGAGTTTGAGTCCAGCTTGAGACATAGTGAATTCCAGGTCAGCCTGAACTAGAGTGAAACCCTGCCTTGAAAAAAACAAACACCCCCCTCTCCCAAAAAATACAAACTTTTTTTTGTAAAAGAGTTGACTGGAGAAGGAACTTGCTTTTCAAGGTTATTATTTATTTTGTCCCTGAATTAAGATTATGGTTGTGCCTTGCACACCTGTTATTAATTTCAAAAACATAAAAAAGCATGGAATGGTCCTAAAGTACACATGGTTACAGTAGTCATTCACTGCTGGGATGTAGCATGAGGCAGGGTGTGATGACCCTGATAGGTTGGCAAAGCCATTGGAAGATGGATCATGGTTTGCATGGAGACTCAAAGACATTTTGGATATACCAGGACTGTGCTAGGGCTACCATGGAGGCTGTTGGCTCAGGATGGAAGTTTTCCCAGGCAACACAGCCAGCTAGAGGGGCAGAATTGAAAAATCCAAAGACTCCTCACTGATCACTGGTTATAATATCAGGATTGAATTACAGATGTTTGATGTTTACTTGAGGGTTATTGAGCTAACATTGTTCCAGTCTCTCCTTGCTATGCCTTATACCAGTTGAAAATGTTTACTCTGTGCCTTTGTATGTTAAAAGTATATAACTTGTTTGATTTTTCAGGACTTACAGATAAGAGACTATCTTAAATCTCAGATGAGACTTAGGACTTTGGAACTATCCTAAGTTAATAAAGCCTGTGGAGACCTTTAAATTTGGACTGAATACAATTTATAATGTGAGATAGTTATGAATCTACTGGGGGCCAGGGACAGAATGTGGTAGTTTAAATAGATGGCTCCCAATATATTCAGAATTTTATTAAAGTTTATAATTCAGGTCTGAAGCCACCTGGCTGGAGGAGGTGTCACTGTGAGAGGATCCTAGAGTTCAGCCCTAAGGTGTGGGGGTGGATTTGGAATTCTGGTCTAAAGATATGCAGACTGCCTGAATTCTGCCGGAAGTTCCTGAAGAGTGCTTGCTTGCTTGTGGTGGCTTGTGGTTTCTCTCTCTCTGCTTGGGCCTGTGAAAGTGGGCCAGCTTCTTCTGCCATTTAAAACTTTCTCTGGATCTTTAAGCTTCAATAAATTCCTTCCCCCATAATTGTGCCTGGTTTGGAAGTTCATCTCAGTGACCGGAGGCTCTCTACTACAAGAAATGAATGTGGGGGATTTTTTTCTTTCTTTTATGTTTATGGAAACCAGAAACAACCACAGCCTCAAACCACAAACCCAGAAGATTTCCTCCCAAATAATCCAGACTGGAGCCAAAGGAAACCAGAATCCATGCAGACACCCAGAATGTTTTCCAGATAGGAGAGCTGAGTTTTTATGGGATATATCCTAAAATATTTCATCCAGAAACCCTTAGCTCAGACCCAACTAGCCTCTCCAGAGGCATCCATGGGCCACCCTGGCTATAGGGACAGCAAACCTTGAGGTGTGGGAGAAGGTCCAAGATGACAGTGTCAAATGCAAACTGCCCACTGCCTGAGCCACCATCCCACACTTCACACATAGTCCTCCCAGTGATCCAGGCTTCCTCTGGGAAGGAGTTCAGAAGAAAAGACCAGAAACTATGCACAGTGCTGCCAGAGGAAGCAACTACCACAATGGGAAGTGCTCGTCATGGGTACAGCACTCTTCACAGGCTCCATCGGGTTCAATCCCATACAATGCTCTCTATAAAGGCCCTAGAAGCTAGTCATGGTGCCTCACATCTGTCATGTCAGCACTTAGGCTGAGGCAGGGGGATTGTGAGTTTGAGACCAGCCTGGTCTATAGAGTGAGATGCTGTCTCAAAAACAAAAGCCAAAAACTGAAGGACAAAAATCACATAATCATCTCAATAGATGCAGAAAAGGCATTCGACAAAATCCAACATCCCTTCATGGTAAAAGTCCTAAAACACACTGGGAATAGAAGGAATATGTCTCAACATACTAAACACTATTTATGACAAACCTATTGCCAACATTATACCAAATGGGTAATATAGTACTGGAAGTCTTAGCTATAGCAATAATGCAAGAGACACACATAAAAGGGATACAAATTGGAAAGGAAGAGATCAAATTATCATTATTTACAGATGATATGATTCTATACTGAAAGGATCCTAAAGAGTCTACCAGCAAACTGATAGAGTTGATAAACACTTAGCAACACAGCATGATACAAAATAAACACACAGAAATCAGAAGCCTTCCTATATCCTAACAACAAACATGCCAAGGATGAAATAAGGAAACACCCCCATTCACAATTGCCTCAAAAAAATTAAATAAATAAAAGTACCCTGGAATAAACCTAACCAAGGAAATGAAGGATCTCTATAATGAAAACTTTAAAAAATTATAGAAGACACTAGGAAATGGAAAGACATCCCATATTCTTGGAATGGAAGAATCAACATTGTGAAAATGCCAATCTTTCCAAAAGCAATCACACATTTAATGCAACCCCCATCAAAATTCCAATGTCATTCTTCATGGAAATAGAAAAAAATCCTAAAATTCATTTGAAAGCACAAAAAGATTGAATAGCCAAAACAATTTTGAACAACAAAAATCAGGCTGGCAGTTTCACTATACCTGGCACTGGCACAAAAATCAACATGTAGATCAATGGAACAGAATAGAGGACCCAGATGTAAACCCAGGCAGCTATAGCCATCTAATTTTTGACAAAAATGCCAAAAATATTCACTGGAGAAAAGACAGCCTCTTTAACAAATGGTGCTGGGAAAACTGGATATCTATATGTAGAAGGATGGAAATAGATCCTTATATCTCTCCATGCAAAAGAATCAAGTCCAAACAGATCAAAGACCTTAATATCAGACCTGAAACTCTGAAACTTTTACAGGAAAAAGTAGGGTAAACCCTTCAACCTACTGGTATAGGTAACAACTTCCTCAATATAACCCCAGTTGCTCAGGAAATAAAACAACTAATCAACCATTGGGACCTCATGAAATTACAAAGTCTTTGTACAGCAAAGACACTGAATAGAGCAAAGTGGCAACCTGCATAATGGGAGAAAATCTTTGCCACCTTTACATCTGACAGAGGATTAATATCTAGAATATACAAAGAACTCAAAAAACTAAATAATAACAAATCAAACAACCCAATCAAAAGTGGGTCATGGGGGCTGGAGAGATGGCTTACCAGTTAAGGCATTTGCCTGCAAAGCCAAAGGACCCAGGTTTGATTCCCCAGGACCCACGTAAGCCAGATGCACAAGGGGTGCATGCATCTGGAGTTTGTTTGCAGTGACTAGAGGCCCTGGCTTGCCATTCTCTCTCTCTCTGCCACATTCTCTCTCTCTTTCAAATAATAAATAAAATAAAATGGGTTTTAAATTTGGGTTATGGTACTTAAAACAGAGTTCTCAGAAGAACAAATATAGATGGCCTATAAACATCTCAAAACATATTCTACATCCTTAGCCCTTAGGGAAATGCAAATTAAAACTACTTTGAGATTCCATCTCACTCCTGTTAGAAAGCAAATGACAATAAATGCTGTTGAGGATCTGGAAAAAGAGGAACCATTCTACACTGTTGGTGGGAATATAATATGGTACAGTCATTGTGGAAATCAGTGTGGAGATTCCTGAGACAGCTAAAAATAGATTTATCATGTGACCCAGCTATACTACTCTTAGGAATATATCCTTAGGACTCATCTCACTACCTTTGAGATACTTGTGGCAGCTCTATTCACAATAGGTAGGAAATGGAAGCAGACTAGATGTTCCTCAACTGATGAGTGGATAATGAAGATGTGGTACATTTATCTAATGGAGTTCTATTCAGCAGTAATAAAATTATGAAATTTTCAGGCCCAGAAAACCAAATGCCACATGTTCTGTCTTATATATGGACTCTAGCTACAAATGTTTCAATTTTTATGTGATTTAGAGTAAAAATCAGAGCAGAGGCTAGCTTGCTAAAAAGGGGATATGAAGTAGGGAGGAGAGGGGAGGACTTAAGGGGAGGGTATTATTTACATATAAATAAATGAATAGATTATTGAGGGTGCAATGACCTAACTGAGGTCAGGGAAGGGATTGAGTAAAGGAAGGGTGGGGAGAGGGTTAATCAAAATTTAAGATGTTATGAATAAGCCATATGGAAACCTACATTGGATAATGGTGTACCCAGAAGCCATAGACTGTTACTAGAAAAATTTCAGTGCCAGGGATGGGATACCTTCCAGTCAGATGGCGGCCAGGAAGGTCCCTGATGCCCCCCCCAAACATTACAGGCCACTACCAAGGCTCTTGGTTGCCCACCAGAAATAGATGCTGAAGACTCCCCATGCTTTTAGCTGCTGGTGACTGAGAAACCAAGCTGAAGCTGAGCTGGAA
The DNA here is from genome assembly GCA_036365145.1 of Orientallactaga sibirica. Lineage (NCBI taxonomy): Eukaryota > Metazoa > Chordata > Mammalia > Rodentia > Dipodidae > Orientallactaga > Orientallactaga sibirica. Next base: position 155,899 of record JAEOAD010000014.1, on the reverse strand, counting down.
ATCTCCTCCCTGTTGACCAACTGACAGAAAGCTTGAAAGAGCTATGTTGCATACAGCCATATGGGGAGAGAAATCATCAACAGTGAAAAACAGCAGTGGACCTTGCAAACTTTAAGATTGGCCAGTCAGGCCAAATATACCAACTGGTGCAATAGTGGTATGTCTGTTATTGGGGAAACCAACCACTCTCTGATTAAATTGGAGGCACATTCCATGGGAGGGAATACATGCCAGGTAGTGAAAACTTAGTTTAAAGCCTATGGATGGTCATGAGCCCTAAGGGGAGTAACACCTGGCTAAATGCATATATTATACCCAACAAATTGTCCTGTAAACATTTTTAAATGTTTATACTTATATATCAATGCTACTCTCACTTTTGGTTAGAGACACTTCTCTTTTCAGATGGCGGTGACCTCTGGGATGACCCAAAAGGCACCATGGTGCTGGGAAGAAGGGACGGAGGAGTGCTCAGCACTGAAACATCTCTATCACACCTTCCAAGGCTCAGGGTCCATTGCAGAAGAGGTGGCAGAAAGAATGTAAGAGCCAAAGGAAGGGTAGGACTCCTTATAATGCAATCTTCCAGACACAAAATGACCTAAATATACACTACCTCACAAGTGCCTGGCACCACCTACACAGACCTTCATAATAGGAAGAAAAGATGACGACATGAAAATAAAAGATGACTAATTGAGAGGGGAAGGGGATATGGTAGAGGGTGGATTTGAGAGGAGGAAAGTGAGGGTGGGCATGGAATGATCATGGCTCATTGTCTATAATTATGGATGCTGTCAATAAAAAGTTAAAAAATCGCTAAAAATCCAAAAGCCAAAAATCCAAGCCCAAAACCAAAACTAAAATATCCAGAGGATATGTGATAATAAAATCACAGCATGAAATTAATGTCCAGGGTCTATTCTTAGGAACTAAAGGTAGATAGGTAGGTAGATAGATAGACAGGCAGGCAGACAGACAGTCAGAAATAGTCAGATATAGATGGAGACAAACAAATATAGATAGAGAATCAGAGACAGAGGGACAGATAGATGAGAGAGAGAGAGAGGGAAAGAGAAATTTAAATCATGAAAACAGCAACACTCTGGGTCCAGTGGCTCAGGTGGCTCAGGCCTGTAATCCCAGCTCCTCAGGAAGCTGAGGTAGGGGGATTGCAAATTCAAGGCCTGTGAGGACTAATGAGTGAGTTCAAGTTTGGCCCTGGGCAAATTATTGGGACCCTATTTCAAAATAGAAAAAAAAAACTGGAGCTGGGAGCGGTAGCACATGCCTTTAATCCCAGCACTCAGGAGGCAGAGGTAGGAGGATCGCTGAGAGTTCGAGGCCACCCTGAGACTACATAGTGAATTCCAGGTCAGTCTGGACCAGAGTGAAACCCTACCTCGAAAAACCAAAAAAAAAAAAAAAAAAAAAAAAAAAAAAAAAAAAGTGGGAGAGAAGGCTAGAGAGATGGTTCAGTGGTTAAGGTTCTTGCCTTCAAAGCCTAAAGACCAGGGTTTGATTCCCCAGTACCCATGTAAAGTCAGATGTACAAGGTGGTGCATGTGTCTGGAATTTGTTTGCAGTGGCCAGAGGTCCTGGCAGGTCCGTTCTCTCTCTATCTACCTGTCTCTCTCTTAAATAAATAAATAAAGTATTTTAAAAAAGAAAAGCTGGCTAGTGATACCCCTCAGTGGTAGAGGGTTTATGGAGCACTTGCAAGGCCCCAGGTGCAATCCATAGCACCACAAACACAAGAGAACCCCAACACATGAAGTAACTGTTACTGCAAAGGACACTGTGGCCATGATATAAAAAAACAGCAATATTAAATAGAAAGAAGGTTATTTTAAAAATTGGTCAAGGGTAAGACAGACGAGAGGCATAAAAGGCAGACAAAAGTCATCAAATGAATAAACATTCTCTAGGATTGGAAGCATAAAACTATTCAAAGAGACCTGGGAAGATGGCTCTGCAGTTAAAATTCTTGCTTACAAAACCTGCCAGCCTGGGTTTGATTCCCCAGTATCCATATAAAGCCAGACATAGAAAGTGGTGCAGCTGTCTGGTGTCTTTTGTAACCAGAAGCCCCAGTGTGCCCATATGCACACACTCATAAATAAATAAATTAAGAAATACTCAAGGATATACTAAGAATAAAATTGGATCTGAGGTCAAAAGTGCACACAATCCTCCAGAAAATAAAGAGGAAAAAATACCCAATCTCAGATATGGCTGGACAAAATATATGAACTTCAAAAATAAAAAAAATGTACCCAGCAATCTAGGTAAAAAGTCAAGTCACTCTATTGGGGAAAGTAAAAGATACCCAGACTTCCTGGTGACAACAGAGGGCAGTGGAACAAGGCCTACAGAGAAGGGGGGACAGACAAGTCTCAATTTTTTTTTTTTTTGGTTTTTCGAGGTAGGGTCTCACTCTGGTTCAGGCTGACCTGGAATTAACTATGCAGTCTCAGGATGGCCTCGAACTCTCAGCAATCCTCCTACCTCTGCCTCCCAAGTGCTGGGATTAAAGGCATGCGCCACCACACCCGGCTCAAGTCTCAATTTTTATATCCAGCCAGGTTGTCTTCAAATAAGAAGGTGACTGAGACACTGTCACACAGAGCTCAGGAAATACATTTCTGGAAAGTCTTCCTAGAAAACAACCCACGAATGGAGTTTAAAACAACCAGGAAAGGTAAAGCTATGGAGGAACATTAAAATTAAAAAAAAAAAAAAGAAGGATGGAGGGAAATAGGAAGGAAGGATGTTAGCCGAGAAGATTCTGTTTAACTGCAGAATCCACCCTAAATTGTCATTAGCATTGTAATTCCAGAACATCTTGAAACGTTCTAAATCCTGGCCAGGAAGGGGCAGTGTTATAAGGAACAGTAGTACATGCCTCTAACTTCCCAAACTTTATTACCAGGAGGTGATATATTTAATTTTGTTTCCATTTCTTTAAAGATAGTGTCTGATAAGTAGCTCAGGCTGCCCTCAAGCAATCTGTATAGTCCAGGCTGAATCAGCTCCTGCCTCTGCCTCCGGAGTGCTGGGATTAAACCAGGCAAGGTGGCTCATGCCTTTAATCCCAGCATTTGGGAGGCTGAGGTAGGAGGTTTGCTATTAGGTTTGAGGCCAGCCTGGGCTACAGAGTGATTTCCAGGTCTCCCTGGGTTAGAAAAGGAAACAAACCAAAAAGAAATGTTCTGTCAGAGTGCCAGGATTACAGGTGTGTACCACCATGTGCAGTTTAAATCTTTTTTTTTTTTAATTGTGTAAGTTTTTGTGTGTGTGTGTGTGAAAAAGTACTTGTGGCCGGGTGTGGTGGCACATGCCAGCACTCGGGAGGCAGATGTAGAAGGATCGCCGTGAGTTGAAGGCCACCTTGAGACTACATAGTGAATTCCAGGTCAGCCTGGGACAGAGCAAAACCCTACTTGAAAAACAAAAACAAACAAGCAAGCAAACAACCAAAAAAGCACTTGTGAAGTAATATAGATCTGAAGTTGACATTTATCTTTTTCACCATAATTTTCATTTATTCTGTTAAGTGAAGTAAAATCATATCTAGTAGTTTTAAGCATATATAACTTCATTTTTCTTTTTTTTTAAAACTTTTCTCTAAATATTCTTTATTTGCAAACATAGAGGGGGAGGGGGAAAGGAAGGAGGGAGAGAGAGAGAGAGAGAGTGAGCATGGGTGCATCAGGGCCTTCTGCCACGGCAAACAAACTCCAGACTACAGTGCCTTCTGGGGGTGATTACTTACTATTGCTTGAATATTCTGCACTGCACCTTGCCACCTTAAAGAAATAAAAATTGATTCCTTTTTCTTATTTTCATCACACAGTGTCTTGTTCAGGGAAATCAAAGCTGGTGCTTGACAAAGTAAGTAACAGGAGACCTCTTGGCATAAAACACAGGAAGGCATGGGGGCTCTGGGGAAAAGGGGCTGTGATGGGGCTTTCTGGGTGCACAGCAGCAACTACTGAATGCCCAGGGAGGCTGGGTAGGTTCTGCAGTGCTGCGTGGGCACTAGGACTTGGGCTCAGCTCTATCTTTGCCGTCCTGGCATGGGACAGGCATGGGACCCACAGATACCAACTCAGTTGATGGTCCATCTGGCAGGTGGCCTCTGCAGTGCCCTTTGGGTGTGGACTAGCTCTCCGCTTGGTGATGGGGCTCCTCCATGTGGCACTCCCACCCACCTGTTCCTCTGCAGGTCCAGTCTATCAGCCAGCCCCCACCTGCTGAAGCTCACCCCGCTGCCCTCCTGCTCTCAGCCCGCAGCTGATAACTGCACAGAGCCCTTGCACTGAGGAGCTGGCTGTGAGCCTGGGGCTTAGTATTGAAAATAGACCAGCATCCCGAGCGTCTCCTCCACTTGTAACTTTGCCTTAACCCTGGAGGAGCTGGGCTGGGGGGCTTGGGGACTGAGCACGGGGAGATGGGTTCAAGCTCGGGTCTGTCCTTGTAATGGCTCTGTGACTTTGGCTGCATCACTTGCCCCTCTGGGCTGCTCTTTCCTCCTTGCCTTGCATCTTGCCTGGTACCACTGGGCAGTTCAGGCAAAGAAGCATCAAGTTTACAACACTGAACCATACCATTCTGGAGGGAGGGCTCTGCGGAAAGCTCTTCAATCTCTCTTCCCATAGGTGAGAAGCTGTGACGGATGAGTGACAGGCCTCTGTAAGTGTTCCTCCCACTGTGTCTCCTCAGCATCCCTGAAACCTGAGCAAGAAAACCCATCCTCACTGCGAAAAGGTGTCTTCTGGATGTGACATGGCCGTTACACTGCTGAATTCACAGCAGCTGTGGTTTCCTGCACAAGACTGAGAGGCTGCAAACCATCCCCACCAATGGGGAAGGATGCCTGAGACCGCACACCTCCAAGAACGGCTAATGACAGCTAACAGTTGCTGGAAGAGGGGAGTCAGGCTCGGTGGTAGCCACTGGCAAGTTGCTCATTTCATGGTAAATACCCTCCCACCAATGAGCATGCAAGCAACTCTAATTTAACTCAGTGGGTTAAAAAAAGACATGGCAACAAGAAGGGTGTCAATGGATGGGAAAGGGGTCTAAGAGAGGGTAATTGAGGAGAATAATATAAAATATATTATGTACAGGCATGAAAATGGAAAAAAATAAGTGAGAATTTAAAAAAAAGAAAATCCCATCCCTAACTCTGAGACAACTAAGCTTTTTGGAGGAAAGCTTAGGGTTTGAGAGTACCACAATGTCAGTGTCAATACTTACCAGCTATAGATGGCCAGAGGAACATCCACATGAAACTGACTTCAGCACAAAAGGGCGGTATGGACACAGGACATGGGAAGTGCAAACTTTAGGACTTTAGGAATGGCTTGATCAAGGGCTCAAAACCATGTTACGGGTCTCTTTATTTCTGTCCTACGATCACCTCTGGTTCTGCCCATTGGCTTCATCCTTACACACTGTGGTGGCAAGATGAAAGCCCTTTTGTCTCCTCAGGTTCAATTTCAAAGGCAGAGGATGTGTGCCCCACTCCTGTCCTCCTAACCAGTGTCGCATGGCATCGCATTGGCTTGTATGCCTGGGCTATCTGGAGCCTGGCTGTGAAGCCTGCTCTGAACCAAGGGCTGAGAGTAGCTGAGGGGTGGAGCTTCCATACCAAGGGCTGTTGTTGAAATAAGAGGACTGGAGTCTGCTAGAGTAGATGTCCTGGACAGAGCAGGCCCTTGCTGACACTCATTTAATCACCTTTCCAAATCTGTCCCAGGCCACACAGCAAGGAAGGTGTGAGTGTGGGTGGCCTGGGTACACTAGGAACAACCAGTCACCCAGTAGAGGGCCAGAGAGTTGGGGTGTGTGTCCTCTAGCTCTCCTCTGTGTTGGTTGAAGCCAGGGTCAGCAGCTTCAGATGGAGGGTCACAGGCACTGGGTCTGGGATGGGGCATTGTGGGGGATGTAAGCAGGACCGGTCAGCATCTGCTACTGTGTATGACTGACAGAAGGGATGGTCTCCTCTCTCCATTCCCATCATGACTGTCCATCCCAGCTGCTCTACCCTCAGTGAAGGAACAGCTGCAGCCTGAGCTGTGGTCCTGAGGTACAAGGCCACTGTGTCACAGGCTACTGTGCATCAAAGCCAAGGTCCCATGACCATTCTCTTCTATGTTCTGCCACCAGTACATAGTGGCAGAACATTCTTTCTTTCTCATCTCACTCAACACCTTGCTGGGTGGAGGAGTAAAGCCTGAGACCTCCAGCTTGGTCCCATGGTTCCTGCTTCTTCGACCTCCTTTCTCTATGTGGCCAACTGAAGTGACTCCATGTCAAATCTTATATGGAGAAAGGTGGGAGGCTCCATCGAAGCTCTGAGCTTCTAGATGTGAATAAAAAAGAAAGCGTCGGTAGGGTGCCGAGTCTCTGAATACCGTCAAGTATGTTATTAAAAATTCTAGAACAAAGGCTGGGAAGATGTCTCAGTGGCTCAAGGTACTTGCTTGCAAAGCCTGCTGACCTGGGTTTTAATCCCAAGTACCCACATAAAGACAGATGCACAAAGTGGCACATACATCTGGAGTTCATTTGCAAGAAGCCCTGGTGTGCCCATTCTCTCTCTATCTTTCTCTCTCAAATAAAGTAAAAAAAAAAAAAAAATTCAAGTCACTTTGAACCTCAAAATAATGAGAACCACCTTGAGCTTGTCTGGTGGCTGCCTTGGGCTCCTGCACTTTGGGGCTGCTAGAGATAGGGGTGGAGAAAGTCAGGACCCAGCTGTCCCCTCCCATCTGCTTCTTCTCCCCAGCAGGTCAGGTGCAGGGGGGTTAATGGAAACCCAGGCAGTGGGCGGGAGGCAAATTGCTTTGTACTTTTTCTTTTTCTCTCTGTGGCCTTGGTCATCTTGTCCTCATTCCTGGCTCAGAGCTCATAATTTCAAAGTCCTTTTAACTTTTATAGGTCAGATGTTACTGCTTTAGACAAAGGCCACTATAAGATTTACAGAGCAAAGCGTAGCTACAGCACTTGGCACCATATGCAGAGTGAGCTGCAGGTTCTGAGAGAGCGCAGGGCTCTGATTTAGTGGCTCCTTCTGAAATCACTCCTGCCCGGGCTTCTACAGACACTGCAGACAGGTGCTCGTCCTGCCTCAGTAGGTGATTTCTCTTCCCAGGTTCACTCTTAGCACAGCCCCAGCAGAGATCGTTGCCCAGGAGCCTGTGGTGCCTGTGGATCCCGACAGAAAGCAAGGTGCAGGAGAAGGCTCAGAGCCCACGGCCTTCCTATGGGCAAAACCAAACATCTCCTGCCTCAGTTTCCTCACTGCTAACTGAGGAGAATAATGAAACCCTTGTGTGGCTTGCTGGGAGGGTTCAGTGAGGTGCCTGGCACAAAGTCAGCTTTCAATAAGCATCATTATTCAGAGACCTTGAGCTCTGGGCTTCTAAAACTCTCTATCAGTCTCCAGTCTTCTGGTAATGGAAAGATAAGAGGCAAATTGGCAGCAGTGTTCTGCCTCTCACTGACCACACACAGGACCTGGAGCCCTGAACTGGGGTGAGGCAACCGTAGTGGAGGAAAGTTGAGTCACTGGTCTGGTCCTGACTGGCTGGAGCAAGCTAATGATACTGTGTTTCTGTCCTGAACTCTCTACTTCTGTTTGGCTGCCAAGAGAGCACACCTCCATCTCAAATCCAGCCCCCAGCTGACACTGACTGATGGACTGAGACCCTCTGACACCCAGAGCCCACATAAACCCTTCCTCCCATAGGTTGCTCCTATCAGGTCTCTGGTTATGTGCTGAGAAAAGGCACTAGCCCACCCTGACTAAGGTTGACTTCCGGGGTCCGGGAAGACAGTGGGAAGCTGCTTGTTTTGTACTAAATCCCTCCTCTGCTCAGCTGCATGTGGCTTCAGGCCATGTTTTGGGGACCCTGAGGTGTCCTCTCAGACTTCAGCAGGTGAAGGCAGAATGGGGGGCTAGTGGGGAGAGGGCTGAAGCTGGAAGACACTGTGGGCCAAGAGACCAGCAGGTGACGTGAGGGGTGGGAGATCATGAAGTGGGGGGACAGTGATCCACTGAGAGTTAGAATGGGGTGGGACAGGGTTTAAGACTGGTGTAGGAGGCTGGTTTCTGGGTAAAGTCTGTCCTCCAGATTCCACATGGTTTCAAGTTGAGCAGCTCAGTGTGATTGGTTCAATTCTCTGAAGTGGGGAGGGTTTATAGCTGCTGAGACCAGTAGAATGTACCAGAAGTGATGCTATGCAGGTCTCAGGGACCTTGTATTAAGAACCAGCCAGCCTCCTTCTGTCTCTCAGGATGCTCACTCTGGGCCACCCCAGCTGTCCAGTGGTGAAGAAGCCCACCAGCCATAGGAGTGACTGCCTGGTCAGAAAACATGCCCACCAACCTGAGCCCTGCCAGCCCATGTGCCCCCATGCGAGTGGAGTGGCATCTTAAGACATCGCAGCCCTGGCAGTGACGGGAGAAGAGCTGAGGAGCCAGGTGACAAGAACTGAAGCTCTGCACCTGTCATCTCTCCCTGCCAGCCGCTGGCTGAGTCTTGTCACCGAGACACACACTGTGCCAGTGAGTGCAGAAGACACTGCCTGGCTCTAGGTTTGGCTTTGCCACGCTACAGCCCAGTGACATGGGTCAAGTGACCTTGGTCAAGGGACTTCAATCATCTGTAAAATGAAAACTAAGAATAGCTCACTGGGGCTTCATAAGGGACAAATCAATCTGTTCTGGCTGTGTTGGAGGGTGACAGCTTAGCAGGAGGCTGGCTCTAGCGATGACTGATAAAGCGCTGGCTTGGTGGTCTCTGCTTTCTCACGCACGGGCCAGGAGTGAGGATTCCAGCAGAGCGGAGAAGGGCCCAGCGTGGGAAGCGGCCCTCACCTGTGATGTGACTTCACAGACCACGAGGACATCATGATAGGGTTGAGAGAACTGCATGGAATTTTCCTGAGCCTCTGGGGGATCTGGCTCTCAGCCCATGTCCTGTGGGAGACAGCTCTGATGCCCAGCTCTGTCCTTAGCTCTGACACCATCTGAGCCAGCCCAGGCAGTGGCCTCCGAAATGAACTTCTCCTGGTGGCTCAATGACAAGCATATGTTTGGAAAGTGCTATTCAAACAGAATTACTGGAACCTTTTGCCACCAGAATGGATGTCACATTGCAGACATCTGTAAAGGGAGCAATTATAATTAATTAGATTTTCCGGATGCTCCTGACACATGGTCTATCAGCAGGAGCCACCAAGTCCTATTGGAGCTGCCTGTGGAGTCTGCAAAGATGATGAGGTGGGGGAGAGAGCCCACCCTGGCCATCCCCACCCACTGGGAGATCAGTCAGCGGCTCCTTGGCTCCCCAAGAGCCCCGTGTGTTCCCCTAGCAGGGAGGCAGTGCTCGCCTACCCATGTCCCATGTGAAGCTGCTGAGAGCAGGGAACAGGTGAATGTGATGATGGTGGTCGTGAGGAAGGTGATGATGGCGACGATGATGATGAAGATAGTGATGATGGTGGTTGTTGATGGTGATGATGGGATGGCAATTGTGATGGTGATGCTGACACGTCTCCCATCCTGAGCATCTGGATTAAGATTCTATATCCATGAGACCATGCCACATTACTACCAGAGGTGACCAGTCCAGGCAGGATGCTTTGCAGGGTGACAGAGACACCCTGTTGCCCCTGGACAGCGTTGCTCTGCCACTTGCTTCAGGTCTCCATTCAGCTGTCACCTCTCTTGTGGGTCCCTCCTGATAGTGTCTCTGTCTCACTGCCCCATCCTTATCTCATCCCTGTGTCCTGGAGTCCACAGCTTCTTCTTTTTTTTAAAAAACAACAAGCTTTCCATCTAATACATTTATATTAATTTCCAAATATTGAAATCAATTTGTCATGTGGGATCAAGATTTACAACGAAACTCAAAATATAGTAGAAAATTCATATAAGATTGCGATATCTGACATTACAGTATATTTACTATTGAAATTGTTATTTTGACATATGTAGTGATATGAGGTTTTTGAAAAAAATTCTATGAAAATGTAACATTCTATGACAGTCATAAGCTCACACAGCACGAATTGTATAATCATTAAGAAGAGAAAGTAAAATTTCAGTTCCATCAAGCTGTCTTTGGCAATAGAGAATTGATCATAACATGGATAGGAATCATATTTGATTTTTGAAATAGTAGTATTTATTGACAAAACCCCACAATTGCTGCTGTTGAATGGTTCAAAAATTTAAAATGTCAGAGGGGTGCATTATAAAGCACTAGTGATAAGCAGACTATTTTTTAGGTGTTGGCAGACACCAAGTATTTTCACTCATCTTGGAAGCACTTCTGAAACGGAAGTAAGCAAACCATCCTTCACAAAGTGGGGGTTCTGAATGCTGGGAGCTGGCGGTAATGATACAAGATAAAGACAAAAGTCCTGGGTCTGAAACTTCAATTATTTGTCCACAGTAGATGAAAACCAGCATTTCCCCTTCAAAAATCAAAGAATTCAGTCATTCTTTAACTTATTCCTTTCTGAGGAAGTTATTTATTAGGAATCAGTTTCTTCCCTTCTATGTTCGCTCCAGGAAGTGCTCTTGGTATTATTTCATTTGCAACAAAAACACATGTTTCTCTCACACTTTTTGTCTTGCCTCTCTTAAACAGTATCTTTTTTGGCCTTCTTCAAAGTAGACTCTTTTCAAAGGATTCTTCAATGGCTCTTTTTTGATTTGAAATGGTCTGGAAGACAAGATCAGGTAACAGCTCTCTTTTACTGCCCAAGCTGTAAGAATTTCTTTCCATATCCTCTGGCAGGCAAGGAGCCTCAAGTTCCCTCCCATGTCATCCTCTGTCATTTCCCCAACCGTTAGCGCTACATCCACCATGTTGGCTCTCCTTCCTTCCCACACCTTTTTCTTCTTCTTATTGGGGTATATGTTGCCATGGGGTGGCTGGCTTTAAGCTGAAAGTTCTCTAGGCCCACAGGCAAATCGGGAGTGTGGTGTGGGAGGAAAGGAGGGGGAACTCAGGAGGGAAAGCAAACGAGGCTCCGAGACCATCCATAGCTTCTTAACACTGTGCACACATAACTCAATGTGGGGCTCAAAAACAATTGGGCAAAGGTAAAAGTTTTCTAAACATGCAGTAACCAGAAATGAATTCAACATCAAATGCATGGTGCTTCTGAGGTGTTTGTGGTAGCGCTGCCCTGTGTGGCGTTGTGTCACTTCATTGTGGCCTTGATTCTAAACACATGACATAGCTTTGCGCACTGGCAGTATCGTAGCCAATGAGGTTTATCCGAGGCGTGATTATTGCTAATTGAAAACTCTCAACACATGACATGAGTACATTGTGCTTGCTGTCACACCATACAGCACCGTCACATGCTGCCTGAAATACCCCAACTCAGATTCAGGACCACTGTATGTTAGGAATCGTAGTAGTTTTTTACCATACATACCAAGTTTTCTGTTCTAATAGAATCATAACAGTTTGATTACAGAAAACAGACTTGATATTTTTCTACCACTGTTTTTCAGCATGTAAACATCAAAGTAGTGTATCTTTTGGGCTGTGTTGTGTCAGAATGCTTGATTTTAGTAATTGCTGTTTGAATGTCAAAAAAAAAATCATCAATTGAATCTTGGCTTGGGATTAGGACAGAATTTCCTATAATTTCTGAAATGACCTGAAACTTCTGCCATCTTGTACCTCATATTTATGCAAAGCAGTGTTCTCAACATTGATGATTACAAAATCAAAATATCAACTCTGAAAAATGTCAATGATGCTGTGGGCTCTGTGATATCAAATGTTCAGCCAAGATTTAGTTCTTCATGTGAAAGTAAGCACGTTCATCTCATTAGTATGCAAATTTGCTTGTGTGTTTAATAAATGGTAACAATTTATGTATGCCAAAGAACAGTTTTAAAATAAGCTTATGATTTATTATGAGGAAATATTTGAGTTGTGTGCCTACATTATATATCTGTATACCTGGGATCATGTAAAAATTTCCCAGGCAAAGAGAGTGTATCAATTACTTTCTCTTTGCTGGAACAAGGCACCTGACCAGGCACAGCTTAGGGAAGGAAAGACATCACTGTGGCTTACAGTTCCAGAGGGCAGAGTCCATCGTGGCAGGGAAAGCCTGGCAGGAGCAGGAAGCCAGTGTCAAATCGTCACATCAGAGGGAGGAGGCAGGACAGCTCATGGGGTTTGACTACCACATCTCAAGGCTCACATCCCAGCGACACAGTTCCTCCAGCAAAGCCCCGCCTCTTAAAGGTTCCACAACCTTCCCAAACAGTGCCACCAACTAGGGATTAAGTATTAAACACCCGAGTCTATGGAGACATTTTACATTCAAACCACCATAAATGGGTGGTGAGTGGAAAAGGTTGACGAAACCTGCTGCAGTGGACCTGTCATTTATGTGTCAATCATCTCCCTGATACTGTGTGCACTCTCTGAGGAGGGGGGCTGGGTCTCTTCAGTCCACTGCCATGTCCCAAGGCCTAGACTAGTGTCTGGGGTCACCCACCCAATGTGGACTCATGGGTGCTTGAGTCCACCGAGAGTTGTGAATTAGAGGAGCTGGGACACCAGTCATATTTCCTCACCACAGGTTGGGCAACAGCTCTCCTGTGGAGGTTTCCATGGTGACGGTCACTCTACGGACCTGGGGGAAGGCTGGAAGCTGCAGACACAGCCTGGGCTGAGGAGGCCTGGTATTCAGGCAGCAGTCTCTGCGGGGCTGGGAGGGAGGGAGGGAAATGTTCAGAGACTATGAGAGCTGGAGCCGTGGTCCACTGGCAGAGCTTGGCCCAGCTCTATGGTATTGTCCATAGGCCTCAGCCTGGTGTTCTAGGGTTCTCCAGGGCTGGCCCTGCCAGCCTTTCTAGCATCATAATCTGTGCATTTTCTTCCCTGAGGAGCAGCCTTCTGTGGTGTTAGCACCCAGCAAGCTCCTCCTCAGCCCCCTGAGCCCCGATAGGTTTGAGGTTCTCCCTGAAGCCATTGTCACTCCTCGTGTCCTCTGTTCATCATCCTGTGAGACTGGAAGGACTGCAATGCCCAAGGTTTTTTCTTTCTTTTTCTTTTCTTTCTTTCTTTCTTTCTTTCTTTCTTTCTTTCTTTCTTTTTTTTTTTTTTTTGAAATAGGGTCTTTCTCTTCTCTTTAGCCCAGGCTGACCTGGAATTCACTATGTAGTCTCATGGTGGCCTCAAACTTCACCAATCCTCCTACCTCTGTCTCCCAAGTGCTAGGATTAAAGGTGTGCACCACCATGCTTAGCTGTGTCCAGTTTTTCTCTCTGGCTCTAGAACCCAGCTTGGTACCAGGAAGGATTTGACATTCATTCATTCAAAGTCGGCCAGAGCACCTGCCACATCCCAGGCCCAAGTGAGTCAATGAAATCCCTTCACTGCTCATGGTCTATTGAATCAATAAACCCACAAGTAAAACATAATTATAGTTCCTGTTAAGTGCTCTGAAGGAAAGGAAATGGATTAGAGGGAGAGTCCTATGGGGCCGAAGCTAATTTAGGTTCAGAGATGGTGGCTGCACAAGGTTGTCTAAGGGTGTGACATCTAAGCTGATATCAGGAAAGGGGGCCTTTCAGTGGGGGGATCTACCTGAGGGGGTGGAGCCTTGGGTGACCCCACAACTTGCAGTAATGAAGATGGTGTTAGCTTCCCCTAGAGCAGAGAGCAGGGCAGGCCACCGGGTTTACATCTGAGCTCTGACTGTGGCTAGGATGGGAGAGGTGGTTGGCAGAGCAAGTTGAGGCTGTGGGGCCAGGGTGCCTGGTGTGGCTGAAGTGGGGGAGAGCACAGGAAAGGGGGACTCCATGTGGAATTTGGCTGCTGGCAGATGATAGATGAAAGGTAGTCTTATTGCGGGGGAGGGAGGGGGAAAAAAGCTGCTCCTGGGTCCTGCTAGGTCCCCTATTCGCCAGGCTCTGAGATCATCTGGTGTGCCCCAACATGTGACCTGGTAAATGCCAAACTCTGGATTGGACTCTCTCCACATGGGAGGGGCAAGGATGAGTCAGAAGCCAGACTCCACCCTGATGAGGGGTGACCTCTGGCTTCTCCCTCCTCTCAGATGTTATAGGAAGCAAAGGACTGGGTGACTTCCAGTGAGGTTCCCCATGGGTTACACAGGGAGGACCCTGTGCCTGGGCCCCACTGTGAGGACATATGGGCTAATACTTGAGCCACGGATCAAGCTGCGAGCACCTCTCTTCTCCCCTGTTTAATGGAGTTTGGTAAAGCAGCATTTATGTCGGGAATTTAATCGTCATTTCTGATGGTGGAGGAATTGAAAAATAAATTGAAAGTGTCAGACGGCGCATTGGGGTGGGTGATGGAGTGGAGGCCTCAGCCTGCGTGACCTCCCATGGAGCAGTTCATGGCCTAAGAAATTAGCCAAGTCTCTATTGGATCAAGATGATTACAGGGTCAAGAATCTAGGTGATGGGGGAGGGCCTGGGAGATAGGAAGAGTCCCATGGGGGCAGGCCTTCCTCAGGAGGCACCAGCTTTACTGGAGTCACTGTGAGGAGATGGGTCCAGAGCTTAAGGACCCTCTACAACCAGGAAGCCACAGGATGCTGTAGGCCAAGGGAGGCTGGGACCAGGTCTCTTGCATTCAAGCACTATGGTCAGGCAGGAGAGCCATGTATGACTCACGAGGGTGGATGCTGAGAGGTTCTGGCAGCTCTGACCAGGGTCCAGCTGTCTGCAGAGGCCCATCTACCTATCCTAATGCCCTTGGTGTCAGAGAGGGACTGGCTAGCCAGAGAGGGGCCCCCTCACAGAGGATCTCTGTGGGGGCCGTGTGAGCTCCTGACTGGTAAGTGTACAGGCACCCCAGGTTTTCACAGTGTATAGTCTTTCCCAGGGGGTACCCCACCCTAGTGGCACCAACAGTGATGTTATAGTTGGCACCTTAAATGTCCCCCAGAGGCTCATGTGTTGAAGACTTGGCCCCTCAGCTTGTGGTACTATTGGGAGATGGCAGCACCGCTAGGAGGTGTTACAAGTGGAATGACGTCAC
Organism: Orientallactaga sibirica; assembly: GCA_036365145.1. Lineage (NCBI taxonomy): Eukaryota > Metazoa > Chordata > Mammalia > Rodentia > Dipodidae > Orientallactaga > Orientallactaga sibirica. The sequence goes on along the minus strand of JAEOAD010000014.1, from coordinate 140,828 downwards.
ATCATTAGGGAGTGCCCTTGAGGGAATAGTGGGACCCCAGCCACTTCTCCCCTCTCTTTACTTCCCTAGCACTGGGAGGGGAGCAGCCTTGTTCTACCACGTGCTCTCTAGCACAATACTCTGGTTTCCTTCAGGTCTGCAAACCATGGAGCCAAGTGACCCTCGGCTGATACTCTACAACCATGCACCCATATCCACCTTTTCTCCTTTTAAGTTTTTCTCAGGTATTTCGGCGAGGTTGTGGAAGCTCACGCACACTGCCCCATCAGCCTAGAAGTTTGTGAAGGTGGAGCTAACTCCTCAGCAGGCCTCGGAGGGCTCCTTGGGCAGGTCCTCAACCCCCTCCTGGGTAGCAGCTCCTCAGGACAGGTATGAGTCTCCTCTCTCAGCCTGGGGTCAGTGAAAGAGGGGACAAACCTCCACACTGGCCATCTTCTCTACAAGCCAAAGTCTGCTCATCCAGGCTGCCTGGGCCTGACCTGCAGGAGTCAGGGAGGGGCAGGCATAAGCAGAAAGCAGGAAGAGCTGTGTGGAGAAATGTACTGCTTCTTAGATACTTGGGTACAGAGGAAGGTCCCTGTCAGTAAGACCAGAGCCCTGGAATCCTGAGGACAGTCCCCCAGCCTGGGAGGGACCAGGCCATGTTGTAAATCCCCCCCCCTTTCCCCCTCCAAACTGTGGAACAGAGAAAGCCCATCACTGGAAGCAGGAGATCTGGGCTCTGGTCTGGTTCATTCATTTCTAAAGACTGTCATGAACCTGCTGTGTGCCTGGAACCATGTAGGGTACTGAGTACACAACAGGATGAAACTCTTGTCCTTATAAGATAGAGATCGTCCTTGTGAGAGGAAACTGATGAGAGAAGTACCAGTGAATGAATGAGAAAGGTCATTTTCAGAAGTGTTCAATGCTGGGAAGGAAGTAAAACAGGATGGTGGGACTGGGTCTGGGGGTGCACACCTGTCATTTCAGCTATGCAAGAGGTTGAGGTGGGAGGGTCAAGATCAAGGCTTGCCTGGGCTGCAGAGTAAGTTCCAGGTCAGCTTGGGCTAAAATAGCAAGCCCCTGTTTTTACAAACACGTAAATAAACAACCATGCTAAACCCACCAACAACACAGGATGATGTGGTGATGAGTAACTGGGGCAGGTCTTTCTCCCAGAAGGTCCAGAGAGCTTTTAGATGTCAAGCTGAGATCTCGGTGTGGCCTCCTGCCCACGAGCAGCCACAGCGAGGGTGTTCCAGGCAGCGGGGCATCTAGGAGTGATCCGGGAACTGAGTGCCCCAACAGTGGTGGTGAGTGGGCTGGGTGGATATAGGGCTATGTAGGGGCTGGGGACAGTCTAGGGTTCAGGTACAGTCTTATGGCCATGAAGGGGATTATGAGGTTTATCCTGGAGTATCCAAAGCCCTTGGGGGTTTGCAGCAGACCGTAGAGGCACTTGCTACAGCCCCAGTCAGCCACTAAGGACATGCAACACAAAGGGGAGAAGTGGCTGTGGTTTTCAGCCATGGATGTGTGTGGACTATTTGTTACACAGCATAGCTTAGCCTGACTTGACTGATGCAACTGGAATTCAGAGATGTACTTATCTACTTTGGGGGTCATCAGTGACTGATTTTGAACCTTTTTTTTTTTATAAGCTCAGGAGGCTGTGAGTGGGAGAGTAGGGGAGAAATGTCTGTAGTTTTCTGTGCCTTCTTTTACACATTGTACAACCAGATCCAGACTCAAACTCCCAGGCTGATTTTTCAATGCTCCTCCAACTCTACCACCACCTTCTCCTGTCACTTTGTCCTCTTAGGTCTCTGTGGAAGTGTTCCTCTTCTTCCCCTCTCACTGCTGCAGCTTTAGACAGTCTGTCATGGGCCAGGTTCCAGCCTGAAGCCTTACTCACCGTGTGACTGTCAGTGAGTGACGTTGAGCCTCAACTCTCATCATGCAGCTATCCCACTCAAGAACCTTCCACGGCTCCTATTGCCTACATAGTAAACTCCTACCTCCCACCCTGGCATTCGGGCCTTCCTTACCAGCGGTCTTTCTCCCACACAGCAGCAGCAAACAGGTAACTGTTTTCTCCCGTAGGCAGAGTTTTTTTTAAATAAATATTTAAAAAATATTTTTATTTATTTATTTGCAAGGAAGGAGAGAGAAAGTGGGAGAAACAGAGACACACAGAGAATAATGGTCATGCCAGGGCCTCTAGCCACCGCAAACGGACTCTAGATGTATGTGCCACTTTGTGCATCTGGCTTTACATGGGTAGTGGGAGGGGCCAACCCTGGTCGTTAGGCTTTGCAGGCAAGAGATTTAACCACTGAGCCATCTATCCTGTCCCCATAGACAGGTTTTTAAGCCTGTCATTTAGAGTGGACTGAAGAGCTCTTGTCTGAGAGACAGATGCTCAGAGTTCTAGTCTTTGGTCTACCACTGATTTACAGTATCATCTTGGAGAAGTTTCTTGCACTCTCTGGGGCTCAGATTCCCCATCTGAAAATGAAGCAGGGCTGGAGGGCAGATTACACTGCATGTGCCTTCGTGTTCCCATGAGTTGCCGTGGGGAATCCTCAGAAGACAGGCATGAGGTCTCAGTAGTCAGGGTGAGGGGGGCGCGTGAAAGAAGGCTGGTGGGTTCTTGCCGGAGGTCACACAGCTCATGGTGCTGATGATAAGGTTTGAACCTAGTGAGTTGGGCTCCGCTCTGTGCTTGACCACTGTTCGGCACTGTCTCTGCATGGACTTCAATTAAGGACCTCCAGGGTGCAGCTAGTCCACATCTGAGAGTGAGGAGACCTGACTTGGGGTCCATGGCCCCCAAAGTCACACTGCAGAGTTGTCTGGGAGCATTTGCTCTTGGATGGGGAGCAGGCTCTGCAAGCAACAACAACAAAATAAAACAACAAAAAAAAATCTTGGTCTCTTTACTCTGTTCAACGGTGTCAAGTTCATTGAATTTTTTCCTTTAAATTTCTGATCCATCAGTTCCATCCACCTGTGCTTCATGTCACATGCTGTGGTTTTCTCCTCTCAGAATTTATTTGGTTTTGTTTATAGCTTCTATGTTGGAACTTAACTTTTTTCATACATGGAACACAGAGTATTTAAAGTTCTTGTTTGCTAATTCCATCATCCAAATCCATTCTGAGCCATTTTCTCTTTTGTGGTGCACATGTGTGGTGTGGTGTGTTGGTAAGTGCATGCATGTGTGTGTTCAGATGCACATGCCCCGTGCATCCAGAGAAGGATGTTGGCTGTCCTCCTCTATCACTTCTCGGGGTTGTGTCCTTGAGACCGAGTCTCTTACTGAACCTGGAACTGCTTCTCCAGTCACACTGGGCCCTGCCTGGATTCAGAGCCGGCCTCTCCTTCCCACGTCCACCCCAAGTCCTGGCTGTGCTCTGCAGTTCTTTTGCACACAACTGTCCCATAGGATGAGATGCACGGAGACTGGCTCGTTACATCCTGCTGCACAGGACCCCTTGGCACCTGAGCCATGGCAGATGAAATGCATCCCATAGGCTATTTAATTAGGTGGAGGGGAGGTGGGAAGAGGAAGGAGTTATTATAGGATGGAGGTTGAGAGCAGGCAAGAAAGGGGGAAGAGGAGGGATGGAGTCCAAGTTTGGACTTACTCTCAAGACCCTCCTTAGTGGAGCGCAACGTGGGTGGAGTTTATTACCCCCTTTGGAAAAAGTGGAGGAATCAGATCCTCCTGTTGCTGTCCCTGTGCTGGGGGCCAGAGGAGGCAGGACACAGTGAACAACACGGCCCAGCTCTCTGCCCTGCTGGGTAAATAATCACATCTGGGCTGGAGAGATGGCTTAGCGGTTAAGGCACCTGCCTGCAAAACCTAAGAGCGCTTGTTCAAATCTCCAGGTCCCATGTTTAGCCAGACACAAAAGTGATACAAGCGAAATGTCGCACATGTGCACAAGGGGCACACGTGTGTGGAGTTTGTTCACAGAGGCTGAAAAGGCCCTGGCATGCCCATCCTCTCTCTGCCTCTTTCTCTCTCTCTCTCTCTCTGTCTTTCTCAAATAAAAAAAAAAATCACATCCATAATGCACATTTAGAAGGTGTGGTTGTTTGAATGGATGGCCCCAATATATTTGGGATTTTATTAAACTTTGTTATTTAGATCTGCAGCCACCTGGTTGGAGGAGGTGTCACTGGGCAGATCCTAGGGTCCAGCCCTCAGGTGTGGTGGTGGATTTGGAATTCCAGTCTAAAGATATGCAAAGTGCTTGTGCTTAGCCTGGAGTTCCAAAAGTGTGCTTGGGTGTACTGCTGTTGGTGGCTTGTGGCTTTTTCTCTCTCTGCTTGGACCTGTGAAAGTGGGCCATCTTCTTCTGCCATTGTGGAACTTGCCCTCTATCTTCAATTACTATCCTTTCCTCCATAACTGTGCCTGCTTTGAAAGTTCATTCCAGCAACGTGCAGCTGACTACTGTAAGAGGAGTGGTGGTTGAGGGAGTGCCTGGATTTGAACCCCAGTCCTACCATACTCTGAGTATGAGCAAGGTATGTGAGTATAACCTCTCTGGCCTCAGTCTTCTCATTCCTAAAATGGAGTTAAAAGCACCTATCTTACAGGGAAGTTGGGGGATTGGATTAGTTCATTAACACAAATCAATCAGAATGGTGCCTGGTACTTTAGACATGCCTCTGAGGCCTCTTTTCAGCCAGGTCTTGACCTTGGTTTTTGTATCCATCTTTTCCAAGTACTATCTGAGCAAGAATACTTCTGCGTCAGTTTGGAGAGAGTCTCTACCTTTGCTGTTACATCACTCTGACCCTCCATCAGCAAGAATCCTGGTGAGTCCATTTAGCAAGAATCCCTTACAGCTGATGTCTTCTCTTAGTGATTCCCACACTCTGCTTCTCACCTGGAAATTCCCACTTGGGTTTCTGTTTGGAATTGAACTCATCCATGTTGAATGGGGGCCTCTCTCATCTTACTGCAATAGCGTCTGAGTCATATCTGTCTTTACATGTTAGTGCTCCATTCTAGTTCTTTTCGACAGAACTCAATACATCCCAACTCGGAATATACAGGGCTGGGAAATAAATCAAAAGGAATTCAAGGCTGGGATCTCTCTCAGGGCTTGGGATAATCTTTCCTGGAGAGGTTTGTCTGTAGACATGGAACATGATCTGTGTGTCAGGAATAGAGGAGACAAAGTTTGCAGTAAGCACATTTTTGATGTTTGCTTATTGGTCTGTTTGCTTGTCTGGATCTCTTTATCTTCTGGTAAGATCACTCTCTAGTTTTCTTTTGGAAAAATATTCTTATCCACTGTGGTCTACTCTCATCCAGGTAGAACTTGTCCCCTCACTTCTGCCGCCTAGGCCTGGCCACACAGGTAACTTCACTTCCTGGCTGCAGTGAGCACACGTGCCATTGCCAGTTTATACAGGATAGGGCAGTGAGAATAATTCCAGAAGCCATTTCTGGTGCTGTGAAAACAAGGATATCACCCATTGTGATGTGCACCCAATGCTAACACAGTGTGATGTACACCCAGTACTAACAGTCCCTGCTTCCTCCCTGGGATGTGGAGCATGGCTGTGAATGATACCAAGGCAGAAAACATGGGAACACTGTGTCCTGGTGATGCCACTTAACTCTCTGGATCCTGCCGCACCTGAAGCCATCAACTCCTGAGGTTTTTTAAAACTTTTTTTATATTTTTTATTTTATTTTTTATTTTTTGAGAGAGACACAGAGAGAGACAGAGAGAGAGAGAGGGAGAGGCAGATAGAGAATGGGCACACCAGCAGTCTCTCAGCTGCTGTGAACAAACTCCAGATGTGCACGCCCCCTTGTGGTCAAGTGTGGCATTGCACCCTTGCATCACTTTGCATCTGGCTAAACGTGGGACCTGGAGATTGGAACCAGGTTCTTAGGCTTAGCAGGCAGGTGCCTTAACTGCTAAGCCATCTCTCCAGCCCCAACTCCTGAGTTTTTAGGTAGATGTACCAATTTATTTCCTTTTGTTTAGGGGCTGGGAAAATGGCCCTATCAGAAAAGTACTGATCCCACAAGCATGAGGGCTTGAGTTGGGATCTACAGAACCCATGTAAATGCCTGACATGGTGGTGCATGCCTGTCATTCCAATGCTGGGGAGGCAGAGACAGCAAATCCACAGGGCTTGCTGGCTAGCTAGTCTAGCCCAATGGGTGTTCAGTGAGAGATCCTATTTCAATAAATAAGGTGGAGAGAGCCTGAGAAAGTCACCTGAATCCATTCTCTGGTATCCACATGCATACATACATATGTGCACCTGAACACACACGTGCACCCACATGCATATGAACATGCATATGCACGTGTTTTCCAAACATAAATAGATTTGCTTATACCAGATTATATATATATTTTGGCACTTACAGTGGCAAGAATTCTACAGGCCACTGCACATTTCTGCCAAAAGAAACAGCATAGGAGATGTTACTGAGGAGAGACCTGTAGTTAGCCTATTCCAGAAGCTGCCTACTCACAGAACAGCACAGATCAAAGACGCTGTGTAATCACAGAGCACTGTGACACAATATGGAATATAAATACACCTAGCCCATCTCCTTACTTTGTTTCACTTTAAGTAATTGACCGAGTACTCTAATTACGATCATGGTTTTAAAATGGTCTGATAACATGAATAAAGCAAATGGCTTAACTTCAGAGAATGGGGCTGGGGTCCAGGAGTCCCTGTTTTGCACAAAGAACTCGAGATGATAACAGTGAGGACTCACTTTGAAAAGCATCAACTGTGTGCCAGCCCTGACGCTAAGCTGTTCACTTATTTTGACTTCGTTCTCACCACAGCGCACATCTGATTTCACCCACTACTGGCAGATGGACTGTGGCAGAAGGAACTGAGGAAATTTGCCCAAGATTATAGAACTAGCACATGGCAGAATCAAGATTCAAGTTCTGTCCATCTGGCCTCAGAGCCCTTTTTCATTCTTGGTATCAGGGCACAATGTGGAAGAGTGAATTTCCTTACCAACCAGAGAGTTCTGTCTTGACCGCGAGGGCAGTGAGCCATGGCTGGAGTCCCAAGAGAAAGGCTACTTAGCAGCCCTGGGAGCTGTCCAGGATGCTGAAACCCACAGGGACGCTCTAGCCTAGGGCTTCTCAAACTTTTTCTACTCGTGACCTCGTTACACCTAAGAATTTTTTAATGCGACCCTAAGTACATATATATGTAAAATAGACCTACAAATCAAACATTACTGATAACAAATCATAAATTCATGTTAAAACAATTTTGTGGCATGCATATAATTTTATCATTTATTAAAGATCAAGTAAATTTGTATACTAATGAGATGGTGCCTGTTTATTTTTACATAAAGAATGAAATCCTGGCTACATATTTGATATTTCAGGACACAGAGAACATTTTTCAGACTTGACTGATATTTTAATTTTATAATGATCAGTGCCGAGAATGCCACTTTGCATAAATATGCAGAACAAAATGGCAGAAGTATGTTTAAGGCCATTTCAGAAATTCTGTCCTGATTCTAAGCCAAACTACATTTCATAATTTTTTTAATGAAACCCAACTCAAACATCAATTTTTAAAATCAAGCACTCTAACCCAATACAATCCAAAGATATACTAATGTGATAATTACATGTTGAAGAATGACAGTAGACAGATATTAAGTCTTTGTTTTCTACAATTAAGCCATTGTATTTCTATAAGAGCAGAAAATTGTCATGTAAAATAAAAAACAATGCAATTCATAAGACGTAGTCGCTTTGTATCTGAGCTGCAGTGTTTCAGGCCCTGTTCATTGGCATGGTGTGGTGTGATGTCATGCACAGTGCAAAGTACATGTATCATATGTTCAGAACCAAGGCTGCAGTGATGTTGTGCAATGAGACATGGGCAAGCACTTCCAGAAACACCTCAAATTCATTAGATATTTGATTTCGAATTAACTTTTGATTGTTGTGCATTCAGAAACCTTTTATTGTTGCCAAGTTTTTCATGACCCACACATTTATGTGAACCCATATGGTCATGATCCACAGTTTAAGTAGCTATGCTCTGACCACCACAGGAAACTACACTTCTAGGCCACTCTCTTCACCTCTCTTCCTCTTTCCAGAGGTTTATGGTACATTTAATAACACCCACCTGATTCCACTCACTCTTATTTTATTGAATGATTCCAGGTGACTCTTGGACCAGCATTATTCTTCCCAGGCCACATCCCTCTTTTTTTCCTTTCAACAAAATTTGAATTTATCCCCTGGGTTTAGGGAGAAAACCAGTTCTGTCCTCAAGAAACTATAGATGCAGGGGAGATATTTTCTTCAGTGGTGTAGCCACTGGTAGGTTGCATGTGCTCTGGTGAATAACTTTAACAAATGTTCATGCAAGCAGCCCTAATTAAACTCAATGGGATGGACACATACACACACACATATATACTCATACAAAATGAAACACACTTAAAATGGCATCATAGTAGAAGAGGAACTAGTTGAGAAGAAGGGGTTCAGTAGGAGGGGAGGGGAAAATAGAAGGTAATGGGAGGTCATTATGGTCAAAATAATTGATACACATATAAAAATTTCCAATAAATAAATAAAAAACAACTATATGGTCTGACTGGGGTTAGGGGAGGGATGGAAGAGAGGAAGGTATGGGAGGAGAGTTAATCAAACTTTAAGATGTTAAGTATAAGCCATATGGAAACTTACTCCTTCTCTAGCTAATAATATAAATGTTAAAAAGGAGAGAGTTTGGACAGAAATATCCTGTGGGAGTGGACAATATTGTGCCCAGAAGCCATATATTGTTATTAGAAAAATTCAGTGCCAGGGATGGGCCCTGATGCTCCCCAAACATTATAGTAAAAGGGACAGTGGAGTGTTCATCCCTAAGTGACACATCTCTGTCACACCCTCCAAGGCTCAGGAACCATAGAGGAAGAGGTGGTGGAAAGAATGTAAGAGCCAAAGGAAGGGAGGAGTGCTTACAATACTGTCTTCCAGACATAAAGTGGCCTTGACATTCATGACCTCAAGGTGCCTGATACTACTTACACAAGAGCTGCATAATAGAAGGGAAAATTATGACATTAAAATGGAAGAACAACTACTTGGAAATGAGGGATTCAGTGCAGGGGGACCTGGGAGGGGGAAAGGGAAGTGGTGGGAGGTTGGTATATTGTATATTGTTTATATGTATGGAATTTATCAATAAAAAGTTTAAGAAGGGCTGGAGAGATTTATCAATAAAAATAAAAATTTTTATCAATAAAAATTTATCAATAAAAAGTTTAAGAAGGGCTGGAAAGGGAAGTGGTGGGAGGTTGGTATATGGTATATTGTTTATATGTATGGAATTTATCAATAAAAAGTTTAAGAAGAGCTGGAGAGATCGCTTAGAGGTTAAGGAGCTTGTCTGTGAAGCCAAGGACCAAGGTTTGATTCCCCAGGACCCCTGTAAGCCAGATGCACAAGGTGGTGCAGACAGAGGCATAGGTGCAAAGGCAGGAGGTGAGTGTGGCTGGAGGGAGGCCATGTCCTCTGTCCCCTGTCAATGGTTTGGGTAGAATTGGGGTTTTGGAATCAGAGAGATGTAGATTAAATCTGGACACATCCTTGTTCCCTTTGGAGCCTCAGGGGTGTCAGCTGGGAAGTGAGCTGACATCTCCCACAGTGTGGCTGTGGTGCTGGTATGGGGTGGCATGTATAAGCAGCCCCATTGCATGGGATATGCAGGGGACATGGGTATCAGGAGCCCCCTCTCCTCTCTTGGTCATCCAGGTCACCCATTGTCCTGGCCACAGAAGGTCTCAGCAGGGGTCAAGCTTTGGTGCAAGGACCTGGGATCTGAGAACAAGTCACTCTTCTTGGAGAGACACCAGGCTGTACTGTACTATGAGAAGCAGAGACCTCAGCACCTTGGGTCTGGGTGGCCCTCCACACCCACCCTGCAGGAACCTCGAGCAGAAAGGTTAAGGAAATGAGTGACCCAGAGTTGCCAGTCCCTCATGATCTGCTCTCTAACCGCCCCTGGGGTGGGACGAGTGGGGAAGTGGGTGGGGAAGTGGGCGTTCCTGCTTGTAAATACCTGGACCCAGGTCCCGAGACCCCTCTTCTCTCTCCTGCTTTATCTCCGCCCTCATATCCACCGACACCTGGAACAACAACCCAGGGCTCCAGGCAGAGCCGCCTGCCTGGGGACGGGAGAGAATTAAGGCTTGAGTTGCTCTTACTGTCAGTGTTGAACTCACAGTTTGTAAAGGCTTGGGAGCTTCACAGAGCAAATATTTTCTCTCCTAATGACAGCGCAGCAGATTAAGGACGGGTCCATTACCTCGACAGCATGAAAGAGTGGCCGTCCATCTTTCCGGATGGCCTGGCCTAGCAGCTGGAATCACTCCCCCAGGACTGCTTGTGGGGAAAGGTCCTCTCACCTCTACCATCAGTAAATCATGCCTAGTCCTCTGACTCTGGAGATGACAGCCTGGGAAGACACTGAGACAGGCTGATACCCTCCTCAACACCAGAGCCTCCTGTCCCAGGGGACCATAAGTGACAGCCGTCTACCTCAGTGTATAGTGCTACCTCCGTTTTTCCTTTTTTTCTTTTGCGTATGTCTGTGTGTATGGTGTGTGGGCATATACATGCATATTTGTATATGTGTGTACAGGTGCACGTATGTGCACACACATGTGGAGGCCAGAGGTTAACGCTGGCTGTTTTCTTGAATTGTTCTCTTCCATATTATTTTTTAAAAATATTTTTAAAAAATTTATTTTTATTTATTTGAGAGAGAAAGAGAGAGAGAGAGAGAGAGAAAGAGAATGAGAATGTGAGAATGGGTGTGCTAGGGCCTCCCACTGCTGCAAACATATTCCAGATGCATGTGCCACCTTGTATACCTGGCTTATGTGGGTTCTGGGGAATTGAACCTGGGTCCTTTGGCTTTGCAGGCAAATGCCTTATCCACTAAGCCATCTCTCTAGTCCCACCTTATATTTTGAAACGGTGTCTCACTGAAACTGAGCTCACCCAATTCAGCTACATTGGCTAACCAGCAAGCCTAGGGGTCCTCCTATTTCTGCCTCCCAGTGCTAGGATTGTAGGTGTATAACACCACGCCTGGCTGGAGATCTAAACTCGAATCCTCAGGCTTGCACAAGTACTTTTTACCATCTGAAACATCTCCCCAGCCCATCTTTTCTTTTCCTCACTCCTTCTCCACCCCCTCATTCTCCAGGCAATCCAGGATCTGCTTTCTTTCAGATTAATTTGCAATTTTAGAATTTTATGTAATGAGAACAATAAAGAGTGTCCACTTCTATCTGGTTTCGTTTGCTCAGCCAGAGCCTTTATTCTCATCCATGCTGCTGTGTGGCTCAGGTTTGTTTCTTTGCATTGCCAAGTGGTATCTGATTGTGGGGTCAGACTATAATGTGTTCACCCTTTCTCCTGGTGGTGAGCATTAGGGTTGTTTACAGCTTTCCGATATTATGAGCAAAGCTATTGTGAACTTTGACATGGGTCTTTGTAAGCACTTAGGTGTGTGTGTTTCTCATGGGAAATTCCCTAGCTGTGGTGGGCTGGTTGTGTGATGGCTGGCATGTATTCCTTTTTAGTAGACAGCCCACTGCTTTCCAAAAAGCTTGTGGATGGCATGGTCCCCCTGCAGTGTTCACACCCCCTCCCACATTCACAGTTGTCAGTGTGAGGGTCACTCTTGATTGATTGACAGGGTGAAGAGCCACCTAGCAGATCAGGAAAGCACAACTCTGGCAGTGTCCAAGGGTGATTAGATCTGATTTAATGACTGGCTTAATCCATTAATAGACTCTAAATTTGAACAGATTATTGGACAGTGGTGGGATTGTGGAAGGTGGGGCTCAGGAGGAGGAAGTAGATCATGGTTGGGGGCTTTGAATGGTGTATCTTGGTCCCGGTTCCTTTCTGGTACTGTCTCTCAGCTCCCTGCTGCCATGGAGTGAGCAACTCGCTTCTTCGCATCTCCCACATGATGCTCCACCTCACCACAGCCCAGGAACAGTGAAGCTGCTCAACAGTGGGCTGAGGCTTCTGAAACCATGAGCCCAAGTAAGTCTTTCCTCCCTGTGACTTGTCTCAGGACTTGGTCACATAAACAAACAAACAAACAAAAAACCCAGTACTTCAAACAAAACAAAGCAAAGCAAAGCAAAGCAAAGCAAAGCAAAGCAAAGCAAAGGCAAAGCAAAGCAAAGCAAAACAAAACAAAACAAAACAAAACAAAACAAAACAAAACAAAACGAACAGACCGGACAACCCCAGAGCTCAAAGAACAAAACCTCAGTTTAACACATCCTATTGTGGTTCATTTGCATGTTCCCAGTAATTACAGACATCAAGTGCCTTTTCATGTTCTTGTTTGTTTTTCACCTCAGTATAAGTCTTTTATTTAAATGTTTAAAATATTTTATTTATTTATTTATTTTCAAGGAGAGAGAGACAGCCTTAGCAGCTTATAAAAACACACATTTGTCACCACAGAGTTTCTGTAGGAAGGAGTCTGGGCACGAGGCAGCTGGTGTTTGCTTAGGGTCTCAAACAGCCACAGAGCCAGGCAGAGGCTGCTTTGGGCAGAATTCATCTCCTCACGCCTCCTGACCGAGGGCCCTGTCTCCCTGCCGGCTCTCACCGAAGTTTGCTTCCTCCTGGACGCCATGGTTTCTTGTCATGCGGCCTCTCCACAGGCTCTCTCGGTCATGGTCGCTCACTTTCACACAGCCAACAGTGAGGGGTGTCTTCCTCGAGTGTGTTCACGTGAGGGGTGCGGACCCCCCCACATCATCCCCTCACCCACTTTCACGACAGTGACACCCTGTCACCCCATCTGCTGGTGAGCAGCACAGCACAGGTCTCGCCACGCTCCGTGGGGGATTCTCGGGGCTGAGCACCGCTATCCCGCTTTGATCAAAGACGGCTGTCAGGAGGAAGAATCACCACGAGGGTCCACCGGATCAAAACCAAAACGGTGGATGGAGGGATGGCTTAGCAGTTAAGGCATTTGCCTGCAAAGCCAAAGGACCCAGGTTTGATTCCCTAGGACCCACGTTAGCCAGATGCACAAGGGGGCACATGCATCTAGAGTTTGTTTGCAGTGGCTGGAGGTCCTAGTGTGCCCATTTTCTCCCTTTCTCTCTCCTTCTTTCTCTCCTCCCTCTCTCTTTATCAAATAAATAAATAAATAAAAATAAAATATTTTAAAAAACCCAAAACAGCATGGGTGAAATGTGGGAAGGAGCCACCACCCACTAGGTGTCCAAGCCAGGCGACCAGTAGTCAGCAATGACATCTGTCCCATCCTGCTCATGACAGTCCACCTGGCCCTTCCCTGGACATCCCTCAGACTCTCTGTTCACCGTCCCTTGCTGAGGGTGTGGAGTGAACTATCTTGTGTGGTTTCCTCCGCAGCTTGTGAGGTTGATTTGGGCAGTGACCCCAGGCAGTGCATGAGGAGGGAGAAAGACAGGAGAGGCTGGATCCCCCAGTGGGTAGCCTGTGGACTCAGTGCTGTTGGGACCATCCAGGGGACCATGGGGATTGTGGTTCTAGCGTGTCTAGTGCATCCTCTACTCTCTTTCGTACTTCCTGGCAAGGAGCTTTTTTTGGTCTTAGGCTCCTGGACTCTGGATGCCCTGTCCCTTGGGCTGGTCACCTTCTAGGAAACAGGGCAGCACTTCCTGGTGGGAGGCGGTCCATGCACAGCAAGCCAGTGCTGGGGAGGGCAGAGGCAGGGTTTGCAGTGGGTCCTACCTGGAAGAGTGCCTCCTTGCCCTCCCTCCCCCACAAGACCTGGTGCTGCTGGGGTTCTAAATGCCAACCGTATCTTTCCTCCATCCCACACAGCAGGCAGGACTCATGCTAATTGCAAGATCAGCCGCAAATTAAATTTAATGGGACTGGAGTAATTATGTTGACTTTTTAAAGTGCCTGCAGATAAATACATGCTTAACAATTTCTGAGTCTCTCCTTTCCATTGTGTTTCCTAAGAGAGTGAGGGGAGAGGAGCTGAGGCAGGGCGAAGGGGCCGCTCCTCTGCTGCATGGGGAGGGAACCCAAGACTGGTACTGCAGGTTTAGCAATGTATCGATACCTGTACCTGGAGACCTGAGACCACAGGCCTGCCAGCAGGAATAATCAGAGATGGAGACAAAGATCTATGCGGGGTCTGTTGTCCCCACATCAGCATAATGGCCAGTTGTAGCTGGCAGCCACCTAAAGGCTGAACACTAGGGGTTATCCATAGTCGCTAACTAAACCTATACACCATGGACTGTGTGCAGCCCAGAAGGAGGCAGAGAACAGTAACTCACCTTGGGAAAATGCTGACAAGAGTGAGAGGAAGATCCAGCATATAGATCTGGTGTGTTAGTTTCTTTCCTCGACATTGTGATCAACTTTATGACACACACATAAAAAGCAACTTAAGAGAGGAAGAATTCATTTTGGCTCATGGTTTGAGGTACAGCCCATCGCGGTGGGAAGGCATGGCTGTGTTGGAAGACATGGGGGTAGGAATGGCTTGTGGCTGTGGTGGCAGGAGCAGGAAGCTGCTTGCTCACATCTCAGGGGAACAGAAAGCAGATGGAAACTGAGGCTGGAAGGGTAGCAGGGTATTACCTTCAAGCCTCTCCATGCTCCAACAACCCACTTCCTCAAGCTAGGTGCCACTTTTCCTAAAGATTCCGTAACCTTCCAAAAACAGCACCACCAGCTGGAGATCAAAGATTCTAAGACATGAACATTTACAACTTACCACCCTTTCTTGCCATTGTCATCATCACAACCATCACCACCATCATCACAGCCATTACCAACCATCTTTACCACCACCACCACCACCACAACAACAACTGTGGTGGTTTGATTCAGGTGTCTCCTATAAACTTAGGTGTTCTGAATGCTAGGTTCCCAGCTGATGGAGATTTGGGAATTAATGCCTCCTGGAGACAGTATATTGTTGGGGGCAAGCTTATGGGTATTATAGCCAGTTTTCCCTTGCCAGTGTTTGGCACAGTCTCCCATTCCTGTTGTCCACCTGATGTTGGATGATGTCCACCCTCTGCTCATGCCATCATTTTCCCCTGCCATCATGGAGCTTCCCTTCAAGTCTGTAAGCCAAAATAAACCCCATTTCCCCCCACAAGCTACTCTTGGTCGGGTGATTTCTGCCAGCAATGCAAATCTGACTGCAACAGTAAAGTTGGTACCAAGAGTGGCATTGCTGCTAGACACCTGACTGTGTGGCTTTGGTCTTTTGGAGCTGATTTTCAAGAGGAATGTAGAGGGATTTGAAACCTTGACCTAAGAGATGCCTTGCAGTGCTGTAAATACAGCTTGATGGACTGTTCTGGTCAGAGTTGAAATACCTGAATGCAGTAAGAACTATGGACTGTGAGGTTTGGCTTGTGAGATGAGAAAGAGCTTTGTCTGGACTGGGCTAGAAGCAGTTTGTGTGAGAGGCTTGCTGTTATGGCCATGTCCTGAGGAGTCGTGCAGGGTTGCATTGTATAGAAATGGACTGGTGTGAGCAGAGGGATATGGCACAGAAAATAAAAGTGAAATCTTTGGGTGAAACTGCTGCTTGTTCAGCTGCAATTGAGAGATTACAACCTTTGAGATTGGGCCAGCTGACCTGCACTGGAGCAACAGAAAGAATATAGACTCTTTTGAAGGGCCTGAATGGTCAAGGAATGTCCTGTTCTTCAAAGTCTGCTTTATTCCCTCCTGGATTAGCAAATTGGCCTCTACCTGGTATTATGGAGTATAAGAAATGCAGGAAAGAAAGGATCATTGAGTTTGTAAGGCGGTCTTGTGTTTTGGAAATGGCCATGGGCAGTGTGAAGCAGGTTTGCTGGATGCCTGCATGGAGATCTGATGGAACCATGAGAATGAACCATGGGTTGCAGTGGAAATGCTGGGACCACAAGATGGCTGCTAAGGAGAGCTGCCAGCCCCAGATGAAGTTTTCCAGGACTGTGAGTAGCCTAGCTGGGGGAGGAATTGGAACTCCAGAGACTTGTTGCTGGGTAGAATTACTGGACTTGGAGATTTGTCACTGGCTAGAGTTGTTGGACTTGGAGCTACAGAGTTTGATGTTTTCCCTGTTTTGTTAAATTTTTAATTAATTAATTTATTTATGAGACAGAGAGAGAGAGAGAGAGAGAGAGAGAGAGAGAGAATGAGAGAATGTGCACACCAGGGCCTCCAGCCATTGCAAATGAACTCCAGATGCATGCATTACCTTGTGCATCTGGCTTCTGTGGGTAATGGGGATTCGAGCCTTGAACTGGGGTCCTTAGGCTTCCCAGGCAAGCCCTTAACCACTGAGCCATCTCTCCAGCCTTGCCCTGGTTGTTTTAAATTTTATATTTGTTGTGTTGTATTGTATTATATTTCTTTGCTATGCCCAATGCCATATTTTTCAGTGTGAGTGTTTGTTCTGTACTATTACTTTTAAAAAATTTTTTGGTATTATGGCTCAGTTAAAAGACCTTGGAATATGGGGGATGTTTGAACATCACTAGGATTGATAAAAACTATGGGGACTTCTAAAGTTGGACTGAATACACTGCATTTTGTATCATGTATGGTTATCAGTTTATGGGGGCCGGGGTGGAATGTGGTGGTTTGATCCAGGTGACCCCCATAACACTTAGGTTTCTGAATGCTAGGTTCCCAGCTGATGGAGATTTAGGAATTAACGCCTCCTGGAGGCAGTGTATTGTTGGGTGAGGGCTTATGGGTGTTATAGCCAGTGTCCCCTTGCTAGTGTTTGGCACAGTCTCTCGTTCCTGTTGGCCACCTGATGTTGTCCAGGGGGTGATGTCCACACTCTGCTCATGCCATCATTTTCCCCTGCCATCGTGGAGCATTTCCTCGAGTCTGTAAGCCAAAATAACCCCTTTTTTTTCTCCACAACCTCCTCTTAGTCGGGTAATTTCTGCCAGCAATGTGAACCTGACTGCAACAACAATCATCACACCACCATCACCATCATTATTACCGTCACCATCATTATCAACACTATCACCATCATCACCACCAGCACCATCATCACCACCACCACTGTTGTTATTACCATCACCATCACCATCAACACCATCACCATCATCACAACCACATGCATCTGGAGTTCATTTGCAGAGGTGGCTACAGGCCCTTGTATACTCTATTTCTTTCTTTCTTTCTTCTTTCTTTCTTTCCTTCCTTCCTTTCATTCTTTCTTTTTCTTTATATGTCTAATAAGTGGATAAAATAAAATATTTTAAAAATGAGTTCCAGACACCATGGTCTTTACACCTTAAAGGACCTTTACAGTTCACTCCTTCCCCATCTCCTCACTCTCTGCTTCACATACACCATCCTATACTATCCTCAGGGTCTTTGCATTCGATGGGTCCTGGGACTGCAGCATTCTCTTGACAGTTATCAGCCAGCTTCTTTCTGACATGCTATTCCCGCCTCAGCTCCTCAGAGTCCTCCCTGAGTACCTGCTCTAATACAGCTCTCACGGCTGTCTTTTATTGTTCACTGTTTTTCTTCATTTCAGAACTCGTCACATTTACATATATAGGTCCTTGGCTATTCTCTGTCTCCTGGCTGTCATATGACTCCAGGGTGCATCTCTTTACTCTTACATATCTGGTGCTTAGAGCATGGCTCCATTCTTTGTAGGATTGCCATTAAGTACTTGACCAAATGAATCCAACGAGGATTCTTTACCCCTATGCCCTTGTCAGCTTGGGGTCTCTGCCCTTGGGCCAAGTTCAGCTTATTCTTAGCTCTCCCTGAGGGGAGACCCTCGTAGGGGTCATTGGGGTGAGCCTCACAGTTGAACAGTGCTCTAACCTTCTCTTCCCCAGGCCCCATACCTCTATTCACACGGCTTGCAAAGCAGCCGAATATGCGAGAAGGGTGCTGTCTCTGACATCAGACAGAACGAAGTTCAAGTCTCGGCTCTGCCACTTATGGCTCTGCAGGACTTAATTATTCAGAGGCTGATTTCACTGTATAAGATGGTGTCACAGTCAGGTTCACACTGCTGGCAGAAATCATCCGACCAAGAGCAGCTTGTGGGGAAAAAGGGTTTATTTTGGCTTAAAGACTGGAGGGGAAGCTCCATGATGGCAGGAGAAAACAATGACATGAGCAGAGGGTAGACATCACCCCCTGGCCAATATCAGGTGGACAATAGCAACAGGAGAGTGTGCCAACACTGGCAAGGGGAAACTGGCTATAACACCCATAAGCCTGCCTCCTGGAGGTGTTAATTTCCAAATCTCCATCAGCTGGGAACCTAGCGGTCAGAACACCTAAGTTTATGGGGGCACCTGAATCAAACCATCAAGATGGCATCAGTACCAGCTATGCCAACCAGCACAGAATGAATGTGGGAAGCAGCTGTTACCATTGCTATATCTTTTTCCTTTGTTCTAAGAGATTTGAGCCCCTCCGTGCCATGGGGAAAGCCTGGGATGGGGATGGACTAGACTGAGAAGGGGACAGTGAAGAGTCAGATGACATGAGAGATGCATCTCTATGGGTCCCCACTGAGCAACTGCCAGCTTCTATCTGGAGGCCTGGCTCTCTCCCGGACCCCTGAGTGGTGGATTTATTTGGCCCTGTATGCTTGATTTACATTGTAAGGGACATCCCACGGAGTATGTCTCAATTTATAACTCTGGCCCCTGGAGTTTTTCATTCCTACCTGGTTCAAAACACTCATTTTTCTTTCATGAGTCTGTCACCAGCAGACTTGTGGAGTCACCCCCCTGTGGAGCCTCCACTAACCAAGCTCGGGATCTCCATCCCTGGTTCCTGGGCAGCTGGGCCACAGGGGTCATCTTCAGCCTTCAAGAATGCAGAGCCCTGTCCAGAGAGCACTTCAGAGCTGCCATCTTAAAAGAAGTGACAGTCCTTACAGAAGGAGCTGCAAGTTCACGCTGACCCGCACACTTTTAATATGGATGAAAGCTACTGGATCCCAATGTTGGAGCAAGTCATATGTTTTGGAGACTCAGTAGAGAAACTGCGGTACAGAGTCTGATGCATCAAAGAACCCGTTTTCATGTAAAGTAGCTGATGTCAGGAGCAGAAGGTCACACAGCAAGTGTGTGACAAAGCCAAGAGTGACTCGGGTCACTAGTAGGCAGTCCACTCTTCCTTCTACTCCACCCGTCGAGTGAGTCTGGGCTGAGAGTGGAGAGGGCCCCAGTGGCTGGACAATCATCTCCGGCAGGCCTGTGTCTCCCCTGTTCTGTAGTGAGCTTGCTAGCTGAGCCCTTTTAGCAGCCCTGGCACAGTGTGAGGCCTTGAATCCCCATCTCATCTCAACCTGGCAAGATGCTCCCTGTTTACAGACAGAACAGCTGATAGATGGGAGTTCCACTTGCCCATTCTGCCTGCTGGCTCTCCCTGGCTATTTCCATTCCACCCTCACCTGTTAGTCACCTCCCCATAGAACATCCTGGAAGGCAGACGTGTCTTCCCATCTTATTCTCTGCAGTGTCCAGTGTCATGACAGGGGTACAATAAACTAATTTAAATTAGTAAGCACATCTCTTGAGTTCCTTTTAATTCTAACTCCATGACCAGGAGTGTCTGAGACCTCACCCCAGCTCCTTAGGTGGTGACAGGCATTGCTCCCCATTCCTGACATTGTCCTGCTGGGCAAGCTGGCACCTTGCCTTCTCCCCACAGAGCTCCATCCCCAAGGCTCCCCAGTGTCCTGCCTGGCTTTATTCCTTTGAGTCCCCTCTTTCCTCCTTCTATAGCCTTATTCCCCAATCTCCTCCTGGCCTGGCTAGCAAGGCTTCCAGGACCCTGGCCTTTGCCTGACATTTGGTGCCTATGCTCCTCCCTTGGGTCTGGAGTGAACCCTGAATGCTGGCTGCCCTGTTAACCAAGTCTCCCAGTCACTCCTCTCCTGCCTCCCTACCTAGGACTCTTTCCATGCTCTGACCAGCAGCTTTTGAACCTAGCTCACCATAGTATTCAGGACTGGGTGTCCAGGAAGCTGCCCTGTAGACTGGACTACTCTAATAGACTAAGCCACTTGCAATCCAAGAATCAGGCCTCCCGGATGCTAGGTGGATCCCACAGGATGGGATTGGACATGGGTCAGGGGGCAGGACTATTTCAGCAGCTTCTCTACCTGACAGGCTATTCCCACGTAGTCCAGGGACCCCAACCTGACCTCCAGACTGCTGGACTGGAAAGGCTTTGGAAAAGCCTCCTCTTCCCAGGAAGTTCTGAAATTGGTACCAAATGGAAGAAAATCAGAGTGCGATCATCCTTGGGCTTGGTCCCCAGGGAGATGGGCAGAGGGGACAGGGGACCTCTGGAGTTTTCAGCCTGCCCTCTCAGATGCCAGGATTTTGACAGTGGAGCTGCTTTGTTCTTTAGCAGTCAGGGCTGAGTGGGTGTCATATTGAAGTCCCTCCTGGGGTGATTGGGGGGGCAGGCCACTCGTGATGCTGTTCTTGTCACAGCTGAGGGCAACAGCGTTCTTTGTCTCTCCCATGTGCAGTGCTAGGTGTTGGAGTTTGACATCATGGGTAGGGGGAGTTTGTTGCCCATGGATGGCAGGTCCAGGACAGGATCATGAGGGAGGAATGCTGAGCTGGTAGTTTTGTCTGAGAGAGAGAGGGAGAGAGAGAGAGAGGGAGAGGTGTCAAGGTACAGGAGGAGAGGCACAGGCCTAGGTCACACTGTAAGGGGACTCTACCTAGGTGTTAGCTCAGGTACCCAACTGCCCACTTCCAGGCTGACTGCCCCCCCCCTCCTTGAAT
Organism: Orientallactaga sibirica; assembly: GCA_036365145.1. Taxonomy (NCBI): domain Eukaryota; kingdom Metazoa; phylum Chordata; class Mammalia; order Rodentia; family Dipodidae; genus Orientallactaga; species Orientallactaga sibirica. The sequence goes on along the minus strand of JAEOAD010000014.1, from coordinate 119,986 downwards.
CACTGTGTCCTTGGGACCCTGGATATATCTTGTCTGAGAATCCTTCACAGCTGGGTGGAGCTCCCTGGAGTCTGCCTTCTGGCCCAGGGGATAACTTTAGGTGTGTTGACATTGCTCAGCCTCAGTCCCCTACCTAAACAGGGTCATACCAGACCGAGGCATCTGGGGTTGAAACCGAGGCTTGGAGACATCACTGGAGTTGCTAAAGATTTCCCAGGTGAATTGGTCCATGGTCCTAGATTTATGTGACCCTCAATCCTATTCTTTTAATAGTTTTTCTGTGGCCACCTCCTCAACCGCCTGCGTCCTTCTTGATACCACATGACACTAGTTCCTCCAGCTGTGATATTAGACAGGTCCCCGTGCTTGGTGTCAAAAGGTGCTTATAGCTTGGGAAATCCTACTTCTGACTTTACTTGTGGTGTGACCATATTCATTATAATCTCAAAGGAGAGAAAAAAAAACATTGTAAAAAACAAAACAAACAAACAAACAAAAACAGTCTTATTCCGAGCATCCCAGTAACTTTTTTTGGGCATGTACCTAGCTGTACTATAAGTAGTTGGTTTGTATGAGATGGTTAAAAAGGCCAAAAATAGAAAGTTTCTTTTTTCCTTTTTTTTTTTTCTATGAAGTTGCTGTTTATTTATTTATTTATTTTGGCCTGTTTGATGTCTGTGTGAAACAATGTCCAACAATAAGCCAGAATTTTATTTTGCTGAGTTGTTCTAAAGAAAATAAATAAATAAGATCATGGGCTATGTTCTCAATGGAGACCTGAATGAGATTCAAGGTCAGAGTCCAAGCCAATGTTAGGATGACGGTGAGGGCCCAGGTCAGTATGCCATGAGGTTGATGGTCGGGGGTCACGAGCAAAAGGAATCCAGCTGATGTTCAGAGCCAGGTTAAGGTCAGATCACGGTCAGGCCCACAGTGAGGAGAACCACAGAGGTCAGCCAGGACACTGCTGGACCATGCTGTGCAAACCTCGTACTCCTGCTTGAAGCCATAGCTCTGAGCCAGCTTCAGTGGGTTGACATGCTGGTGGAGAGGTGAGGCTGTCCTGTGTGGTATGGGGACCCCTTCTGGCCACAGGGCATCAGAGTGAGCAACCCCCCACTCAGGCTGCTGGACTCAGTGGCCCTGCTGCAGCTGAGCTGGTCTCTTGAAGTCAGGGGAGGGGAGAGGGGCTCCCGATTCACACATACACCTAGCTTGGGCGACCCCTGGACTCAGGCACAGTGGGATCAGGGAGCATAGCCAATGGGATGGGTGGCAGAAGCGTCTGGATCCTTCCTTGCAGCCAAGCAGCTCAGCTTGGCCAATCTGTGAGAGACCCCTGCCCCGGCAAGTCCTTCCCCTTTGTATCTCAGGTTCCCTGTCTCTAAAGGGAGTGGCTCAAGGTGTGTGTTGATGGACAGATGGTACATAAACACCCTGGAAAAGTACTGAGTCACAAGAGGCATGAAGCCTGTCACTTATGGAAACATAGATGAGCCTGGGGGACATAACGTCAAGGGCAACGCATTAGGCACAAGAAGATGACTGCCCATGTTGTCACTTACATGTTGATTTCAGAGAAGCCGAGTGTAGAATAGAAGGGCGGGGTGCGGGGGTGGAGAGAGGATGGTTGCCGGGTACCAGGGTGCACCTGAGATGCTTGACAGCACAGTAAGACAACTGTGGCCGGCAATAGCTAATTGGACATTTCAAGAGTGGAGAGAGGATTTGAATGCCCCCGGCACAGTCGATAGCGTTTTGAGGTGATGACTATGCCGGTGACCCTGATCTCATCTCGACACTGTACATGTAGAGAAATGCCACACTGCCCCCATAAGCAGCTACAAGTATGTGTCAAACAAAAGATAAATAAAGGAGCGTATCAGAGCTGGTGACTCCTGGGGACCTTGTGGCATGGACACTCTGTGATCTGTGACATCCTCTCTTAACCCCACGAAGCTTCATGCAACCTGCAGGCACAGCACCTGACAGTCCTCCTTCTCCTCTCTCTTAAAGAGAACAATCTGGAACACTGGCTACTCCCAGCAATTACCCTTATTTAAAGAGGAACAAATCACCTTAGCTGTCCCCACAGAATGCACAACAATGCACAGGGCCTGAACCGAAGCCAGGGTTTCCATTGTTGGCCTGTGCCAGGGCGCAGGCGAGCTCCCCATCAGAGGTTCACAGCACCTCTGTCCCCCAAAGACTCCACCCCAGACAGATCCACCCCCTCTCTGGCTCTGGGGATCAGTGTCCTCAAGAGCACCCAGTTCTGAGGACCACCCTGCCTTGATTCAGGAGATCAGGTCAGAGGTCAAGAGGATAGCTACTCCCACTTGGGAGCCTCGTCCAAGAGATCCTGGGATCCCCCTGTGCTTTTCGTCCCAGACTTCATCATCCTTAGTGGCCTCCTGATGCAGGATACTTGAAAGCCATGGCGCCTCCTCCTGCCTGTCTCCTCATTGATCACCGTGGGAGCGAAGCCGGCTTTGCCTCTGTCATAGCCTGAAGCCCCAACTGAGGCTGGGAAGAAATGTCTGGCTCTGCAGTGTCCCAGAATGAGTTCCAGGGAAGCCAGAGGCACAAGAAGACTGAGTGGCAGTTCATTTATGAGCTAGTCACAAGGAACAAATATTAGGGGAGAGAGAGAGAGAGAGAGAGAGAGAGAGAGAGAGAGAGAGAGAGAGAATGTGTGTGTACTTGGTGTTGTTTCTCAGGTACTGTACACCTTAAATTTTTTTTTTTTTTATTATTTTTTTAGGTAGGGTCTTGCTGTCTACCTTTGTTTGCTTATTTTATTTATTTATTTAAGAGAGACAGAGAGAGAGAGAGAGAGAGAGAGAGAGAGAGAGAGAGAGAGAGAGAGAGAGAATGGGCGCACCAGGGCCTCTAGCCACTGCAAACGAACTCCAGGTGCATGCGCTACCTTGTGCATCTGGCTTATGTGGGTCCTGGGAAATTGAGCCTTGAACCCGGGTCCTTAGGCTTCAAAACCAAGCGTTTAACTGCTAAGCCATCTCTCCAGCCCCCTGTCTACCTTTTTTTGAGATAGATTTTCTCCTTGGTATGAAACTCTCCTACTTAGGCAAGACTATCTGGCCAAGTAGTCCCTGGATCTGGCTGGCTGGGTCTCCCCAGCACTGGGATTATAAGCATGCACCACCAAGATGGACTATTTTTAGGGTGGTTCTGGGGGTAGAACTCAGGTCCTCATGCTTGTAAGACAAGCAATTTACCAACCAAGCTATATTCCTAGTCCCCAAATGTTTAGTTTTTAAAAATGAGTTTGGATTTAAACAACATCAAACAGATGTGCTTTGCTTCTTACAGAACACATCCACATGCAGGGCGAATCCCCACCAGGAGAAGGCAGACAGTTAGAAATACCTAACCCCAGCACCCAGGAAGAGGCCTGTCGAGGAGATTTTGGCACAGGTGGTAGGAGACCCAGGGGCCTGTGACAGGGCTCCTTTAAGGCCCAGCTGAACACTGGCAGCCCCCGCGCTCACTCCTGAGCTCACCACTGTCAGCGGAAATGCTCGGAGGGGTCAGCAATTGGCCTTGGACCCTTCCCTCCCCAGATCACTCAGCTTCCTTTCATCCTCTTGTCTGCAAATCTGACCCCCCTTGTCCCGCCCACCTGCCCTGACTTGTGTCCCTGCTCCTGACCCCATGGTTGTGTTTATTTTATACTTTATACTATATATATAAATATATATATATTATATATATAATATATTTTATACTATACTTACAATCAACCATGATATTTCCCTCCCCTCTCCCACTTTCCCCTTCACAACTCCACTTGCTATCATATCCCCTCCCTCTCCCATTAGTCTCTCTTTTATTTTGATGTCATCATTTTTTTCTCCTATTATTAGGGTCTTGTGAAGGTATTGCTGGGCACTGTGATGTCATGGATATTGAGGCCAGTTTCTGTCTGGACAGTTGCATTGTAAGGAGTCGTTTCCTTCCTTTGGCTCTTACATTCTTTCCGTCCCCTCTTCTGCAATGGACCCTGAGCCTTGGAGGGTGTGATAGAGATGTTTCAGTGCTGGACACTCCTCCATCCCTTCTTCTCAGCACTATGTTGCCTTTTGGGTCATCCCAGTGGTCATCGCCATCTGAAAAGAGAAGCTTCTCTAACCAGAAGTGAGAGTAGCATTAATATGTGAATATGAACATTAAGTGTAGTGCTTTCAGGGCAGTTTGGTGGGAATAATATATACATTTAGCCAGACAAGAGCAGGCTTTATACCCCTATGGCTCATGACCTCCCTTGCCATAGACTTTTGATTAGTTTTTTCAGTACCAGGCATGTATTCCCTCCCACAGAGCGGGCCTTCAGTCCAATTAGGGAGCAGTTGGTTTCCCCAAGAGCAGACATGCCACTATTGCACCCGTTCAGTCACTGGGCCTGTCTGGCCAAACTTGAGGTTTCCAGTGTCCACTGTTTTCACTGCTGATGATTTCTGTCTCCCATAGGGCTGCCTGCAGTGCAGTGTTTTCCAGTTTTCAGTTGGCTGGTCTATAGGGTCAAGGCCATCTGAAAAGACAAGCTTCTCTAACCAAAAGTGAGAGTATCATTAATATATGAATATGAACATTAACTGTAGTGCTTTCAGGGCAGTTTGGTGAGAATAAGGGTGTGTTTATTTTAACTTCATCAAAGGGGCACTCACTGAGTTCCTTCAAATCTGCTACAGAACAAAGCCAGAGTAAGAGTAAACCCATGGGAAGGCTGATGCATTTAAATATGACCAGTGCCAGCATCCATCACAGCTCAGCGTGTGACATCGCACTGCAGGGCCATTGCCTTCTCTCAGGCTGCTTCTTTCCAGCATCCATTGCAGGGAGTCATCCCAGAGTGTTGGTCAGCATCCCACTGCCCATCCCCAAACCACTACAAACACCAGTCCAATCCCCTCTCAGGCTTTGGTTCCCTAGGCTGTGTGTGTGGGGGAACCTCCCCAGCCCCAAGTCCCCCTGGAGGTGATGACAGTTAACAGTAGCCATCAGTTGGAATGATTTCTGTTTTGGGAGAAAGAAATGGAGGCTCAGGGAGGTGAGGGGACATGCCAAGTCACACAGCAGGGTCCTCTGGGGACAGACTCATAGCTGTCATGGATGTCTGGCTGCTGTCTCCATCAGAGCCTTTTTTTTAAAAAAAAAGATTTTATTTATTTATTTGCAACAGAGAGAGGGAGAGAGAAAGAGTGAGAATGGGCATGCCAGGGCCTCTAGCCACTGCAAACGAACTCCAGACACATGTGCCCCTTTGTGCATCTGGCTTACGTGGGTCCTGGAGAATTGAACTGGGGTCCTTAGGCTTTGTAGGCATGTGCTGTAACCACTAAGCCATCTCTCCAGCCCTATCAGAGCCTTTTTGCCCTTTCCTTCCCTTTGGTTACCCTGACTCTTGCTGGCAAGACTGCTCATCAAAGAAGTCAATGTTAGGTTTCCTGCCGGGCGTGGTGGCTCACGCCTTTAATCCCAGCACTCGGGAGGCAGAGGTAGGAGGATCGCCATGAGTTCAAGGCCACCCTGAGACTACATAGTTAATTCCAGGTCAGCCTGGGCCAGAGTGAGTTCCTACCTCGAAAAACTAAAAAAAAAAAAAAAAAAAAAAAAAAAAAAAGAAAAGAAAAGAAAAATGTTAGGTTTCCTGACTCCTCCCTGTCATGGTCACACACAATCACTCATGTGTGTGCACACATACAAACAATGTCACAGATATGCAATTTCACCCCCCACGTCACGCACATACAACCACACACATGCCATCTTACACATATATACATATACCTACAGCCTCACAGACACAATCACACAATACATTATCACACCCAATCATGTACACATAATCACCTATACACATCACATATACAGCCTCATATACACAATTCCACACATATAACCATGTCCACACAGTATCACAATAACATACACACATAATTTCATAAACATACCCAGTTTCACACATACACAATCATACAAACACAGCATATCACACACGCACAGTCTCTCACCATGCGACTGTGTTCTGAATGCCTGTGGACAAGTGAATGACCCACTGGGGTGGGTTTTGGAGTGGGGGCTCTGGGAAGCAATGAGGTCAATGGGTGGGGCTCTCACAAGCGGGATTAGTGCCCACCTAGAAGAGATATGAGACAGATGGTCTTTGTCACTCGAGGACACAGCAAGAAGGTAGCTGTCTGGAAGTCAGAAAGGGGCTCTCACAGACACTGAGCTGGCTGCAGCCTTGATCTTGGAATTCCCACCTTTTCAGAACTGAGAGGTAAATGTTTCAGACATGGAGATTATGGTATTTGTTACAGAGGCACAGTCAGACTAAAATGTTCCTTCCACGTGATCACACACACTCACACATAGACACAGCCCTCCTTGCTCCCACAGCCTTCATGGGCCCCTTGGACATAGCTGGGCTCTTCTGTGCCCTCCCATTTCTCTGGCACAGGAAACCCTCACAGTGCAGTCAGCAGCCCTGGGAAGCAGAGTAGGGAGCAGGCAGGCTCTTGGCCATTCTGGAGTGATGCTTCCCCTGGTAGGCTGCTCTGGCCCATTCCTGCGTCTCTCTAGGCAGGACAGTCTAGAAGACACCTTGGTAATTAGCCTTCCATTTTTGACGGGTGTTTGGGTGAATCTCTGCAGGATGAGCCAGTCGCCTCTCCCAGATGGACACTCCTACAGCGCCAGGACAGTCACCTTGGCCTCAGAGGAGGATGGCACTATGCCTTTATGTCCTCTAGTCTCTGAGCCCTGTGGGGCTTGAGGCCTGGGTCAGAAGAGGGGCCTCTTTGTGGCAGTCCTGGACTCCTGTTTTCTGTGACACCATGGCCCTGTGTTCACTTCAGCAGCACTGCCAACTCCAATTCTGCCCTTCCTTGTTCCCAGAACTCCTGGGGGTGAGTGATGTGGGAAGGGGGTTGAGGTTATAATATTTAGAGACCCCCCACACCCATGCAATGTGATGTTCTCAAAATAGTGCACACAAGTCAATACAGACTGCTCATCAAAGAAGTCAATGTTAGGTTTCCTGCCGGGCGTGGTGGCTCACGCCTTTAATCCCAGCACTCGGGAGGCAGAGGTAGGAGGATCGCCATGAGTTCAAGGCCACCCTGAGACTACATAGTTAATTCCAGGTCAGCCTGGGCCAGAGTGAGTTCCTACCTCGAAAAACTAAAAAAAAAAAAAAAAAAAAAAAAAAAAAAAAATGTTAGGTTTCCTGACTCCTCCCTGTCATGGTCACACACAATCACTCATGTGTGTGCACACATACACACAATGTCACAGATATGCAATTTCACCCCCATGTCACGCACATACAACCACACACATGCCACCTACACATATATACATATACCTACAGCCTCACAGACACAATCACACAATACATTATCACACCCAATCATGTACACATAATCACCTATACACATCACATATACAGCCTCATATACACAATTCCACACATATAACCATGTCCACACAGTATCACAATAACATACACACATAATTTCATAAACATACCCAGTTTCACACATACACAATCATACAAACACAGCATATCACACACACACAGTCTCTCACCATGCGACTGTGTTCTGAATGCCTGTGGACAAGTGAATGACCCACTGAGGTGGGTTTTGGAGTGGGGGCTCTGGGAAGCAATGAGGTCAATGGGTGGGGCTCTCACAAGCGGGATTAGTGCCCGCCTAGAAGAGATATGAGACAGATGGTCTTTGTCACTCGAGGACACAGCAAGAAGGTAGCTGTCTGCAAGTCAGGAAGGGGCTCTCACAGACACTGAGCTGGCTGCAGCCTTGATCTTGGAATTCCCACCTTTTCAGAACTGAGAGGTAAATGTTTCAGACATGGAGATTATGGTATTTGTTACAGAGGCACAGTCAGACTAAAATGTTCCTTCCACGTGATCACATACACTCACACATAGACACAGCCCTCCTCGCTCCCACAGCCTTCATGGGCCCCTTGGACATAGCTGGGCTCTTCTGTGCCCTCCCATTTCTCTGGCCAGGAAACCCTCACAGTGCAGTCAGCAGCCCTGGGAAGCAGAGTAGGGAGCAGGCAGGCTCTTGGCCATTCTGGAGTGATGCTTCCCCTGGTAGGCTGCTCTGGCCCATTCCTGCGTCTCTCTAGGCAGGACAGTCTAGAAGACACCTTGGTAATTAGCCTTCTATTTTTGACGGGTGTTTGGGTGAATCTCTGCAGGATGAGCCAGTCGCCTCTCCCAGATGGACACTCCTACAGCGCCAGGACAGTCACCTTGGCCTCAGAGGAGGATGGCACTATGCCTTTATGTCCTCTAGACTCTGAGCCCTGTGGGGCTTGAGGCCTGGGTCAGAAGAGGAGCCTCTTTGTGGCAGCCCTGGACTCCTGTTTTCTGTGACACCATGGCCCTGTGTTCACCTCAGCAGCACTGCCAACTCCAATTCTGCCCTTCCTTGTTCCCAGAACTCCTGGGGGTGAGTGATGTGGGAAGGGGGTTGAGGTTATAATATTTAGAGACCCCCCACACCCATGCAATGTGATGTTCTCAAAATAGTGCACACAAGTCAATACTTAGGTAAGGAAAGATTTAGAGAAATGAACAGAAACAAAATTAAAAATCAAGTGCAGATTTAAGTGCTAACATAGAACAACTAAAAATAAGGTGTCTACATGCATCACTTAAAAGAAAGAATAGGGCTGGAGACATGGCTTAGCTGTTAAGGCTTTACCTGGATAGTATTAGATGGTGTGGTTTGGGGGAATGGGAGTTGCCCCCCTCCCAATCTCTCTTTTAAGTGTTTTTATTTATTTATTTGCAAGCAGGGAGAGAGAGAGAGAGAGAGAGAGAGAGAGAGAGAGAGAGGAGAGAATGAATGGGCACACCATGACCTCCAGATGCTGCAAAGAAACTCCAAATGCACGTGTCACTTTGTGCATCTGGTTTTACATGGGTACTGGGGAATCAAACTTGGGTCATTGAGCTTTGCAGGCAAGCACCTTAACCATTGACCAATATTTCCAGCCCCTATTCTTTCTTTTATTTATTTATTTTAAATGTTTTAATTATTTATTTATGAGAGAATGGGCACACCAGGGCTTCTGGCCACTGCAAACGAACCCCAGATGCATGCGCCACCTTGTGCATCTGGCTTATGTGGTCTTGGGGAATCGAGCCAGGATCCTTAGGCTTTGCAGGCAAGCACCTTAACCACTAAGCCATCTCTCCAGCCCCATTTTGACAGGATTTAGAACCACCATGAAAACAAATTTCTGGGCATGTTTGTGTAGGATTTTCTAGATTAGGTTAACTGTGGTAACTGAGCTCTTTCATGGGCTGGGGGTCCTGGACTGCATGCAAAAGCGAGAACTGAGGCCCACCTATTCATAGCTGTCTGCTCCGTGACTGTGGATAGGACATGACCATCAGCCTCCTGCTCCTGCCTCCCTGCCTTCCCCACCATGGTGGACCGCATCCCCTGGACCTGTAAGCCAAAACAAATCCTTCCTTAAGTTGTTTTTTTTTTTTTGGTCAGGCATTTTTGTCACAGCAATGACACAAGTAAGTAATGCAAACAGTCACTCATTTCAAGTACAACAAAGGTCAGTTGACATTAAAGCAATGGAAAATGCGATACCATGAAAATTTTCATAAGAAAAGTGAGTGACTATATGAATATGAAATGAAATAGATGTCAGGGAAACAAACATTATTAGAGACAAAAGGGACAATGCATTATGACAAAAGGCACATCAACCAAAAAGATTACAACCCCGATTATATGCACACCAAATACTAAAGACTCAAAATACACAAAGCAAAACAGATGCCGTTGAAAGGAGTGACAGGCAAACCCAAAGTTGGAGCCAGAGATTTCTGCTCCAGATTCTAGAGCTACTAGAAAGTCAGCAAAGATATGGAAGAGCTGAACATTACAACTAAAAGGGTCTATTTGGCAAATCCAGAATACCCTACTCAAAATGGAAATCATTCTTTTTTAAATGCTCAAGAAATATTTATGTAGGTAGAATGTTCTTGTGCCACAAAGAACAATAACCAGGATACAAAGTTATTGAATAGGGCTAGAGAAATGGCTCAGCACTGAAGTGTGCTTCCTGCACAAGCATGAATCACCAGAGTTCAAATCTCTAGATCCCTTTTAAACAGCTCTAACCCCAGTCCCACAGAGGAGCTGAGAGCTGAGAATTGTTGGAACTCTGCAAGCTCCAGAATCAGTGAACACACTTCTGCTCAAAATAAGACCAGGCAGAATGGCGATGGAGTGGCAGTACATCCAATGCCACCATACTAGGAAAACACCCACCTGCCACAGGTGAGCAAATAGGGAGCCACAATGACACACGCGCACACACACACATGAATGGATCCAAATTCAAATGGAGGGGATGGGCAGGTCAGTCAACAGTATAAATGACCAATCTGAGCGCCAGAGGGAAAATATCCTGGGAAAGTGAAGTTTCAGAAACCAAGGGCTCTAAGTAAAGCTCTTAAAATTATGTCCTCAGATTCTCAAAGGAGAAAAGGGCTGAGGGCTGAAAATCTACCTTAAGAAATAATGACCAGGCTGGGGAAATGGCTCAACAGCTAAGAGTGCTTACTGCATAATCACGAGGGCACAGGAAGGCCTGAATTTGATCCCCAGCACCCACATATAAAGCTGGGTGTGGTTACATCTGCCTATAACTTCAGTTATATGGAGGGTAGAGACTGGAGAATCACTGGGGAAAGCTTTGGAATCAGCGAGTTATTATTATAGTTCATGACTTACATGAGGTACCAAACACCCATCTCAGTACCTGAGGTGGGACAACCATGAGGCACCATGCGCTTCATAGCTCCCAGTAGACTCGGGCTGCATTAGACCTGAGCTGGGCCTGGTCCTCTCCTGTCCTGCACCCTCTCCTCCCTTCCTCCTGAGCCTGTCCCTCAGTGGCCCACATTATTTGTGAGTCCCCATCTGAGCCCCTACCTGGATAAGCCCCTATTAATTATGGCTCTCAGAGTCCCTAGGGAGCCATTTCTGAAAGGTCTGTGATCTGTGGAATGTAGGGCTGGCTTCTTAGGGCCTTTCAGCCCCTCACTCTTGTGGTGACTCATCCGGATTCTTCCCACATCAGCTGCAGGTCCCCATGAGATCCCCTCTCTCCATGTAATTACCGTGTCTCTCCCTGCTCCAGGTTTGATTAACCAACGGTTACAAACAAATCCCAGGAATAAGGAAACACAGCGTCTCCCCTGAGTAGCCATGGTCTATTGGCAGAAAGCAAATTACTTTGCAACCAATGGTGTTGTTGTCTTGATTTTTATACAGATAAGGAATTAAGCTAATTAATGCACCCTTCTTTCTGTGCTCAGGACTTGGGGACCTTCTTGGCCGAGTGAATTGGTTACCATGTATCAATAAAGGATCCGCTTTGCAATTACAGTTCATTAATAGATTTACAGGGGGGGAGGGAGGTTAGGTCTTGCTAAGAGGATTATTTTGCATTTCTCCTCTTTTAATTACACAGTTATCTCCTGGACCAAAGCTCTGTGAAAAATGTGGGTGGGAGAGTCCCCATACCCATCTGTTCCGGATGTGAATGCAATTAACACGAGAGAAGACAGACAGGCACTGCACAGGGGCTTCCTGCTCATCAGACCATGGGCCTCTCTCCCAATCTGCTGTAGGCTGGACCTGGGGGGCACCTACCTCAGCAGGGGGGCATGGGAGGGGCCGCTCTGCTCACAGGGATGTAGTATCTGGGGACTCCAGTCAGGGCGTTTACCTCCCATGTGCTAGGGGCTTTTCTGACTTAAACTTCACAGTGATCTGTTTTAGACCCATTCTTCAGACAGAGGAGTGGAGGCAGACAACTGCATGCAGGGCCTTGGGCTAGAGGCAGAGGGCAGGTACAGAATGCTGGGTGGCTGTAGAGGGAGAGGACATGCTAGGCATGCCAAAGGAGCTGGAGCTGGACCTGGAATTTGTCCTCAGTCCTGTTGTCTCAGAAGTTTCTATTATTTCCCCTCCCTCCCTGCTCCTCCGTGGTAGCTCTGTCTGGGCCTCAGCTTCCCTAGCTATGAAATGGGCCCAGGCACTACACAGGGTGAGCATAGACTGTCTAAGCTGGGATGTGAGTTGAAGAGGTTATCCCTGGAATTGTTGAAGAGGTTAGCCATGGTGTGGAGGGGGACGGTTCCAGGAACAAAGGATCCCTCGTCCCTAGAACCAGAGTGGTTCAGACCTGGTAAGAGACTCATTTGATCCCAACCACGTGGGACACAGCACAGTGTCTCCTGCCCTTATCCCTGTCCGTCCTGCGGCCCTGGGTCCCCTGCCACCTCTCCCATGGAGCAAACCACAGCCCTGTGATCTCCGAGAAGGCACAGCCCTGCTCCAGCCAGCCTTTGCCCTGACTCCACCTGTGTCAGCGCCATCACTGGCCTCTGTGTTCTGGGTGTGTTCAGTCACATCACCAGCCAGGGGACAGCCATCTAGGCCTGACAGTGGGGTGAGGAGGAGCACCCCAAGGAGGCATCTGAGTTCTCTGTCCCCAGATTAGGATGTCACTTCCTGTAGTCTGATGAGGGAGGGATGTGGGGCATCCAAGTAGAGGCGTCTGAGGGACCCCAAAATAAGTGCCATAGGAGACCACTACCTGTGGTCCCAAGGCCCACTGGTCATGGACACTGACCCTGGTGTGGCACTTGGCTGTGGGCACGTGACTGAGCTCTGGGCTCGGGTGCTCGCCCAGGAAACGGGGGAATATTCTTTGTGGCTGGTGGAGACCGTGGGGTGAGGTGGTGTGCCACCTCACGGGTGCCACCCGGGTGTGGGGCAGGAGTGGCCCCTCCCTCTTAGAGACGTTGGGCTTCCTTCTTGGGAGGAAACACCTTCTTCCCTGGTCCCCGGGTCCCCGGGTGCCTCGATGGCCCCTTTCTGTGCTTCCTTCCCTCCTTGTGACGTGCGGGCAGCTGTCCTGCTCAGCCATGGTGACAGGCTCACCCCAAAGAGTAGTGTGCAAGTGATTAGTGGGGAGTGGGTGACAGCAAATGGACAGGACAGCTGGGAGGTGGGGGTGGGGAGAGCTGAGGGCTGAGCTGGAAGATCAGTCACAGGTCACCATGGAGCTGGCAGGTCTGGCCATCCTGGTACAAGGCGGGGCGGCTCCTCTTCCTGACTCCTCTCCTTCTCATCTTTCCGTCCCTGCTTCTTCCTTCTTTCTTCTGCCTCCTCCTCTCTCCCATTCCTCTTCCCAGCTCTTCCCTCCTCCCTCAGAGCCTCCCAGTGTGCTGCTTTCCTGGGAGAGGAGCGGTGACCTGGGGTCAGGCGTGGACAAACACTTCGTATGCTGTGTTTTACCAGTCATGGATGTATTTTGTTTATTTATTTATTTGAGAGAGAGAAAGAGGCAGAGAGAGAAAGAGGGAGGGAGAGAATGAGCATGCCAGGGCATCCATCCAGCCCCTGTAAACAAACTCCAGATGCATGTGCCCCCTTGTGCATCTGATTTACGTGGGACCTGGAGAATAGAACTGGGGTCCATTGGCTTTGCAGGCAAACGCCTTAACCACTAAGCTATCTCTCCAGCCCTCATGAATGTATTTTAATGGGTCACAGAGAGAACCCCACAAGCAATGAGCACATGGCGCCTTTATTTCACGGGCATTGCTGCTCAGGTGAGGCGGATTGAAGGAGGAGCCTGCGTCTGCTCAGAAGGGGAACAGGAAGTGATGGTGTGCGGCGGAGGTGGGGGGAAGGGTGGGGGGGGAGGGGTGAGTGGGTGGGAGTGAAGACACAGCAGAAGCCTGAGACCTTAGGGGGGACACTGGACAGAGGCAGGTGCCCTGGGTCCAGCCTGGCTCTGCCTGTGGGCGAGGGACCCTGGGCAGGTCTTACACCTCTGTGAACCTCAGTTTCCCCCTCTGTTACATAGCGACAAGCAGCTGCTCACGGGGTATTGTGAGGGTCATGGGAGATGAGGAAGGCAGAGGGCTGGTGGGAGTTCAGCACAGGCACAGGGTGGCCAGCTGTGGCAGTGGTGACCATTAGCATTAACTTTAATGTCACGGTCACCCCAGGGTCTTCTTCTGGTGAGGGACCCATGGCTTCCTTTGGGGAAGGGATGTGGAGCTCCTGGTCCGTCTCCCAGCAGAGCTTCACCAGTGGCATCCTGCTCAGACTTTGAATGGGACAGTGGTGGGTTGGGGATGGGTGGAGTAGGGAGGGAAAGCCTTGACTTCGGGGTGGGACTGGGCATGGTGTTCTGCTCCCTGGAATAGGGGAAGGTTCAGATTGTAGACTGAGACCACCGGGCCACATGCGAGGACTGCGAGAGGAAGAGTAACTTGTTCATCCCCAGAGCCAAGTTTGCGGGCTCAGGGCTCTGGTTTCCTTGTAGCAGGTATGCAGGTCACCTGCTCATGAACTTCTGAGACTGAGTTGAGTGAGGGGTGGCCTGTGGGGACATCCTGGAAGATTGAGTACCATGGGCTCCCCCCCAGTGTTCCAGCTTCTCTCTGACGGTTCCCATTTCTCTCCTGCAGGGAACTAAATTCCTTTGTAAGGAACCAGACTTGCACCTGCTGAACAGTCCTGCTCTGAGGCCTGAGGGCTCAGCTGACCAGATAGTTAAGAGAGTGAGAGGTCCAGAACTTTCCTTCTCTCACGGGGAGGATTTTCTGATCTTGCCCGTTCCTCCCACAGCATCTACCATGTGCAAGATCTCAGAATCTGGGTTCTTCCAAACACTCAGAGACACGCTTATGCAGTCTTGGCAATGCAGAATCTGAGCATCTGGTCTCCTTGGCAGAATCCCGGAATCCTGGAATCACGGCCTCACTCACGGACCACAGACCTCTGAATCTGAGAATGGAGGGAGCTCTGGGGAAAGCTTGGAGCCTCACAGTTTAGGGCGCCAGAGTCAGCATGGAGTTGAAATCAACACCCCAGGAGCAGACTTAGTCATCACCCCACAGGAATACTGAAGCCCCTCCTCCCAGGCCTGTGGGATGATAACCATAGGGGCAGGAGGTCAGCACTGGTCAGGGTCACCTGTCCCATTGTTGGGCATCTCTGCTGATGCTGGGTGTGACCACTCACCCCTCTATCTGGGCCCCTCCTCCGGGAGAGGCAGACCATGTAAAGAAATGGCCAGGACCCCAACTCAGAGGCCAAGCACAGGTTGATTGGGCAGAGAGATCTGAATCCCCCAGGGCAGAGCTGGCCACCAGGACATGGGAATGCCATGAGCCACTTGGCTCCCTGGACCATTTCATTCACCCAAGTGAGCACGAGAAGAGTCCAGCCTGCTGCTCTCCTGGGGATGGGGCAGTCAGGAAGAGAGAAGAGGATGATGGGGGCACCCTGAGGGAAGAAGGATGCTTGATCACAAGGCCGGGAAAGAAGGAGCAATGTCCCTGCTCGGGGATTCAGAGGGGGTTTGGGGCCAGGCATGAGTGGGTGGACAAGGCTGGACGATGTGCTCCCCGGGGGGTTATCCCAAGCCCAGCCATCAACCTTGCGGCCACTTTAGGTTGTTGCTCCGTGCCGCAGAGCCTCAGTCCTTCCACCTGCAAAGGGAGTTGGGGAGGTCCACTGATGGGTGCTGGCTGAGCTTAGTCCTCTGAGAGTGCTCACCTTCAGCACCACCTTGGCTGCTGTCAGGACAGATTGTCCATTCCCTCCTCTCTTTCACCCTTGGTCCTGGGGGAGGTGCAGGGTTTCTTCAGATGGAGAGGTGGGAAGGGCATCCCAGGTAAAGGGAACAGCCCCTGCCAAGGCCTGGCAGCCCGAGAAGATAAGGAGGGACATCTTGAGTGTCCTCCGAAGTGAGACTGGAGTCTCAGACCTGCCCCGTGAGCTGTGGGTCATGGGGAGGTTACTTAACATCTCTACCCCCTTCTCCCTCCCCTGTGACATGAGACTGGTGATGGCAGGAGGGATGGGAGCAGCACTATATTACCAGGATGTAAGGATTTGGGGTGTAGCTGCAGGCCTGGAAGGGGCAGTGGGGTCTTGAAGTGAGGGTGCTGGGAGCCATGGCAGGCAGAGGTGGCCTCCTGCGGGAACTCCTTCACCCTTAGCCTTAGAGACAGCGTAGCCACCTGCCTCCAGGAACCCCCAGGAGAGGAAGAAAAGTGGAATAAGTTAAAACCCATCAGAAAGAATCACGAGAATGGCGGTATTACTTCCAGCGAAATCCCAGCCTTTAGCGTGTGGAAAGACTTGATCTGAAACCCAGTGTGGGAACATCAGAGCGACTTAGAGGATCTGATGTGGTTTTATTCAGACAGAAAGAGTAGGATTGTATTAAGTTCACTTCAAATGTCAACTGGGGAATAAAGGAGCAGTCCTGCTGAGGAACCTGGGCCACAGTGTAACTATCCAGGCAGGAGCCAAGATATCCTAAAGAGAGACACTGGTCCCACTCCCTTAGGCTAGCATATTATTGGAACAACGGACCCCAGGGAATTGAAATTACCATAGGAATTTTATGTTGGGGCAGGAAAAGGCTGCGATCCTAGTGCCAGCCAGAGGGGCGCTCATTTCCCAGAAACAGAATTCATTGAGCATAGACTGCTTAGTTATGCATACCTTCTGGCTTCTATTTCAATGGAAACCTCTGAGGACAGAGTAGGGTTAGTAGAGTGCTTGCCTAGAATTCATGAAGCTCTGGGTTCAATCCCCAACCCCGGGTTTCATCCTCAGAACTGCATACACTGGGTGTGATGATGCAAGCCTATAATTCAAGTACTTGTAAGTGGAGGCAGGAGGATCAGAAGGTCAAGGTTGTCCTCAGCTACATAGAGAATTGGAAGTCAGCCTGGACTACATGAGATCCTACCTCAAAAAACTAAAACAAAGCAATGCCCATCCCCCCACCCCGCTGCCCATCAAACCCTATGCTTTGTCAGGACACTGAGGATGGAGTCAAGGGATCGCCACAGGATCCCTTATTTTTTCCTCTTCCCCACGTGTCCACCTTGAGCACATCTCCTTTCTCGGCTTTTCACTATCCCTCGTGTCTTTAATGGGCCTGTTGAGGACGAGTGGCAGATCCTAGCTTGTTAGGGCTTCCAGGGCCCAGACTCTGACCCTCACAGTCTGCTTGGCCACTGTTGTCTCAGTCTTGGTCCTGCAAGATGATCCAAAGGACTTCTTATTGCTTGAGGGAACAGTCTGGCTGGCTGAAGGTCTGCATTTGCAGAGAGCAGAGACCTGCCTGGCATCTGCCTGCCCTTGTCTCAGTCCCAGCCTGTATGACAAGCCTGTCCCTGAGCCTGTGTCTGTCTACATCATGGTGTCTCTCATGTGTTCCTCCACAGAGCGAGCTTGGAAAGACTTTCCCTGGAGCCTCTCACCTGTGCTCGAGAAGCTGAGGCCAGCTCTACTGATCCGGGAGTGGGCTGGGTGAAGTGGGGGGAAGCTAGGATGGTGGGAATTCAGTGAAGGCCCCCTGTGCCAGGGCTTGTCTGCAGTGAGGATGGGAGAGGGGGCTGAGGGCAGAGCTGCTGAGATGAGGGCTGGGGCTTCTTGATAGCTCACAGCAGCCACGTGGGGCCTTGAGCTGTGGTGCATGGGAGGTAGGGTGGCTGCTGATATCACAGGGAAGGGGAGGGACAGGAGCAGGTGTGTGAGTGTCGTGAGTGTCATGAGACACTAATCTAGCCTCCAGCTTCTGGAGAAGAGGCCAGCAAACAGTAGGGCTCATCCAATGGGCATTATCTGCCCCTGCCCAAGTCCCTTCTGAGGCTCAAAGAGAATATATGACTTCCTCAGGGTCATAGGTCTAGCTCTGGGACCTCAGAGCTACCTCTGCTCTGGTGGTCTTGGGGAATGGGTGGCAGAGGGAAGCGCAGCTGAAAATCGGGGGCTCTTTGAAGTATCTGAGTCCATGCAGAACCAGAGTTGAAGAAATTTCTTCTGTAGGGAGAAAAATGCCAGTTGGAGACCACCAGAGTCACTGGTGAGTTCTCTGTCCTGTCACCTACAAGCAAAAAGTGGGTAGATGGGGGGCTCAGTTATCCTCTGAGCCCAGGTCATCAGCCCCATGATAGACAGGGTGAAGCTGCTAGAGTGTGTTCTACCAGTTTGAGCCCACCGTGGCTAGACAGGACCCGGGCACAGGGCCAGGGGGCAGCCCCTGCAGTCACTCCACCCTGTCCACGGCACCTGTAAAAATTACTCTTTTCATTTCAGACATCCTAGAAGGGAGCTAGGCTACTGTCATTGCCCCGACTTAATATGGGGGAATCCCAGCCCAGAAGTGACTAGTGACTGCCCAGAGTCATGCCAGAGCCAGTGCCAGTCCACTGCAGAGGCCCTGCTCCTCATCATTGGCTGGTTCTGCCCTCTGCCCTCTGCCCCTGCAAGGCCCTCTCAGCCACCAGGAACAGCTTGGTCTACACTCCCCAGCAAGCCTCTCTCACATTCCCAGGCTTTTGGACCATCTGTTCCTCTGCTGTACACTGTCTCCCTCCTCCTTCTCTTCCCTCTCTCTCCTCTGGAAATAATCAGCCTTTGCTTGTGCCTAAGTCCAAATGCAGACCACACCTCTTGGAGAAACTTCTGGCTTTCTGGGGGTGGATTAGGGGCCCCCTTCAAACTCCCCTGTAGCCTGTGCCTCTTCTATCAGATGTGCTGTCATCTTCTGTCACCCACTGGTTTGGGGATTGGAGTACAGTGAGAGAGTCTTGGTCCTTGTGGTGGCTCCATAGCACTGTTAGGAATGGCTCTGCCCTTCAGGCTGCTGCGGCCTGCACCAGTCTCCTGGCCTCTCAGAGCCTCAATCTGCTTATCTATAAGAGGGGTGACAATCCTCATCTCCTAGGCTTGCTGTGGTGTGAAAAAGTGTGGACAGAGAGCTGCAGGCACATGGGACAGTGTGTGCTGAAAAACCTCAGCCTCTTCCCATCGTCTGACCCTCCTTCCACTTCTACCTGCTCCTCCAAGGCCTGGCCTTGGCTCTTCCCACAGGACCCTGCCACCAACCTTCTCTACCTTCAGGGGAGAGTAAATCCATACTTCCTGCTGCTTCTTGCTCAAAGGCTCAATTATCGTTTTTTAGGCTGAGGAGTCACTCAGCCCAGGCCCAGCCCGTCGGCTCTGTGTGGTGCTGACTTCTCCCTGCAAAAGCAGTGACATAATTTGCAGGGTCCGGTGAAAGATAAACATGTGGAACCTTTGTTTTCAAAGCTGAGGAGAAAATGCCACAGTGCACTTATCATGGTCAGAGGGCAATCTTGGGGTATTCGTTGTCTCCTTCCACCTTCTTTTTGAGGGTCTGTCTTATTTTTCCACTGGGAAGGCCAATCTAGCTGGCCTGTGAGTGTTGGGATTCTCCTGGGTCTATCTACTAATATCATAGGCATGATGGGATCACAGATGCCTGGGTCACTTTGCTGCAGGCTTTACAGGACTGCTGGGGAGTTGACTTTGAGCCAGCATGCTTGCAAACAAGCACCTTTAACTGCCGATCCTCTCCCCAGTCCCTTCAGATTTTTTAAAAATTATTTTTAAATTTATTTTTGGAGAGAGACACAGAGAGAGACAGACAGAGAGGGAGAGGAAGATAGACAGAAATGGGCGCACCAGCAGATGTGTGTGCCCCCTTGTGGGCAAGTGCGGCATTGCGCCCTTGCATCACTTTGCATCTGGCTAAACGTGGGACCCGGAGATTGGAACTGGCGTTCTTAGGCGTAGGAGGCAGGCGCCTTAACCGCTAAGCCATCTCTCCAGCCCCAGTTTTTTTTTTTTTTTTGGTTTTGCGAGGTCGGGTCTCACTCTGGTCCAGGCTGACCTGGTCTCAGGGTGGCCTCGAACTCTCTGCGATCCTCCTACCTCTGCCTCCCGAGTGCTGGGATTAAAGGCGTGCGCCACCACGCCTGGCTCAGCCCCAGTTTTTGTTTTTGAGGTAGGGTTTTGCTGTAGTCCAGGCTAATCTGGAATTCACTATGCAGTCTCAGGGTAGCCTCAAACTCATAGCAATCCTCCTACCTCTGCCTCCTGAGTGCTGGGATTTAAGGTGTGTACTATGATGCCTGGCCTCCACTTCTTTTTCTTTAAAAAATTTTTATTTCTCTATGAGAAAGACAGAGAGAAAGAGAGAGAGGGAGAGAGAATGAGCATGGTGCTCCAGAGCCTCCTGCCACTGCAAATGAACTCCAAACACATATGCCACATTGTGTATGTGGTTTTACATGGGTATTGGGGAATTGAACCCAGGCCATCAGGCTTTGCAAGCAAGCCCTTTTAACTGCTGAGCCATCTCTCTAGTCCTTCACTTCTTGATATGCATTTTCTATCAGCTCTGGGACAGGAATTCTGTCCTGATTAAAGGAGGGCCGAGGTTCTGAGGTCCATTGGCTGCTCTTTCCATAGGGAGTCCAGGCAGCAAGGGAGGACCAGGGAAAAGGAGAGAAAGAGAAGGCAAACCTCAAAGACAGAAGAGAGCTTCCTTTTCTGCGCTGAGGATGAGCCCCACAGCTCTGAGTTCAATCGCCAGGCTGACCCCAGGCTGGGCAGTGGGCTCCCCCAGGAGATCAATAGTCCTGCAGAGGTGGAGGTGGAGGTGGGCTGTTAGGGCTCCGATGCCTGCCCACACTGTCCTCTCCACACTGCTCAGCTCCACAAAACCACAAGATTCATCAGAAGAGAAAGGCCAAGTGGGGGTGAGCTCTCCTGTCTTGGGTTCAGATCTCAGGGCCCCAGGGCAGCGTCTCCCCCATCCTCTAGTTCCTGGAGCAGGGTGGGCTTCACATGCAGGGAGAGCACTCCCTCTTCTGGCTCTGTGAGACTCGCACCTCCTGGCTCCTGAACCTCCACAGCCCTGGAAAGATGCTCCAAGTCCAATTGAGCCCCTCTTCCCCTGCAGGGAAAGGAGATGGGGTTCTACCATCTGCCCTTAGGGGGTGCTGCATCTCCAGGGAGCACGGGCTTCAAGCCTGGTGGGGAAGGGGAGCCGTGTTATAGTCTTTCTGGCAGCAGGAACACTACCAGATGAAAATGGAGATTTACACAAAGAATGAAAATCACAGCAAATTGCAGCTACAAGGATAAATACGAAAATACTTTCTTCTTATTCTTTAAATCTCTTTAGAAGATAATTGACTCATTATAAAGCAAAAGTACTGACAGTGTACAGTGGGGTTTATAGCATACGGAAGTAAAATCCATGAGACAAGGTGCATAGAGGCCCGGGGAGGGGGAGAACGCGAGTGTCGTCAGGTCAGGCTCCCCGTGAGCGCGGAGGTGGCTGCGGCCCTGGACCTGTGCTCAGAGCAGACATTCATATCCATAAAGCTATACAGTTCAGAAGCAGTCGGAGAAAATGACTTACGGTACCGGGCTTGGGCGGAGCCTTGGAGGCACTGTTCAGATAACATGGCCTTTACGTGGGTTTCAGTGGACGGAGAGGAGTCTCCATCAGCTGAGGTAGGAAAGGCAGCCTGGGACAGGATGACAGTGCGCATCAACAGAAGGAGGCAGGAAGTCGCAGGGGGTCCCAGGGTGGCAGGTGGAAGCAGGGTGAGAGGACACGTGTCAAGGGCCAGGTGTAGAAAGATCTGAATGTCAGGCCAAAGGCTCTCTGGCTGTTCTGTGGGGTTTATGTGCACATAAACCCACCAGGTTGACAGAAAGTGTCAGTTCATGTTGAATTTTTGGAAAGATTGTTTCTGGGAATTTGTGGAGCTGAGCTTCTGGGTATGGCATTCCCAAGTATCAGTTCCTACACACATTTATCACCAGCAGATTTACACTGTGAGACATAGAGGACTCCTTTTGTGTCCTTCAGACAACAGAAAAATAATGAGATAAATATGAATTTATGCAAGAACAAAAGTCATAGCAAAAGGTGACCACATAGATAACTAATGAAATTCACTTTTCTTAGTTAAATCTCTTCAGAAGGTAATTGGTTTATTATAAAGTAAATGACAACATATTGTGGGGTTTGTAATATGTAGAATTAAAATGCATCAGAAAATGGCACTGAAGCCTGGAAGGGACAAAAGAAAGTGTCTGTGTTGGGTTCTCAGCCTGCGTGTTGAACGTATGTTGTCACTTGAAGGTAGACTGTGATAAATGACAGACTCGTGCTCTAATCCCTAAAGCAAACCACTAACATAAGAAAACAAGGGTGGATCTAACAATCAAAGAAAGGATATAAAACAGAATCTTGTGCGCGCACACACCTCCATCCACAAGAAGGTAGAAAAAGAAGAAAAGCAGAACAAAAATAATTGCAGAAACTAGAAAAGAATATGACAGTGGCTTACATCCAGTTACAAATGTAAACAAACCAGTCAACCCAACAAAAAGGCGGATACAGCCATACTGGGTAAACAGGAAAGATCCAACTGTATGAAGCCTACAGAAATATACTTACAGGACTAAGGGGATGGCGCAGTGGAAAAGAAGGTTTACCACAACCAAGAAGGCCTGAGTTGTCCTGAGCTCTGTCTCCAGCACCCACATAAACAGCGGGGTGTGGCCACGATGTGTGTAATCCTAGTCTGTAAAGCCTAGACCAGACTGAAGGAGAATCGGTGGGGCTCACTGGTCAGCCAGTCTGACTGGGGGGAAAAAGTCAGCTCTGGGTTCCATGGGAGAGAGACTCCATCTCAAAGACAGCATGGCAGAGCCGAAAGAGGACGATGCTTGGTGTTCTCCCATGGCCTCTGCAAGATGCACATGGGCACATGTATCTGCATACACATGGACATACACCATACCACACCACAATACTATACACATAAATAATAAAATAAATAGAAGAAAAGAAATTTGAAAGATATATCCTGATAACACTGGTCAAAACAAAGCTAGAGTAACCCTGTCGACTTTAGAGGAAGTGGAAGTAGAGAAGCAGGGACCATAAGCAGGGGAGGAAGGACATCCCGTCATCATGACACCGCAGTCTTGACGGTCCATCAGGAACGTGGCTCCTCTGCCTGGACGCCCCGACTATGGAGTTTCAAACTGCAGGAAGCAAAAGCTAACAGAACTGTGAGAAGCAGACACTCCCACGATGGCAGCCGAGATCATTCTCCTTCTCTCCATCACTGACCACACAAGTAGACCTAGGAGACTTGAATGACTGCAGATTGAACGGGGCCGGATGCTCTGAGCTGCCATTGTGCCTTTCCTACCACGATGGACTGTATCCCCTTGAGCTGTAAGCCAAAACAAACCCTTCCTGCCCTAAGCGGCTTCTTGTCAGGTATTCGGGAACAGTAACGAATACACAGTGTCTTAACTAAACGGAGAATGTGTTTGTGAAGCACTTGGTTCAGGAGACAGCTAAGGGAATATCCATGATGATGGTGGCGGCTTTTCATGGGGAGTAGACCCTCTCCAGTCTTGTTTACTGCTGTGCCCCTAGGGCCTGGCCCAGCACACAGCAGGTTCTCAGGGCATGGAATAGAGTCCTCAAATGTCATCATGTAGCTGAGCTAATGTTTCCTGCTATTCAGTGGCCCCACCACAACTGCCTGCACTTGGGGGAGCTGTGTGCCCCCCCCATGTCCCATGGATGGGCCGGGCCTGTGTTGTCTCTCTGCTGTGCTCTGGGGTGCCCTCTCCACAGGTGGGTGGAGCCTCCCAGAGCCTGCCTGCTGCTCCTCTGCCAAGAGTGACAGCAATAGAACCCTGGGACTCTCAATGGTGAGCCTACGTTGCACTCATAACTCCCTTTCCCGCCCTCCTCCCCTTCATTTCAGCACTGGAAACATCTCCTTGACTTTAGTGACTTAATGGCCTGTGTTGCTCTGGCAGTGCTGAGGGCCAAATATTAGGGAGCCGAGGTCTCAGTCCCCTTGGCTTGAGTTTTTTTTTTTTTTTTTTATTTTTAGAGAGAGAGAGAGACACAGAGAGAGAATTGGTGGATCAGGGCCTCAGCCACTGCAATCGAACTCCAGATGCTTGCGCCACCTAGTGGGCATGTGTGACTGTGCTTGCTGAACCTTGGTGCATCTGGCTAACTTGGGATCTAGAGAGAACATGGGTTCTTAGGCTTTGCAAGCAAGCGCCCCAACCGCTAAGCCATCTCTCCCACCCAGCTTGAGTTTTTATCTGTACAATTTCATGTGGCTGGAGCCCTGGCCACCAGCAGCTGGAGAGATTTAAAGTGATGGGAAATGATACACGTGAGTGGTGAGAGGACACTGAGTCCCCAGCCAAGGCTGAGTCCCCAGCCAGGGAGGCATAACTGTGGCCCAAGTCACAGTGCTCTGGAGGTCTGGCTCATTTCATGTGTATTTCTGAGATGAGTGTTTTTGAGATGACAGTGGAGATGGTCTGGTACAGTCTGTCTAGAGGCTGTAGTCAGTGATGGTCCCAGAACTCCCAGTTCAGAGCAGTGCCAAGATGCAGAGACTTCCAGAAAGCCCTCAGGTGCTGGGCTGGGGTTCTTCCCACTCCATCTGGATCTTAATGAGCAAGCAGCTCCTTCTTTTTGAATTTAGAAAATAGTGCAAGCATGTTACAAACCTTCACATAATGGAAGTGTGCAAGGAATAAAATGATAGCCTTTGCTTCTGGACAAGATTGATGAGCGGGCACTGGACTTCTGACACCGAAAATAACCAAAGTACAGGTAAAATATATAAAAGGAAGAGTTAGTGTGTCTAGGGGTATAGCTTAGTGGTAGAGCATGCACTTAGCATGCATGAAGCCCTGGCTACTAACCCCTGGCTACTACTGAATCTAAGCAAAACACCAAACTGAAGAAACAACAACGTTATGGTTGGGATGTGACGGTCCCCGTTGAAGACCTGATCCTAAGCTGGTGGCGCTATTGAGAGGTGACTTGGCCATGAGGGGGTTAACTTCATCAATGGGATAACTGAATGGGCTGTTAGGAAGTGGGGCCTTTGATGGCCATATCAGTCCTCAGATCCTCTATCCCTCCCTTTCCCTTCTTCCCTGTCTCCCTCCTTCCCTCTCTGCCTTTCTTCTTCCCTCCTTTTCTCTACTTTCCTCTCATTCTCTCTTCCTCCCTCCCTCTCTCTCTCTCTCTCTCCTTCCTTATTGCCATGAGGTAAGCAGGTTTCCTCTGCCAAGCCTCACCCCAGGCGTAGAAGCAACGGAGTCAGCTGATGAGATGATCTTGGACTGAACCCTCTGAACCTGTGAGCATCTATCAACTTTTCCTCCTATAATTGTTTATCTTAGGCATTTTGTCACAGGGACAAAATGATTGACTAACATGAACAGTTTGCTAAGTGCTGGGCACTCTGAAACGCAGGCCTTTAACTCATGGTGATCCTTCTACCTCTGCCTGTAGAGTACTTAGGAGTAAAGGTATAAATCACAATGCCAGGCTTAAATTTTGTTGTTTTTTTTTTTTTTTTTTAAAAGAAACTATATAATACATGTTCTTCAGCTTTAATGGGATTAAACTAAAAATCAATAATAGGAAGATTTCTGGAAGTTTTCCACATACTTGAAATAAAGCAACATACTTCTAAAAACTCAATGATCAAAGGTGAAAATCTAGTACATCAGAGTTTGAGGAGTGTAGCTAAAACAGTGTTGAAAGGGGGAACTCATACCATTACATGCAACACAGAAAAATAAGGGTCTAAAACTATAACTTTAAGAAATAATATAGATGCTGGGGAATGCAAGGTAGTGCAGAGTGACAGAGGGCACATCACTGCGAGGGACAGAAGGTGACTATGACGGAAGATAGGGCATGTTCATTATTTCGATCTTGGGATGGGTGTGGGTCAGGTTCTGCTTTGAAAATACTCAATTTTATACTCTAAGTATGTGTAATTATTGTATTTCAATTATAACTACATAAGGACCTTTAAAGAAACACAGAAAACACCTTATTCTCTGATGAGTTACTCCACTTCCCAGGTGAAACACTGTCAATGGCATCAAAATTAACCATCACAAGTGCATGCTCAGGTGGCTGTAACAAGCTGTTTAGGTCTATGGATTAATCCATCCTGCAGTGCCTGGGGAGTAGATTCAGTTGAGAGCTTCTAAAGACTTGAATGAGACTCAGAGCCATCAATGCTACTCCGTTAGGAACAGAAACTTCAACCTCCTTCTACACTACAATAGGTCATGCATTTACATTCTCTTTTATTTATTTTCTAGATTTTCTAAATGTATTTATATTCTAAATTTTCTTCCATTTACAAAACTGGGACCATGCAACCCCATCATTTCCAAGAGGCTATCTCTCCCATTCTTCCCACTGTGGATGGTCTTTGTTCTCTCACTGGCTGCCTAGGGATGCTGTTGCCACAGGCACCATTGTATTCAGTGAGTTCCTCATAGAAGAGTATTTAGGTTGCTTTTGTTTTTCTGTTATGATTAAAACAACGCCATCATATGCATATCCTGCCACCCCCCTCATTCATTTAGAATGATTTCAGTGACGCATGCAGCGCCCAGATGTTTTCATAGTTTTATGTGCAAGAATCCAGATAAAGTACACAGCCACCTCCGAGTTCAGTCTCCTCCCACAGCACAAGGTTTTCAATGGGCTGTGTGATCCTTAGAAACCCTTCAATGTGCACACATATGCACACACACAGAATTGGGCTTGCTCTGTGTGTTTATAAAAGCACACATGCTCTCAAGTGTCGTGTAGACATTGTTCCTCATTTTTCTTTTGTCATTAAACTCACTGACATCTTTCATTGTATGCACAGGGCTGCCACATTCTTGTTCACAAGACCATTGCCACGTGTGATTGCCTGTTTTCTCGTTTCTCTTTCTTCCTCTTCTCCTTCTCTCTCTTTCTCTCTTCTCCTACTTCAGGGCATTGAGATTGTTCCCACTTTCTTTCTCTAGAAACATCTGCAATAAGCCTCCTTATGTGTGCCTCATGGTATGCATGTGTTTGAAGGGTTTGTGGACTGGGCCTTGTCTGTAGCCATGGGAACTGGGGACAGATGTGGACTGCAGATCCTAGACTGCACAAAAAGCCAACCCAAGTGAATCAGCCACTTCCCTCTCTGCCGTGACCCAACCCCTCACCAGAAGCAGCTTACTTTGTCTTACAGTTCGAGGTCATGGTGCATCATGGTGGGGACGGCATAGTGACAGGAGCATGAAGCGGGCACGATCACATTACATCGGCAGTCAGGCAGCCAAGAGAGATGAACGCTGGTGCGCAGGGAACTTTCTCCTTTCTATGCAGTTCAGGGCCCCAGTCTATGGAATGACACCGCCCACATTTAGGGTGGGTCTTTCCACTTCAATTAACCTAACCTAGAAAACCCCTCACAAACTTGCCCAGAGATTTGTTTCCATGGTGATTCTACATCCTGTCAAGTTGACAACAGATTAAACATGACAATCAGTAACAGGAAGGGAATCTCTCTTTATCTAAACTTTGCCATGAGTAGCCATGGCCTTGGGCAGCTCATGGTGACACAGAACTGTTGGCCATGTGGAATTGTGAGTAGAGCCCTGTGGTCACTGGTTGCTCCCAGACACCTCTTCCCCCTGTACGGACTGATCATGTTCAATCCACACCATCAGAGAGCCCCAGGAAAGACCCAGGGAAATGTTCCATGGACTGCTTCCCAGCCATCCTGGGTGCCAGATGGGTGTACATCAGACAAGCTCTTGTGGGGAGACACGCTAGCACCAAGAATGTTGGGTGTGGGTGCACCCCAACAGAGTCTGAGGGGGATTCTGCTGGAGCTGCTAGAAGAAGCTCTGGGGCTCCTGGAGCAGGAAGCTGCTGTTTAGGGCCATCTTCTCTGTCTGTGCGGTGTGGGGAGAGAAGGAGGCCACCTTGAGGAAGAGGCAGAGGCAGCAGAGAGGAAGGGAGGGTGGGCAGACCCTGTGGTGGTGGTGGGGGGGCACGGAGAGCTCAGTTCCTGCAGCGCTTCTGTGTCCAGAGCAGTCCTGTCTCTCCGCAGCCTGGGGAGTGTCAGGACGGTGGGGATTACTCCTGCTGCCCCACTCCTGCTGCCCACAGCAGACCTGACTTAAGACATCAGAGCCGGCAGCTATGCCTCACCCACAGCACTGCCCCAAGCCCAAAGGGACGGACTCGGGGACACTTCACAGGCAGTGGGTTGTGGGACAGCTGAGGGATCAGGCCTGAGGGTCCTGTACTTCCCGAGTCAGCTGCACACATTGTGACAGGCATTAAACAAGCGAGTTGCTTCCTTAAGGAGCATGAAGTCACTGCTGACAGGTGCCACTTTGTCTCCTGTGCGTTTAGTCAGAGCCAAGTGCTCTGGGCCATGGTGACAGGAAGGTGCCCCCCCCCATGACAAACCCTGTTCTGATGCTGCCACCTGCTCCGTGTGGTGTCTTGTGAGCCCAGCAGGCTGGAGCTCTTTAGTGTCCTGCTGGGCTGCAGCAGCGACTTTCCAGAGCTCAGGCCCAGAGAAGGGCATGTGACACACCAGTCTGCCATCTCCCATGGACCTGACCTGGTACCTGGCCATCAGGTGGTTCAAGAGAAAGCAAAAACTTAACAGGCTTGGTGCTCCGCTGCTATGTCCAAGACAAGAGTGGGGCCCTGAGGTGTTTGGTCTCCACAGCACACAGAGCAGCCAGAAGTCACTTCCCACATGGAGTGTGGGGGGTCTTGAGTGCTGGCACCCCAACCCCACAGCACCTGTAGGTGGAGGCTGCCTCCCTCTCCAGAGGTCACAGTCAGCCACAGACACCTGGGCCAATGGGGTGGGGAGGGGTGGAGACAGTTCCCAAGGGCAGGGCTTCCTGACATCCTGCTGTGCCACTTCCAGGACACTTGCTGACCATGTTCCTGGTGCTTTCCACAGATCCACTCAGAGCACACATGGGGATCCACCTGTGGTTTTCTGTACCCCAACAGTGCTGGCTTCCTTGTGAGTGGGGCTGCGGTGGGAGGATCTAGCCTCCAGAAGCTTCTGTCCAAGCTCAGGGATGAATCATAGAGCCAACGTCACCCTCATCGTTCCTGAACTAGTCTTGGGGGTCTGGTCTCCTCAGCCCATCAACGCCTCTCTGCACAGCAGTGTGCATGGCTCAAAGAGAACAGGAACTCGCCCAGGGCTGCGCAGCATCTGAGTGCTTGGGTCTGGATCTGGGCCCAGGTGCAGGGTTCTCCCCTGCCCGGCGTGGCTGTTGGTCTTTCCCCTTAGAAGGCTCCCTCCCTGTGTCAGGACATCTGTGTCTGTCTTTGTGGTGGCCTGGGCTGTGGTGTGGGTGGCTGCTGGGCCCTGGCTCTATAATCACAGCTGCTATTTATGCACCAACACGGTCTGGGAAGGCCTGAGGCAGGTCCTGGGCCACACAGGGCAAGGTGCCAACTTGAATCCAGCTCCTCCTCTGGGCCCTTGGGGTGTAGTGTAAGCACTTTGCTGCCAAGCCCTCCTCTGCGCCTAGTGTGTCCAGGCCAGGCCCTGCCAGTCCCCCCCCCCTGCCCCCAGCACCATGGTCACAACCCTGTGACGGTTATCCCCTCCTCTGCTGACCTCCAGCTCCCCCACACTCTATCCATTTCTAGACATGTGACTTGGGCCCATGAATGACAGGACCTGGGTGTGTTCTGACTGACTGAGCTGGGGGTCACTGGTCCCTGGGACTGGCTAGACCAGCGTGTCCTTGAACCTGAGCAATGAGCTGTGGAGCCGGCTGCTCCACTTCAAGAAGACTTCCTTTTTCCATTCAGCCACTCAAAGAGCCCTTCTGCCTTGGTGGTGGGATGTGGGGTGGTGGGATTTGGACTGTGTGGGCCATGGTGGCAAGGGTGGAGAATGGTGGGGCGGGGGGCATGGGAGGGGTGCTGCTGTGGGAGCTGAGACTGAACCTGGGAAGGCAGAAGGCCAAGCAGGGAGAGTCCATGACTCTGTTGACCTTGTTTGAGCCACTGGGTAAAATCACATGTGGTTACAGCACATCACGTGCATCTGGCTCTCCATAGGGAAGAAGAATGGGCAGTCTGAGGAGAGTTACTGAACAACTTACAAGGTCGGGGCACCTTTCTAGGGAGGGAACTGTTGTGTGCAGGGGACAGCTGGACCCTCCAGGGCAAGTAAAGTCCAGGCCATTGCTCCTCTGGGCCTGGAGAGGGTGAGGGGAGTGGGCTGGTGCCAGAACCTGGAGAGAGAGCAGGTGCTGGAGGCTGACCTTCCTATGCAGGGGGGTGCATGAAGAGGGCTGACCTCCCTGTGCAGGGGGGTGGTGCATGAAGGGGGCCGACCTCCCTATGAAGCTATGTGTAGGTCATAGACTCTGGTGGCCCAATTGGGAAAGAGATGACCAATACCTTGGCCAGGATCTCCAGTCTCCTCTTTCCTTTCAGAGTCCCTTTGGAAGACAGAGGAGCTGTTGGTGGGATCCCTCTGTGCAGCAGGGTGGGCATGGGGCTGGATGAGCGAAGGGGAGGTACCCAGGGCTGACCTGGCACCTTCCACTGCTGAGGTACACCAGCTAATGTCTCCCCCTAATGGCCAAAGCCTGTGGAGGGATTTTCTTCACTTCCCATGTACAAGGTGGGCTGATAGGCCCCCAGGCAGGAGCCCAGCACTGGCCTTGCTCAGGCTTTGCCTCCCTTGCCTCTGGGCACCTCCTCTCCCTGACTCCTGCACAAGCTGAGGAGAGGAAGGCAGAGCCCTGGCCTTGTGCACTGTTCATGGCTGAACTTGCTAGAAGTCCTTGAGCAAGCTACCTCCCCTCTCTGAGCCTCAGTTCCTTCCTTCAAGATTGTCAAATCTGGGCTGGAGAGATGGCTTAGCAGTTAAAGCATTTGCCTGCAAAGCCAAAGGATCCCAGTTCAACTTTCCAGGATCCAAGTAAGCCAGATGCACAAGGGGGCGCATGCATCTGGAGTTCATTTGCAGTGGCTAGAGGTCCTGGCATGCCCATTCTCTCTCTTTATCTCTCTGCCTCTTTCTCTCTCTTAAATAAATAAATAAATAAAAAATAAATAAATAAAATATTTTAAAAAAGATCGCCAAATCTGTCCTCCCATGACCTCAACTCTGTGCTTAGGTGTGTTGAGAATAACCCTGACCCACTTTGGCCTCTAGCTTGCTGTGTGTCCATGGGCAGGTCTCTCACCTTCTCTGGGCCTTATTTTCCTCTCATGCAAACCAACAGGTTTCAGTGGTTTACAAGACTTCACCTCTTGAGCCATTCCTCTTTGGACTTTCTTTGACTCCATGACTCTCAAACTAACTAGCAAGCACCTTTAACCCCTGGGTCATCTCCCCAGCCCCTGATTTCATGACTCTCCATTGCTCAGCTCACAGTCACAGCCCGGTGGTTCCATCTCACCCTGAGGAGGGGACTCCACAGAGGGAGCAGCTTGGTGGCATTGCAAGGCCTGACACATCCACCCTCATGTTTCATATCTCTGGCAACCGTTTCTGCCTCCTCAATTTCCTAAGCAAACATCTTCATTATGTACAGTAATTCACTAGCATCAGCAGACTGGCAGCTTCCAGGTAGAACTCACTTCAGCCCTTAGACCTTGGATGTGTTCCCATGACCAGGCCTTCTGACAGGGATGGGGGATATACCAGCAAAATACCAGTTTGCCCTGAGGCCCTGGACCCTGTGGACCCTCTGATTTTGTCAGGGCTCCTCAGTCATCACACCGAGGCTCTGTTGTCCAGTGGTTAGAGCAGAGACTTTCAGTAGCCAGGGCAATCTCTAGGAGACTGAGTTTCCTCCACCTGAAACATGGACCACAATGACTCCCAATCCACCCTTCTTCCACAGGGTGGCAGTGAGGACCCCCTGCTGTCCTTCTTGCCCTCATTCCCTTTTCTGGCCATTGCTGTTTTGTTTGACATGGGGCCTCATAGTTGACAGCTTACAGACCCTGAAAGACTGACGTAGACCCCATGTCTCGTGCTGTTGCCCCGGGGTCTGAAGCCCTCATTCTTAAGTTGACACCTAATCCTAAAGGCAACAGTATTGTCCTGGGATGTGTGAAGAGTGGACTCCCATGGGAATGTCCGTCATTCCTGTGGCATTTTCAGTGGCTGGGATGTCCTCACAGTGTGGCAGCCTCAGAGTTAGGGCAAGTTCTCATAGGATAGCCTTTAGGATTTGGTTTCAACAATGCTTTCTTGGTCCAAGCATTCACAGCCCGCCTACATGCATGGGGGAAGGGACCTAGACTAGCTCTCTCAATAGGAGAAGACATCAAAGAATTAGAGACAGTGTCTCAAAATTGTCTCTATTGGTGGCAGTGCATCCTTCTGTTGCAAAAACCTGGGCAAAAATTGTCCCCAAATTCTAGCTTCCATGTATGCATCTCACCCATTGCCTCCATCTGTCCTTTCTCTGTCCTGTAACCTGGGATCACTCAGGAGGCTGGGGCCCATGAAGCTCCCTGGACCGTCATCCCATCTTGCTGGACCCAAAGCTGTTAGTTCTCCTGACAGTGGGTGCTTTCTATTACCCCAAACCAGCAAGACTAGGGTGACAGAGCAAGACAGAGCCTGGCTGGTCACTACAAGTCCATGCATCCCCTGATGGTCTGAGTTCCTGCACTGACTCCTCCAGTGCTACCTGGGTCCTGTCCCTGGCTGGCTCAGGTGACTTCCTGACTCTGTGCTGAGCAGTTCTTCTTGGCTGACCACAGAGCCCCTCCCTCACCCAGCTGAGCTTTACCCACTATCTCTGGCTGTCAGTGTCCCTCACTGGGACTTGGCTGTCTGCTGTCTCTAAGAAGAACCTATTCTGAAGTGTCTGAGACTCAAGGAGGATGTCCCTTCTGACATGTCCTTATGGGCCCCTAGCCCAGGAAAAAACCTATGCACTCTGGCAAATATCACACTGGAGTTTGTGTTGACTTCCAGTGGGGGAGGGGATGGGGACAGCTCTCAGAACAGGTTTGTATCCTGGCCACCAATGTGGACCAGAAACTTTGGGCAGGACATACTGAAGCCCCCTCTGACCCTGGCCAGGGGAGGTTTATGAGTCTGTATTCCATCGCATGACCCCTAGACATGTGACTTGATGCAGACTAACAATGCTCCGAGTGCAACTGGAAGAGGAACAGGAGGCACAAGCTCTAAGACATGAGCCTGTCCAGCTGCCCTCTCCTGGGCTGTCAGGTGTCCCCAGACATGTCACATGGCAGTAAGAAGTGGGGACTGTGCATTTTGACTCCCAGGCTCTGTCTACTCAGCCACCATGGATGTCTGTCTCTATAAGTACAGATGGGGAAGAGTTAACTTCTTCTGCTACTTAACTAACCTCACTGGACCTTGGTCAGAGCTTTGGACCAAACCTCATGTAAGTCTCTGCTCAGGCACACTCAGGCTGCAGCAGTGACCTCTGGATCTGTCCTGTTGCAGACTAGGCCCTGGAACAGGGCATGGAAAATGGGAAGGTCAAGGGCTAACCCTCACAGAACTCATACTATGGTATCAGATAGAAGAAGTTAGGACCAAATGTCAGAACACAGGAAGTTTCCCAGAATGCCGTGTCTCAGTGCACTGCTACATGAGTTTTGCACTGAGCCCTGGGCCAGGAGAGTGTCAAGGTATGGAGTTCTGTGTTCATTACTTTTGTGTTACTGTTACCAAAATACCTGACATAACACTCTTATGGGAGGAGAGGTTTCTTTTGGTTCATGGGTTCAGAGGGATTCAGAACATCTTGGTGGGGAAGGTACAGTGGCAGGAGCATGTAGAGGAGGCTGCTCACATGACAGTGGACCAGGGAGCATGTGGAGGAGACTGCTCACATCACAGTGGACCAGGGAGCGTGTGGAGGAGACTGCTCACATGACAGTGGACCAGGGAGTGTGTGGAGGAGACTGCTCACATCACAGTGGATCAGGGAGCGTGTGGAGGAGGCTGCTCACATCACAGTGGACCAGGGAGCATGTAGAGGAGGCTGCTCACATCACAGTGGACCAGGGAGTGTGTGGAGGAGACTGCTCACATCACAGTGGACCAGGGAGCATGTAGAGGAGACTGCTCACATCACAGTGGATCAGGGAGCGTGTGGAGGAGGCTGCTCACATCACAGTGGACCAGGATCTGCTCAGACAGTGGACCAGGGAGCGTGTGGAGGAGACTGCTCACATCACAGTGGATCAGGGAGCATGTAGAGGAGGCTGCTCACATGACAGTGGACCAGGGAGCGTGTGGAGGAGTCTGCTCACATCACAGTGGATCAGGGAGTGTGTGGAGGAGACTGCTCACATGACAGTGGACCAGGGAGCGTGTGGAGGAGACTGCTCACATCACAGTGGACCAGGGAGCGTGTGGAGGAGACTGCTCACATCACAGTGGACCAGGGAGCATGTGGAGGAGACTGTTCACATCACAGTGGACCAGGGAGTGTGTGGAGGAGACTGTTCACATCACAGTGGATCAGGGAGCATGTGGAGGAGACTGCTCACATCACAGTGGACCAGGGAGTGTGTGGAGGAGACTGCTCACATCACAGTGGGCCAGGGAGCATGTGGAGGAGACTGCTCACATCACAGTGGACCAGGGAGCATGTGGAGGAGACTGCTCACATCACAGTGGACCAGGGAGTGTGTGGAGGAGACTGTTCACATCACAGTGGACCAGGGAGTGTGTGGAGGAGACTGTTCACATCACAGTGGATCAGGGAGCATGTGGAGGAGACTGCTCACATCACAGTGGACCAGGGAGTGTGTGGAGGAGACTGCTCACATCACAGTGGACCAGGGAGTGTGTGGAGGAGGCTGTTCACATCACAGTGGACCAGGGAGTGTGTGGAGGAGACTGTTCACATCACAGTGGACCAGGGAGCATGTGGAGGAGACTGCTCACATCACAGTGGACCAGGGAGTGTGTGGAGGAGACTGTTCACATCACAGTGGATCAGGGAGCATGTGGAGGAGACTGCTCACATCACAGTGGACCAGGGAGTGTGTGGAGGAGACTGCTCACATCACAGTGGGCCAGGGAGCGTGTGGAGGAGACTGCTCACATCACAGTGGACCAGGGAGTGTGTGGAGGAGACTGCTCACATCACAGTGGATCAGGGAGCATGTGGAGGAGGCTGTTCACATCACAGTGGATCAGGGAGCGTGTGGAGGAGACTGCTCACATCACAGTGGACCAGGGAGTGTGTGGAGGAGACTGCTCACATCACAGTGGACCAAGGAGTGTGTGGAGGAGACTGCTCACATCACAGTGGACCAGGGAGTGTGTGGAGGAGACTGCTCACATCACAGTGGGCCAGGGAGCATGTGGAGGAGACTGCTCACATCACAGTGGATCAGGGAGCGTGTGGAGGAGACTGCTCACATCACAGTGGATCAGGGAGCGTGGGAGGAGACTGTTCAGGGAGTGGATCAGGGAGAATGCTTCAGCCAGGGAGCAGAGAATGTTCAGCCAGAACCAAGGGTTGCGCTATAACTTTTAAGGCCCAACTATAGTGACCTATTTCTTCCAAGTAGATCCCATCTCTTAGGGGCTCCACAGGCCACCAAAATAGTTCCACAACTTAGGTAACAGGCATTTAAAACATGAGCCTGTGAGGGAGATTTCAGATTCAAACATAGTGTTATCTGAGCACAGACCTGGTTTAGCACAGTGTGGGTGTTCAGCAAATGCTTGCTGACAATGACATCACACGAGACAAAGGAAGAGACTTTGTTAACAAGCCTGGTGGGAAGGGAATGCTGTCTGCACAGCTGCTGCCCCTGCCTGACGGGGGCTCAGGCTTTCCACAGGCCAGCATGTGTGTCCTCAGTGAGGACTGCAGGGAGGCACAGTTGTCCCTAGGGAAGGTAGGTCCCCAGGTTCTCCAGGTGAGGAGCTGGTGCTGGTTCCAGTGAAGCAGCCCAGGACTAAACGCTCTAACCTGATTCTCACTCCTGTGGGGCAGGAGTCCCATCTCACTGCAGGTCAGGAAACCCAACCATGCCGAGATGGATGGAAGCCCGTGACAAGGATGGCCAGCGAAATCGTGAAGGCTGAAGGGTCAGTAGGTGGGAGTGAACCATGGAGGAGAAGCCACAGCTCACTCTGATTACAGCACCTGAGATGCAGAGGTGACACCAGCAACAGTGAACTATGAGAAGATGTGTGACACCAGCGACAGTGAACTACGAGAAGATGTGTGACACCAGCGACAGTGAACTACGAGAAGATGGGTGACACCAGCGACAGTGAACTACGAGAAGATGGGTGACGCGAGTGAACTACGATGATGGGTGACGCCAGCGACAGTGAACTACGAGAAGATGGGTGACGCCAGCGACAGTGAACTACGAGAAGATGTGTGACGCCAGCGACAGTGAACTACGAGAAGATGGGTGACTCCAGCGACAGTGAACTACGAGAAGATGGGTGACTCCAGCGACAGTGAACTACGAGAAGATGGGTGACGCCAGCGACAGTGAACTACGAGAAGATGGGTGACACCAGTGACAGTGAACTACGAGAAGATGGGTGACGCCAGCGACAGTGAACTACGAGAAGATGGGTGACGCCAGCGACAGTGAACTACGAGAAGATGGGTGACGCCAGCGACAGTGAACTACGAGAAGATGTGTGACTTCTTAACAAGACAGAGGAGCCAGCTAGTGCCATTGAGAGCGAGCTATACAGTGTGCATGTTTCCTGGTCACATGAGTGACTAGGAGGCCCTGCCTGTGTCCAGATTGAGCCCTGGGGCTTGACCCTCACACACAGGGCTCCAGCTGCCCAGCATCTTCTCTGGCCCAGAGACTGGTCAGCTTAGCCCATCTCCCCACCCTCCATGCATGGTCCACCTCTTCAGTCAGCTTGGTCACCCTGGCTCCAGGGCTCTGGGATCAGTCCCCCTTTCGGAGACAGCAGTGGCCACAGCAAAATGTGTCTTAACATATTACTGAGTGTGGCCCTGGCTTCCAGGTTCTCATTCTTTCCCACAGGAGGTGGCCACGGCTGACATTTCTACAGCACTTTTCAGTTTCCAGAGTGTATACACCTTAGGGGATCCTCAGAACCACCTTAAGAAGCAAGCTACTGTGAGGACCCGTGGCCAGATCCAGGGTCTTAAATCCCACTTCTGCTGCTTCCTGTGTGTGCCTCAGTTTCCCCAATGGTACAATAGTGCTGGTGCTCTCTCTCCTGTAGGGTGTTATAAGGTTTTGTCCAAGGAAAAGGCAGAGAGCTTGGCTTGAAGAAATCATGTTAGAGTCACGTTAGAGCTCTGCATTTCCCACTTCCCCTTTAAGATGAGGAGACAGAGCCCTGGAGAGGGGAAGCGAGAGGTGCTAAAGGTGGCCGGAGGGCACCCACACCTGGTCTTGTGACTTCCTCTCCATAACACATTGTTGTGTTGTTGTCATAACAAAGAGACAGAAACCAGCTAGTGGAACAGCAAACAAGCTGGGGTGGCTTTGTAACCCAATGGAAGGGTGTGGGTGTGAGAAGTCTGGGGTCCCTGGTGTTGAAAGTGTGTCTGGGCACCATGTCTGAGGCAGGACACACACACATCCATGCATACCCCCTTCCTTGCCAGCTGGATGCTAAGGAGAGACCCCTTACTAGTCTCTGCCTGTTGCCCCCTCGCTGGTTTTGATTGGAGGCTTGGAGCTCCTTCCCTGCCTTCAAGACCCTTACTCTGCAACCCATCAAGGGCAGTGAGCAGGCTGTCAAAGGTCTTCCCAAGGACCCAGGGACTGAAGAGGACAGGGTGAGAGGAGAAGAGAAGAGGGCGCTAGAAGGACAGACTGTCACACCATTGGCTCTTTTGCTTCAGGCGCATGTGCTGGGCTGCAGGATGTCTGGGCTGCCCTGTGCCCCACAGCTCTCCCCACCCCTTCACACATGTGCCACCTCGGGAGCTCTGGGTACTGCCTCCTACCCCAGAAGTGGGCAACTCCTGCCTAGGTCTGGAATTTTCCCAGATGCTGGCCTTGGGCATTGCTGGGCTGGCAGGCAGCGTGCACTGGGCCTGAGGCTGGGACTCACTGTCAGTGATGGCATGACCTCCTTACCTTTGTCCCAAAGCCAGGCTCAGCACCTCTCTCTCAGAGATTCCAGTTTCAGGAAGGGTTCTTCCTGTCTCTTTTCATTTTCTCGCTTTTGTTACGCCTTCATTCTCTCTGATAATCTGAGGCTCCCAGGCACCTGGATACGACAGGCACATTCAAATGAAATGCAATATAGGATAATTGGCCATATTTCTCTTGTGTCTGAGGGGTGGCTTCATGTCCCTGGCACATTGTTTCCCATCTGCTTTGTTCTGTTGTCATCTCTCCCTCCTCCCTCCTTCCCTCCCCCAAATCTCCGGGATTTGAATGGGCACTCATCCCTGTGCATCAGATACACACAGGACCCTGACTGCAGCCGTGTTCCCATGGTGACTAAGCCCTGCCCCCAGGGCTGGCAGAGGGATGCCAGTCTCTGTGGGTGACCAGGCGAGGTCTCTTCAGATGGCACGTAGTACTATGAAGGAGGCAGAGGTCTTCCGGGCACACCCACTGGGGTGGATCCTCCCTGTTGTCTGTGGCCATAACTTCTCTACCACTGGGGTCTGCACTAAGTGAGATCAGTGAGGATGCCCTTGGGTAATGTGCTCAGGAGAGGAGCAAGAATGGGGGAGGGGTTGAGTGGAAGATTCCAGGGCCTTGGTTTCCTCATGAATGACAAGGGGCAAGAGACCCAGCCTCCCAGAACCTCAGTTTCCCCATCTGTCAGTGCGTACCACTAGGATTGCTTGAGGATTAAATGAAACAATGCCTGTTGCACACACGGCAGGCCCCAAGGAAATTGTCCTGAACAAGAGAGGGACCAGCAAAGTCTGCAGGACCAGAAACAGAGCTCAGGGAGGAGGTGTGGTTTTAAGCCCCTGGGCACTAGAGTAGCAGTCCAGGAGAGGGGACAGCGGGGAGGGCAGGGAGTACAAGGCAGCTGGGAAGGATGCTTTGAACAGGAGCCCACCATCCCTCACCTCCCTTTGGGGCTTCACAGAATGAGCCTGATGGCACTTCTGTCCCTAATGCCACCTCAGGCTCATAGCTGGAGACAGTGTCCCTGTGTCCCCAGGCTGTGTTTGGAGCCCCACCTCCCTCCCTCACCCTGGGTCACTGTGTCTTTGAACAGTGCTGACTCCATCAACGCTCCCCTCCTCCCCTACGTAGTGATTTACATGGCGGGCTCCAGTCTGGGGCTAAGCTGTGAACACAACCAAGGACACTCCCTGGGCCAGAGGGCACAGCAAGAGGTGCACAACTGGTCACCATGTACCCCAGATCTGCCAGGACTCTGGGAGATGGTGCTGGGGTCTGACCTCTCAGGAAGGCTGGGAGGGCTCCCCGGAACATGACGCCGAGATCTGAGCAGGTGAAGGAAAGAAACTCTAGGGAGAGGGGTGGCAGCAGGGCTGTGAGCTCAGGGTCTCAGTCATGGCCTCTGGGGCCAGGGACTGTAAGCACAGTTGGCTCTTTATAGATTGTGTGGGGCCCATAGGAGCCAGGCAGAAGGAAGGGAGAGGAGGAAGAATGAGGGGGGCACAGGGTTAGGAGGGAGACCCATGGAGGGGGCTGGAGGGGAGAGAGAGGCAGGAGGAGAGAGGCAGGAGGAGAGAGTCAGGAGGAGGGAGGAGTCAGGATGATGAGAGTTAGGTAAGTAGGAATCAGGCAGAAGGAGCGGGGAGGAGCCAGGCAGGTAGGAGGGTGCAGCCAGCAGGTAGCTGACAGGGGAGAGCACTCCTGAGGGGAGGGAGCTTCCTGCAGGAGACTGAAACTGACCTTGTCAGGTATAGGTGAGGCTAGTGACCTGCCCTTCTGTTGGGCCTAGAGGAGCTGCTGTTGGAGTGACACAGCCTGTGACCCAGTTGACAGTGATGCCACTGCCTTCCAGGGTGGAGCTGTGAGTGTCCATATCATGGGCTTATATGTCTGTACAGCCAGGGCTGGAACAGGGGATCACCAGAGATGGGTAGTGGAGATGCTTTCTATAGACTGGGATGGATCAGGAAAGCCGGGCCTCAGAGACTATTTCTATCAGGGCTCTCCATAGCCACCTCCCTCCACCCCAGTTACTCTGCGGGCAGGACATGGAAGGAGGGCATGGCAAGGCCCTGAGCCACCTCTGCCTCAGCCTTCCTCTGCTGGATGATGCTGGATGACACGCCCAAATATCACCTTTCCCAGACCCCATAAATGAAGATACTTGTGGAATGAGAACAGCTCACAGCTCTTTACTTTTGTCAGAAACCCAACCATGGCTGGAGCAGTCCTGTCAAGGAGCTAACAGAGTTCTCATAGCAGGTGTTTTGTTTCATCTCTTCGTTGAGTCTGCTTACAAAATGAGTCTGTCAAACTCTTTGAAGCCAGCTGTCAGAGTCAAGTGTTCTGGAGAGACACATCTCTGACTGCAAATCCAGTCTCCTGTGATCCTGGGAGCTGACATTAGGAAAGCCGTCACCCCAAATACACCCACCTCCACCCCCCATTGTCCCTCTTCTGACGCCTTGTCCTCTGTGGCTTACAAAATACATCCACAGAGAACTGTGACGAGCATGACGATCACAGTTTGTTCCTTATGGTGATTTTTCAGAGGAAAATGATGAGCACACAGCCTTGTCTTTCAGTGTCTGGGGAGGGAGGGGCGGGTCTTGGCTGCCAGTGCCTGGGAGAATAGGAGGAGGGGACTGTGTGGCAGGAGGGATGTCTGCCAGGACTGGGGACTACCTACATGTCCCCTAGTTCCTGCTTTTCACCTGAACCTCTTCCATTCGCACAGCCATCTACCTGCCAGAGCTAAATCCCGCCTCTCAGCCCAGCGCTTTACAGTTGCAAAGCACTTTATGGGCTTTGAGGACAGAGGCCACTGCCCCTCTGGAGCTGCCTGTCCGTACAGCTCAGGCCAGGGAACGGTGGTTATCGGGAGTCAGGCCTCCTTCCCTTCCTACCCTGAGTCCTCTGCTCTTCCCTCTCCCCTCCTTTACCACGGGGCCTGACTCTGACCTCTGGAGACCCCTCCTCTTGGTGTTTCATCCTGGGTTCAAGTCACCGCAGAGGAGGCTAGGCCCTCTGAGCTCCAGACACAGTGGACGGAGGCTGTGTGATGTGACCCAGTGGTGACACCAGGGGCTTTGGCTGACCCTGTTCCGAGGCCTGGTTCTTCC
This sequence comes from Orientallactaga sibirica, assembly GCA_036365145.1. Taxonomy (NCBI): domain Eukaryota; kingdom Metazoa; phylum Chordata; class Mammalia; order Rodentia; family Dipodidae; genus Orientallactaga; species Orientallactaga sibirica. Next base: position 78,905 of record JAEOAD010000014.1, on the reverse strand, counting down.
ACTTCTTGGAGGGATCTGGGAAAGGTCACGTGGCCTCCCTCCCACACTCAGTCTCTTACATGTGCACGGAAGACAGCCATGAGTGGGGCCAGGGTTAAGTGTGCTCACGCACCTCACGAGTGCAGGAGGGTTCTGTTACTGTTCCGGGTCTGAGCTGGTGGTTGTCCAGCTAAAGAGCACCTGGGCAGGCAGCTCTGCCCCCAAGCCTCTCACTAGTGGAGCCTCCAGAAGAGAATGGGTCATGGATCCGGCAGCCTGGGTTCAGATCAGCCCCCAGCTGTCATTCAACGTGTGCCATGGCAAAGTGGCTTCACCTCTGTGCACCTCCTGTCTGCCCCTCTGCAAACTGGGTCAATAGTTCCGAACACATGGGTTCGTGTGGGCTTTGGATCAGGCATGTCAGCCAGAAGTGGATTCCAGCACTCAAATGACATTTCCAGGTGCGCTTGGGGTGGGACTGTGACAAAGCAGGGCCCCTGTGTGTCTCTGGTTCTCTATGATGTACATAGAGTGTGACAGTCTCTGCTGCGCTGGGTGCTGTAGGGACTCCTGGATCAGCACTTGGGTCCTTCAACCACTGGGAGCCATGGCGCATAGCAATAGCAAACCAGCAGGTCACTGTCACTCCTATCACTATTATGGGCGGCAGACGCTTGTCCTCTCTGTGTGCCTCGAGCTCCTGCACACAAGCCAGACACAGTGATACACGGGTGAGCAAAAAAGAACAAGGACTTGGGGACAGACTGCTCGGGGTTGGGGCTGTCACTTGCGAGCAGTGTGACCGCGAATAAGTGTCTGCACCTCTCTGAGCACCAGCACCTTCATCTGGAGCATTGGGGAGGCTGAGCAGCGATAGCATTTGCTTCTGAGGGTTGTTGAAATAAGGAAGTGTGAGGCACTCAGCACGGTGCCTGGTACCCACCAGAGCCCTGCCAGTGCAGAGTTTACTATTCCCACCTGAGGGGGCGCTGCATGGAGGGGCCTCTGAAGCCACCCCTTCTGCCACCACTGCACTTGGGGACCAAGAAGCTGAGGCCAAAGACACCAAATTAAACACTTGGGAATATTTTTTTTTGTGGCCCTGCTAAACTATGCATGGCAGACAATCAGAGAACTAAACAATTTATAATAAAGAGCTAATGAGGCAGGACAGAGGCCAAATGTGCAGGCGCCTGTGAGGATGAGGGACCGTATTGCTGGGAAGATGGCCCAGCAGGGCCTGGTGCTCCTTTTAGTAATGACCTGAGTGACCTTTCCACACTGGGAAGTGTTTGCATAGAGCAAACACTCATGAGACATGGTGAAGGAAGAGCCAGGACCCACAGACAGGAGCTTCTGTACGTGAACACCGTCCTCCCTCCTCTCTCCACTTAGCACAAATGCATATTTTCTCCATGTGTGTCACATTAGTGTGACCGTCAGGATGAGCTAGGAGATGCTGTAGTATTCAACCAGTTCCTGAGACACAGCCCAGCTTGTCTCCACTCTGCTGCATGCTCCCTGCAGTCAGCAGGGAGGGCCTGGCTCCTCACAGACACCAGGGACTCACTGACAGAGGCACCCCACCACAGGGCATCAGCATGTATGTCTGCAGTGTTTGCCTCGGGATCATGGGGTCTGGTGCCCACGTGCTCCAACCAGAAGGGGCCACCCTGCTCCCACTCACTTTCATTTCCTTGGCCGGTGCTAGGCTCCTGTACATCTGAAGGAGGAATGGATGCTGCATCCCCCACATGTGAGATTCAGACTCTTGGATCCACTATGACCAGTTCCAATTTCTTGTTATGTTCTGGAAATTGTCCATTTCATTAATGGCTCATAATTTATTTAATGAGTGTTCTATTGATATAATCAGGTGGCTCCATTTTTTACTAACGTAAGTAATAATCTTTAACCATCGGCTAGGTTTCTGTTTGTTAGTTGTCTCGAGGGAGATGTTGGGGAAATGGCACAGGGTAATAAAAGCTCCTAATGTCTGGTGTTCATGAATGACTGATCCTCCTGGTGAATGGGCAGTCATGAGTAATCGGGTCACTCGTCCCTTCCTGTCATAGCCACAGAGCCACAGGAGTGTCCCTAAGAGGTACTGCTGGTCATAGGAAGGACACCTGCTGTGGAAGGGTGGCCACACTGCACTCTGTTCTACCTGCTCCTCAGGAAGCAGCCCTGGGAGGGGCTTGGTAAATGTGGGCGCTGCCCAGGTTACTGGTAAATCAGGACGCCCCTCATCCAAGAAGTGCAGGGAGAGACAAGGCCAAGGCTCCCACTTAGGACTCGCTTATGGCATCACAGAGACACAGGGAGGGAACCAGGCATTTCCCAGACCCTCTGCTCACAGCCAAGGCTGCTTTTACACCAAACTGTCTCAGTTTTTCCATTGATGTTAGCTGCATCTTCCTAGTCAGGCTTGTTGGGCCAAATGTCAAGTGTGGAGGAAGAGAAGTTCAGGGTGAGACCAGAGTCCATATTAATTGAAATATAATTTGCTCAGTGCCTCACTGGCTAGAGTCACCTGTGACCCCTTCTGTCATGCCCCCCTCACCTTCCTTCTGTCCAGCTCCTTCTCCCTTACTCTAATTTTAAACCTTCTTTTTGCTTAACATTTTTTCATCTTTTTGCTTCACCACAAGACATTTTCTTCCACATCGTTTTCAACAAGATCCTCCAGGGAGCAGCAGAGGGTGCCTCTGCAGAGCCCAAGATGCCACTTTGCAAGTGGCTGGGAAGGGACTAGAAGTGACAACAGAGGCTAAGATGTTATCAGTTAGGGAGGTTGGAGATACAACAGTGAAGGAGCCCTAGTCACTGTCACAGGTCTCACGAGTAATGAAGGGGGCCCTAGGCTGGAGCTGGAACTCGGAGTCAGGCTCTGCTCGGTGATTCCTGCTAGTCCATCCAGAACTCTCCCTATGTGCATGTGGGTGTGCAGGTATGTGTGGCACACACAGACACATGCAGATTCCCAGAGACAGATGCATAGATACATACAGACATAAATGAACATCCTTTCTACACACACACACACACACACACACACACACACACACAAACAACAATTCTTGCAAACATCCCAAACACATGATGCCCCCACACACTGCACATTTGTGTCACATGTAGATCTGGTCAAGGTCAAAGACACAGGAAGCTTTAGAAACATGGTCTCTATGGGACAGTGTGAGGTCAAAGGGAGTGGGGACTGTGAGTGTCCTGCTCCGTGCCCCGTCCAGCTCTCCTTTGACAAGATAAAGAATATGGGATGGACTTGACCCCCTGGCTGATGTCACTGGCCTCACGGGCATCAGGAACCAAGTTGGCCTCCGCCTCAGATTACCCCATACCCTGAGTCCTGCCCTTGCCCTCTCTTAGACTGACAGGCCAAGAGCAAAGGGCTCTGCCTGCGTGCTGGCACAGCACCAGCTCTTGCGGGGAGAACTTGGTCCTGGTGACAGGTATGGGTCTTTGAGGTTAAGATTTTGCCAACTAAGTGCTGCCGCTCCCGCCCTCCACCTGAAGATAGGTGATTTCCAGGAGGGAGGGTGGGGTGTCAGAGCAGAGCGCAGGGAGGAGCAGGGGAATGAGACACAGCGGGGAACCAACCGCCATAAGCCGGGGGTCCAGTGGGCAGGAGAGGGGTTGCCTGGGGTCCTAGTGGGAGTTTTGGCTGTGGCGAGGCCCTGTGCTCTGGAAGTTCCAGGGACAACCTTCCCTTCCCTCTACCCAGTGAAACACCCCTCGGTGCCCAATTTCCCTTGGCCATGCTAGACTAAGTGGTTTTCTGCTACTTGGAAAGAGTTCGGATTCAGGCACCAAGGCAACCTGTTTATTTTAAAAACTGCTTTTACAAAAGAACCCTTTCCAACAATGAGTGCGTCTGGCTCAGAGAGGTCTTGTCAAGTAAGAGGAACGAGGCATTTGCAGAGCAGTGTGGAAATTAAACCCACAATCTGGGCACACGTTTGTTTGACAAGTGATAATTAGCTGTTGACAATATAATTTCTGCTTGGATGCAAATGAGTTTTTCATTAAAAAGTCATCAAGGGAGAAGTTGTATGAATGGCCCATGATTACTGCACTGCACACTTAGTCATCAAAGGAGTGTGATTAAAGCCACCAGGAAATGCCATACGTCCCTGCTCCCCAGGCTAAAATTAAAAGGGTGAAAATAACAAGTACCGGTGAGGACACGGAAGAACGAACGGAAACCCTCACAAACAGCTGCTGGAGATGTGGCATGTGACGATGGTGGGAAAGTCTGGTGATGCAAAGGGAACAGGCATCCACCGTATGTGTCAGCCGTCCCTCCATCTCCTTAGGTGTTCACTCCGGGTTTTGGCCTTGACTGTAGGAACTCAGCCCTTCATTAAAATGGTTTCAGAGCATTGGTCACTCAGATCTGTGACCAAAAAGCAAAGAGAACAATGAACAACTCAAAGGAAGGAAAAAGCTTTTTTTTTTTTTTTTTTTGGAATGTGTGCCTATGTGGTGCACATGCACATATGTGTTGGTATGTGTGTAGGTACATGAACATATGTGTGCGCTTGTGTGGAGAGCCCAGGCTGATGTTGGGTATGTTCCTCAATTACTGTCCACCTTATTTACTGACTGAGGCAGGGTCTCTTCCCTGAACCCAGAGCTCGCCAATTTGGCAAATGTAGCTAGCCAGCTTACTCTAGGAGGCCTGTCTGTCTCCTGAGAGCTGGGATTAGAAGAAGCAGACCTTGACACCCACCCTGCATTTAAGTGGGTGTTGAGGTCTGATCTCGGGTCCTCATGCTTGCAAAGTGCAAAACCCATTGAGCCATTTCCCCAGTCACAGGAAAGTTCTATTTTTTTAAATTTTTTTTGTTTATTTTTATTGATTTATTTGAGAGTGACAGACTGAGAGAGAAAGAGGCAGATAGAGAGAGAGAGAGAATGGGCACACCAGGGCCTCTAGCCACTGCAAACGAACTCCAGATGCATGTGCCCCCTTGTGCATCTGGCTTAGGTGGATCCTGGGGAATTGAGCCTCGAACCAGGGTCCTTAGGCTTCACAGGCAAGCGCTTAACTGCTAAGCCATCTATCCAGCCCTGAAAGTTCTATATTTTTAGTATTTATTTATTTATTTATTTATTTATTTATTTATTAGAGAGACAGAGAATGGGCATGCTGGAGCCTACAGCTACTGCAAACGAACTCCAGATGTATACACCACCCTGTACATCTGGCTTATGTGAGTACTGGGGAATCGAACCTGGGTCCATAAATTTTGCAGGCAAGCATCTTAACTGCTCAACCATCTGTCCAGTCCCGAAAATTCTATTTTTGCTCAGAATGTCTAAGGTTCCAGTGCCTGGCTCTTCAGAATCTGAGCCCATGGTGAGATGGAGCATCATGGCAGTAAGCGTGTGGTGGAGGCTGCTTACTTCATGGCCCACAGGAAGCAGAAAGGGAGGGAGAGGCCAGGTATATCCTTCAAGGACATGCCCCTGTGACCTACTTCCTTCAGCTAGGCCCCACCTCCCAAAGTTTCCACCATCTCCCAAAATACTGCCACCAGCTGGAAATCCAATATTCAACACAGGAGCCTGTGGGGCTGGAAAGGATCCTGCGGGGCCATTTCATATTTAAAGCACAGCACATGTTGAGCATCTGCCGCTCCCTAATGGGTTGAGGTTGAGCCCTGGAAACACACTGGGATTAGAGGTCCCTGGGGCATCTGCCACTCATGGAGCAGGGAACAGCTCCCAGAAGGTGGCTCAGTCTGTCCACCTTTTTGCTAAAAGCTGATCATCCAAGAGGCTCAGGCCTGGATGGACCCAGAGCCAATGGCAGGTGCTTGACATTGACCCCAGCTTCAGGGCAGGAGATAGGAATCTTATGTCTCAGCCCAGACCACTGCCCAGGCACTTCAGGGCTCATAGCCCATCTCTCATTTCATAGAGGGGAAACTGAGGCTCAGAGCTAGGGACTTTATGTGCAAACCCACACAGTAGCAGTGGGACCACATGAGGGGAGCGGTGAACCCTTAACGCTCTGATCCCAGGTCCATGCACACATTCTGCCTTTACTTGTCAAGTCTTTGTACCTCTGTTTTCCCATCTGCAAGATGGGCTGACAATGATACTTTCCTCACTAGATTGCCATGAGGGCTAATTAAGTCAGTGCATGGAGCAGAGTCCAGTACATAGAGACCCGTCCACGGTGTCAGTGTGGTACTGACCAGTTCAGCTCATGCATTTCATTCCTCCTTCCCATGGAGCCAGGTGTCTCTTCCCCTTTAATCATCTCTGTGCCCCTCTGCAGTCTGTTCCCAAAGGGGGCCCTATGACACTGAGAGTAGAGTGAAGATTTCTTTCTCGACCCTTGAAGGTCACAGGTCTCTGAGAAGCTGAGATTCTGGCACCAGGGAGTACCATCACCTCCTTAGCAGAAGTCTCCACTCTGCCAGCACCCCAGCTGTCCTCAGTTTTGGTCTAAAAGGACTTGATCACACTTCATAGGTGCCACCTCCCTATCTCTTTTTTGAAGGGCCTCTTGCTCTAAGAGGAAGGTGAGACCATTGATGCTGATTCAGAGGAGTCAGGAGGATGCAGTCTCACCTTCTGATCTGCTTCCTGCCCTTCTCCAGTTCGATCTTTCTTCTGGAAGCAACAGATTCCCCTGGGCACTGATGCAGCCTGGAAATGCAGCATTGAGTTCAGAGATACTGGGTTCCAGTGTGTGTGTGTGTGGGGGGGGGCTCCAGGTACTCACTGTGGGGAAGGGGTTGTGTTCCAAGATCAACCTCCTGCAATGGGAGCCTGGGTCAACGTCCATATGAAGACCGGACCAGACAATGTGTTACTTCCTCAGATGTTGGACTCAGAGGCACCCTGGCCTCTTTCTCAGAGCCCACAGAGGTTCACTCCATGCCTAGCTTTAATAGGTTTCTACAGTCTGAAGGTGTCAAGCAGAAAACATTGGGCAGACACTATGGAATAAAATGGGGCCAAGCGGACGTGGTGGCCCCATGCCTTTAATCCCAGCACTTGGGAGGCAGAGGTAGGAGGATTGCTGTGAGTTTGAGGCCACCCTGAGACTACATAGTGAATTCCAGGTCAGTATGGACTAGAGTGAGACCCTATCTCAAAGAAAACAAAACAAAAAAATGGGGCCAAGACTGCCCATGAGTGAGGGGCGCCATACAAGCGCAGGAACAGACAGAGGAGCAGGGCAGGTGACTGTCCATCAAGCCAGGATTGTTATGAAGGCAGTTTGGAAATCACACAGTATGTATGAAATTTTGGTCCTCTAACCAGCCTTCACTGAGCCCCTGCTGCATGCCAGGCACTGCACCGAGGACATGCTGACAGGGATGCTCCCTGTGGTCTGGGGTGGCTGTGACCAATGCTGACCCTGTTACAAGTCAACTCCCCACATCCTAGAACCTGAGCAATCACCCTAGTTTCACAAGGAAGGTGACCTAGACCCAGATGGAAAATGAATCACCTGATTTCCTGCAGCTAGTCTTCAGATCCCCTGCACTTGTTTTGCAGTCTTGCGGCACAATGGCAGCAGTGGCTTCCACCCATCCCTCAGTCCCAGGCCCAGAAGACCTTCCCGTGCCCACATTCATCACATCTCCCCAAGGTTAATTTGTAAGGAGACAGTGAAAGTGTGTTATTTAAATAGCGATTATTAAAACCATGCCGAGGGCTTACTACATAATAGGTGATTATCTGCAACATAATTGGGAAAACAATGCAGTCGGTTCTATTTAGCTTCCTATGGAATTGGAGTCAATCCTGAGGAGCCAGCGGCATGCTCTCTGCTCATGTGCCATTTGTTCAATCATATTCTCATTAGCTCTATGGTGACGTCACTTCGCGGATCTTCTCAGAAATGCTCATGCTCAGCTGACAAGAATGAATCCCTATTCTAGAACCACCTGCCTGCCTGCCCAAGCTGGTTGCACTACCTAGTCCCAGGCATCAAGTATGCTGCCCAGGGTCCAAATGGCAATGTATATGGGGAGACCCAAGACCCAGCAGTATGACAAGAAAAGAAACTGCCTAGCACAAGGTGAGTCATCTCTATCACACCTGCCAGGGCTCAGGAAACATTGCAGAGAAGCGGCTGATTTTAAAATAAGTGCTTCTCTCACTGCTAACCTGAGAACCTCCTCCAGGGAGATGGCCATAGACACTGAGGAGACTCAAAACTCATCAAAGCAGAAAATCAGAGGCTGCAGAGAGCTCAACACTAAAGAAGACTTCTAACACCTCCTCCAAGGCTCAGGGAACATTGTGGAAGTGGGGGTAGAAAGAATGTAAGAGCCATAGGGTGGGAAGGAGTACCCAGAGGCACTTTCCCCTCCCCACAGGGAATACCACCAACCCTACTGAGGAGGGTCCTTGGTGGAATAGGGTGGGGAGAGGGGACATAAGAATATAACCCAATGGGAATATGGTCATTATCTAATGTGTTCATACAATCGCCTTCTCACTTTAAAATCAGAACAAAAGAATGAGCCCCAGTGTTCATGGGGAGACACTTTCTTCCTGATTTGGGAGTTTTCTTGTAGGTGGCTTCCCCTCACACCAGCCAGAACACAGAGAAGTGTTTGTCTGTCTACACATCTGTACAGTGCTTCCTCGGCTCACGGTGCTCAATGCCTCGTCTCTATCCCCTTGCCTCTGGCATGTGGGCAGAGTTGTTTTCCGACCCCTGCTCGTCAAGTGTCCATGCACCTCCACCTGCTCATTCTTACTCCCATTCATCAAACTTCTTCCTTTATTCTTTTCCCTTGTTCCTTTATGTGGCACATATTGGCTCCTCAGTGGACCAGTGGGGTCATCACTCCTTCAACCTTTAGTTCACTAGCTCATTCATTCACACATGCTTCATAGCACTTCCACTCATCATTCATTCATTCATCAATCTTTGGTTCATTCATTAACACATATTTCAGTGTGGTTGATTCATCATTCATTTATTCAGTCTTTATTCACTGACCCAGTGAGTCTTGCAGTTATCGGTTTGTTCATTCACCATGCTTGTGGTTCATCAGCAGACAAGATGCTGGGAGAATCTGTCTGGTATGATTGCAGCCGAGCCTCTTGGCATATTCTGGGCATTTCAGTTATTTACTGGGGGCTTGTCTTTTTTAAAGACATGAACTTTCTGCCATGACATAATGAAATGGAAAGCTTACCCAGAAGGAAATTTACAAGTTCCAGGGCATGGCCAGAGGAATTTTCTGAAGCTGAACATATGGGTAGGTTGGAAATGAGAATGTAACCACTTCCCCAGAAGTGCCCTCATCCCCTGTCTGCCCCTGCAGGACAGGACAGTAATCAGCATTATTATTATTATTATTATTATTAATTACATGTATGTGTGGCTCTGTATGATGTGTATGGATGGCATACAATATATATGTGTGTGGCACATGCCATGGTGTATCTATGGAGGTCTGAGGACAACCTTGGGGTGTTTGTCCCTCCTTTCACTTTTGCCTGAGACAAAGTCTTCCTTGTAGCTTTGTTTTTGCCATACCCACTGGTCTAGTTGGCTTGTGAGCTTCTCGATCCATCTGGATCCAGACCTACCCTAACTGTGGATGGAACCATCCATGGGCTGGACTCCTGGTTTGTATACGAAGGCGAGAGCATTTTGCGTTCAGCTCCTGCTCCTCTTTCACCTTGTTGATGGGACAATGTGAGTGATGCTGACTGCTCCTGCCATGCTTTCACTGCCACGATAGAACTTACCCCCTTGAACTGTAAGCTGAAATAAATCCATTCCTTCCTAAGCTGCTTCTGGTTGGGTATTTTGTCCCATCAATGATAAAGTGACTTGGTACAGCTTTCTATTGCTAAAGGTATGTTGGGATTACAGATGGGTGTGCTTCTTTGTGTCTGGCTCTTTGTAGGCGCTGGGAAGTCAACCTTGGGCCAGCAGGCTTGCAAACAAATGACTTTAACTATTGCATCCTCTCCCTAGCCCCAATAATCAGCATCTTGAATCTAACCACTCTGTGTCACTCACGTCTGCTCCAGCATGTCATACAAATGCCACCACTCTCTGGGCTCTTCTATGTCTTGTTTCCACTTTGTCCAGCACTATGGCTATGTGACGATGTGGGTTGGCATGTACAGTTTTACTTTACTCTTTCATCATTTTGACATGGGTTCTTAGATGTACAAAACATCCAAGACGCAAGCATGACCTTGAAATTATGATCTTCTTGCCTCTACGGCCGGAGTGCTGGTATTACAGGAGGGCTGGGGTTGAACCTAGGACTCCATGCATGTTAGGCAAGCACTCTGACAAGCCACACCCCCAGCCCCTACTTTGTTCACTCTTACTGCTGTGTGGTGCTTGTGTACTGGACGGCTGTGGACCTATTGATTTGCCCAGCTAACTAGATGAAGTGGGAACATGCTCCAGTGTTGCTGTGCTGTGTATGTGCCCTTTGGTGACTGCACATATGAGTGTCTGCTGGGTGACACTTAGAGGCAGAATTGCTGCACCAGTGTGTCACACCCAGGTTCACAAGCAGATGTTTCCAGAGATATTCCCCCCAGCACTGGCTGGGCCACCCTTTGCACCAGCACTGCCCTCCCGTGTCCTTACTTGACTCTTGGACTGCATCAGGTCCCTCTGGTCCAGTTGCTCAGTTCTGTTTGGGTGTCTTTGTTTCTCCCTGTGACTTTGGTTCAGGATCATCTGTCTCCAGGTCCAGCTGTAGGCTCCTTTCAGGCCTTGTCTTGTAGACACCCTGAGTTATGTCATCTGGGCCCTGTCTGGCTGCCTTTCCCACTCTGTGGCCTTCCTTACAGTACAGCAAGGGGTCCATGGTCCATGAGTGAGGTACTCTGCTGAGGGCTAGGGTCTTTAATAAGTCAGGTGTGGGTCCTGCCCTTGTAGAACTCAGCCTAGTGTTGGAGAGATCAGTACAAATAAGTCATCATAACACAGAACTTTTTTTGTTGTTGTTCTTTTATGGATAGAATGAGGTGTCCAGGGCCTCCTGCTATTGCAAATGAACTCCAGATGTATGGCACCACCTTGTGCATGTGGCTTTATGTGGATACTGGGGATTTGAACCTGGCTATCAAGCTTTGTAACCAAGTGCCTTATCTGCTGAGCCATCTCTACAGCCCAACAAAGAACATTTTAAGGGCTGGTCACTTGCCTTAAAAAAACCCTCAGATTAATTTCCATTCCATTCCATGGCATATTTGCAATTCTCTGGATTAAAAACAGTAAGAAATTCCTACTAAATCTTTAAGCTATATGGATGTCTGGGAAGGTTGGCCTATAGTTCAAAGAGGGGATTTTCCCTGGGCCTTGACCCACAGGAGAAGCAGAGATTTGTGGGTAGGAAATGTGGGAAGCTGTCTCAGGCAAAGCAAGACTGAGATAGTTAGAGAGCACCGAGACCAAGAGCACTGGCTCTGGAGCAAGGAAAACCTGTCATGTCTCTCCTGTCAGCACCAGCTAGCCAATAGTGTTTGGCCTCAATCTCATCTAAAATGGAACTAGCATGGGGGCCTGCTTCATGGAGCTGTCGTGAAGAGACAAGGGAACAATGGATGCATGCAGAGTGGCCAATGCATGGTGGTACTCACTCAATGACAGTGTCGTTGTGAATATCAGCTGTTACCCCAGCAGAGCAGATGTTAGTGGCCTTCGGCCAGGGGGGTGACTGAAATGTTCTGGATCAATTTCTTTTGGTGGTTAGTGGAGCCAAGGATGGATCTTGATTCTGGTTCCAGCCCTGCCTTAGCTCACAGATGGCCCCTGTCTGGGCCCCTTTTCCTCTCTGGGCCTTAGTTTCTTCATCTTTCCAACCAAGAGGGAGGAGAGAACAATTGTCAAAGCACTTCCTTCTGGAACATTCTCTGAGCCTGGGAGTTATTTTCTTTAACTACATGCCATTTCAGTATTATGAGTTTTTTTTTTTTTTTTTGGATAAAGAGGTAGATTCTAGCACAATTTTAATTAGTTTAGTCCTGAAGAATTTGGCCACCCTAATTGGCTACTAATAAAAAAATCTACCTTAGAGGACTGAAAAAGATGAACACTTGGAAGGCAAAAATAGGTGAGCAGAGAACAGGCTCACCAGCTCATGGGCCCCTCACCCCCTCTGGGGACAGAGTTAGGGACGTGACTCCCAAAGATAATACTGTAACTCCAAGTAGGCATTCTCAAGCCATAGGAATCAAGATGCTGTGGTCTATAGAGGGGAAATATTTTGTCCATGGGAACATACAGCTGAACCCAGATTTAGGTCAAGATTTAGTGACATTTTTATTATACTCTGTCACTCTTCAGTTCAACTCTCCTGACATTTCCTTCCCTGTAAAAATGAAGAGAGAGGCAGTTAAACACATACCGCCTCTGAAGTTCATTTTGAGCACATTCACTTACAGATCCCAGAGTCTTGAAGACACACATAACCTGGCGTTAGAACCTATGACTGTGGGGGAAAAATACTGCCCATGGTGCTGAAGAAGAGGAGGATCACTCCACTGCTAGACCTCCGCAGCCAAGGTGAGGAGGGCACACTGTCTCCAGAGCCTCACTCTACTCACCTTGGCATCACCAGCTGCCAGGCTCCTGGTGTCCTTCCTACCAAAGCCCTGGAAACCACATAAGACAGGAGCCCGCGGGGACAGGACACTGTGGTGGACAGCTTTGTCACTGGGGCTTGGGTACTCTCCGCCAGCCTGGCTGTCACCATAGCTCTGGGACAGAATGGAGGGTAGGCTCGACCAGGCATGGTCAGGTTGTCCTCCATCCTGGGAGGACCCTCACACTCAGGGTCAGACAGGACAGGAGTGCCCCACGGCTCAGGTGTTTAGAATGTGCTGGGCAGCAGAGGAGATGCAGCTGAGGATGTTGGATGGGAGAACCTGGCACAGGCCTGATGCTGGCTTCTTCCAGCTTCCTCCTGCTCAGTCACTGCACAGTCACCTGTGTGTTAGCGCCATGCAGCATGCAAGGGTCTCACAGGCAGACAGCTTCAAGCCACACTTCCGGCCCTCACCAACGGTGAGATTCTGGGCAGAAATGCTTTCTGCCCACCTTTGTGCTGGAATTTAGATCTGCCTCCAGTGACATGCCCCCTCTAGCAAGAATCTGCCTGCTAGGGGTCAAGTAGGAAGTTTAATAAAAAATGACTGAGATATAAACACTCCATGCCCATTCTCTCCAGTGTTTTGATCATGAAGTGGTGTTGTATTTTGTCAAAGGCCTTCTCTGCATCTGTTGAAATGATCATGTGGTTCTTGTGATTAAGTTTATTTATGTGGTGTATTACATTGACTGATTTCCATATGTTGAACCATCCCTGCATCCCTGGGATGAAACCTGCTTGATCAAGGTGGATAATGCTTTTGATGGGTTGTTGAATTCAGTTTGTGAGGGTTTTGTTCAGGATCTTTGCATCTAAGTTCATTAGGGATAAAGGTCTGTAGTTTTCTTGTTGCACCTCTGTCTGGTTTTGGTATTAGGGGGATGCTAACTTCATGAAAGGAGTTGGGAGGATTCCCTGCTCTCCGATTATGTGAAACAGTTTGAGAAAAATTGGTTTCAGTTCTTCAATGAAGGCTTGATAGAATTTGGCTGAGAAGTCATCTGGTTCTGGACTTTTCTTTTGGGGGTGCCCCAAACAAGACAAGCTTCTTTCAAAGCACTTGGTTACCAACCTGAGGTAAAAGGTAAGACCCTATTGCTGAAGATGTCATATGCTACTGGCACAGAACATGGAGAGACCTGGCTGGAATCCAGAAGAAAGCTACATGAGCTACTGGGGAAAATGGCCAACAGTGGTGTTTAAGCTACTCAGAAACAGTGAGCTCCACAAGAAGTACACACTAGTGAAATGGTGGCACACAGCTTTGGTGGGTAACCAGTGGCTTTCTGCTGGGCTAAGAGATCCACTCTTATGGGAAAGGAACCCATACATACATGGAACTGGGAACCACGTCTGAGTTCTGTGGAGACAAATCTTATACTCTCCAATGTTAAGCTCTTGCTAGTCTTTGGCTAAAAGAGGGGTTACATCCATTAAACTCTCCCTAAATTTATAAATCTTATCCAATTTAACCTGTGCTGACTTCACTCTCCATTGAGGAATCTTTTTATTTTTTACCAGAAGGTAGTGAGACCCGAGGAGATAAACCACCCTTGCATTTCAGTCAAGGACCAGGTGAAACCACAGAGGAAGTGGTGAGACAAGCAAGAGTGCTGCTTCCATGGTGAGCCTGACAAGCAATGCCAGGGTGAAGGAGACAGATGCTAAAGCAGAGGTCCAGAGGCTCCTGAGAGCTCATCACTGAAGTAGATTTAAAACACGCCCACCAAGGCTCAGGAAATTTTGTGGAAGGGGAGGGGGCAGAAAGATTGTAAGAGTCACAGATTAGAACGCCATGCCCAGAGGCACTGCTACCCCCCAGTAAATGACTGCTGCTTCCATAACACATACCCCACAACCCCGTGGGGAATACCAGCAACCCCACTGAGGAGGGCCCCCTGTAGAATGGGTGCAGGGAGGAGGCAAAAGATGGTACCAACAGATGATATATCCATATAAAATATGTTCTTAATAATAAAAAAATGACTTAGTCTATGGGGCAAACATTCAAACGATCCCACAGGTCAGCCTTGGGGTGTCACTCCCTGCATTTTACCCTGTTGGTGGCAGAACCTCTCTTCTTGTTTGCTGCTGTGAATGTCAGTCTAACTGTCCCATGAGATTCGGGGTTCTCCTGATTCTATCTCCCATTGGCATAGGCACATGATGTATGCACTACTTGAATCCATCTTGACATGGGTTCTGTGGATCTCATTCTGGTTATTAGGCTTGCACAGGAAGTGCTTTTAACCACTGAGCCATCTCCCCAGACCTTGAATTCATTTTATCATTTAAAAAATATATTTAATTTATTTGAGAGAGAAAGAGGCAGAGAGAGAGAGAGAGAGAGAGAGAGAGAGAGAGAGAGAGAGAGAATGGGCACGTCAGGTCCTCCAGCCACTGCAAACAAACTCTAGACGCATGCGCCCCCTGTGCATCTGGCTTACATGGGTCCTGGGGAATCGAACTGGGATCCTTTGGCTTTGCAGGCAAATGCCTTAACCACTAATCCATCTCTCCAGCCCTTATCATTTTTTTTTTTTTTTGAGACAAGGTCTCATGTTTCTCAGGCTGGCCTCAAACTAGCTACATAGCAGAGGATGACCTTGTATTTCCTGAGGTGCTGCAGAGTGGAGGATTTTGGTCTCTGGTTTGGCAGGATGAGTCTCTTCCATTGTCTGGATTTTATTCAAGGGAAGACCGTGAGATGTCCTGGAACACATTTCTGGAGGAACCAGGGTGTGTTGGTGAGACTCTAGCTGACAGTGGCTTTAAGTGCTCACACAGGGACCAATGTGGGAGGACACACTGGCCAAGTCATGAAAGGAAATTGGTCTGTGGGACATCCTTATTTCTTGGGTCAGGAGTCCTTGTCCGCTGACTCTCCTCTCAGTGTCGGGGACATCAAGCATCTTTTCCCTCTGGCTCATAGGCTCCTCTGAGTGATAGTGAGAGCCACCATTGTTGGTCATCTCCTTCAACGAACCCTACCTGTACTCACTGGGCGCTGAGCGTAGGGCTATAGCAATGAACCCCACAAGAGCTGTTATGAGGCATATTTTCTCCACATCATATCCCCATCTTTCCATATCCACAGAGTGGGGGCCAAGGCTGCGGGAGGGAAACAGCAAGTGGGGGAGAAATCACAGAGCCAAATGGGGGCCTTCTGTCTGTTCCTTCCTCTAAGAAATGACCAGTTTAACTCAAATTAACTCGGACTCAGCCCGCGCCCAGAGAACAAGAGGAGCCAGTTGGATTCATTCTCTTCATTGACTTTTCAAGGCTGTATTAATCTCCTCATGAGCTCAGCCCGTCAGGACAAACATGCTTCTTCAGGAGTTTTCTAACTGAGAACAAATGCCTCATTAAGTTAAACATATTAACCTGAGAGCAGTATTGATGGCAGACAGACTAATGAATGTCGTTATAGGGGAGGCACAATAGTCCTGAGGACCTGGCCTACCACCAGAGGCTCTCTGCAAATGTACTCCACTATTCCACGAGGGGCTGGAACCTCAGAGAGAGAAGGAGAGACAGTGGTGAGGGGAGATGGGAAGGAGCTGTGGTGAGAGCCAGGGCACCCTGGCCAATGCCAGCCTTGAGTGCTTTTGAAAGGGGGACCATGTGTGGCTCAGTATTGGACAAGGGAGGGATCTGACTTTAGCCTTGGCAACAGGAGGGCGGGTAGGTGGTCAGAGCTGGGCCTCAGAACCTGGAGTCTAGTTCCAGGTTTCCCCATGTGGACAAGGTTTAGTTCTCATCCCTCCTTCCCAGCTAAGCACCACCCTGGGCACCATCATGGGCATAAAACTACCAACCCTCGTGGAAACCCAGGCCGATGGGTGCTTCGGCCCTAGACTCATAGACAGGAAACTGAGGCTCTGGTGAGTTAATGCTGTGGCCAAGGTTGCTTGACGTGTGGAGAGAGTGGAGACAGGCCAGGGTGAGGACCAGGAGGAGCTTCCTTAGCCCTACAGGCCTCTGCTGCCTGGATCTCTGTCCTCAGAGTCCTCGGAGCCTGTCCACAAGGACCCGGGAGATAGAACCAGGGCCTTGTGGGAAGAGCTCTCTCCACCTCCAGGTGTAAGACAGGTCCCAGCTTCGGAGTTGTGATAGTCACTTTCTTTACTGTGACCAGATAAATGCCTGAGGAAACACCTTAAAAGAAGGAAAGGTTTATTTATTTATTATTTATTTATGTAACGTGTGTGTGTGTAGGTGTGTGTGTGTGTGTGTGTGTGTGTGTGTGTGTGTGGAGGTCAGGAGACATACTCTGGTGTCATTTCTCAGGTGCTACCAACCTCTTTTTTTGGAGACAGGGTTTTTCACTGGCCTGGAACTCACCAATTAGGCTAGACTGGCTGGCCACATGCCAGGATTACAAGCAAATGTCCCCACACCTGACATTTGTTTTTTTTTTTTTTTTTTTTTTTTTTTGGGTTTAAGGCTGTCCTGGAATTAACTATGTAGTCTCAGGGTGGCTTCATGGCGATCCTCCTACCTCTGCCTCCCGAGTGCTGGGATTAAAGGCATGCGCCACCACGCCCGGCTCCTGACATTTGTTTTTAACGTGGGATCTGGGGCTTGGACTTGGGTCTTCATGCTTGCACAGAAAGCACTTTATTGAGCTGTTTCCCTGTTATGTCTCTGAGCTCTGTCTGCTTCCTCCAGCCCTGTTACACTCCGTGCTCTCTGCCCAGAAGCACATCTCGACACCTCCACACCCAAGTGACAGTCTCTAGAGGTTGTCATGGTCTCTACAATCCCCCAAACTAATGGAGATTCTCGCTCTCCCTATGGGGCATCTGCCTCCTGCCAGTGAACTCTCTCTCCACACCCGGGAGAGGATGGACCACCCACTTCTCACACCTTCTCCAATGGTTCCCACCATGCTCTCCTACCTTGCCTCTCCTACCTTGCCTCTCCAACGACGCCCACCACACCCACTCCTTCCCCTGGTTACACGAAATACTACTAACCCTCAGGTAGACTTCAGGAAATTAGTGGCTCAAACCCTCGCCAACACAGCTGCCAGGTCTGCTGCCTTGAGTGCAGCAAAACCCCGACCCGGTCCTGCCAACGCTCCTCTTTCACACACTTTATAACTGTGCCGAGATCTTGTTAGAGACCTCTGCAGCTTCATGTCTATTTTCCCAGCTAATGCCATCTAAGTGGAAAAGCTAGTTGTGGGCTGACCTACATGAGCACTTACATTTCTATTTATATTCATGCTATTCTTTTCTGTTCACATAATCAGTTTTCTATGATGTTTAAGACTACTTCTGCCCAGCTCTCTAAGAGTGTCCACTGAAGCCATCCCAAAGCTTCCTTCATATGACATCAGAGCATCACTGGACCAGCTGTACCTGCTGTCCATTTTCTGTCTTCCTTTTTGTTTTCAAGGTAGGATCTCTCTGTAGCCCAAGCTGACCTGGAATTCACTCGGTAGTCTCAGGGTGGCCTTGAACTCAATGGTGATCCTCCTACCTCTGCCTCCCAAGTGCTGGGATTAGAGGCATGTGCTACTATGCCCAGCTTCCATTTTCTGTATTTTTGATGCTGTGGTATTTGGAAGCCTTGGCCCTGGGGAGATGGCTCTTCCCAGGGCTGACAAATCCTTATAGTACCCCAAAAGCAACCTTTATCTTGGGCAAAGAAAAAGCTTCAATAAAAGGCTCAGAACCCTTGCTGTGTATTTGTGTGTGTGTGGTGGGGGGGGGGGGCAGGGCAGCCAGGCAGTATTGTCATCATCTTTGGGTCTCAGGCAAAAGCCCCTCTGAGAGTGATGGCCACTTAGCACTTGTTAATGGCTCTTCATGCACAGACCTAAGTGTTTTCTTGGAATTAATCTTCTGGTGAAAAGTATGCTTTGGAGATGTGATACAACCCTTCCACCCCTCCCAGAGAGACTCAAATGAATCTCGGGTTATCAAGTGTTTTCAAGAGAAAAGCAACAGCAAGCTTGGAGCACAGGGGCTCAGGGCCACCTTGCCAAGATGGGAGCCAGCGGGCCCGTTTTCCCTGCCTCTGGGCTGTCGTGCAGTCAGATTCTGCACTGGCATTCTCCAGGGGAATGAGATGTCCTGAACCAATGTCCCCACAGTGTGACATATGGCATTTCCTGCTTCTGCTCCCATACCAGTTCTGTTTTCTTGTGGGAGAAGAGGGGTCACACTGCGTCTTCACCCCCTCTCCCAGGCTTCATTTGCTGATGAATGGGCCCCAGAGAGGGGACACTGGGCACAGGGAATGTGGCCATTTGAGACATCTCACCAGACATGGAGCCAAGATGAGTCCCTCCACTCCCGCCCCCATTACCTGTAGCCTAGGGAGTGGCTCTGTTCATCTAGTCTTGTCCAGGGTCAGCTGTGGGGGAGCTGCAGATTTGCAGAGAATGAACCTCAATCTCCATCCTTACCCCATACACGGCAAGGCCAGGTTGACCTCTAACTGGGCACCTGTCACCTCATGACCCCAGCATTCTCGGTTTCCCCTATCATGGGTCATTATGTGGCAGTCCGTTTAGCCCTGTCAATGTCTACTTCCTCCCAGGGGACATCAGCTCCTGTGGAAAGGACCTGCCCTGTCCTGAGCCTGGACCAGCTCCTGGTGGAAGGTCATCAGGAGTGCTCATGTAGCGGCAGCTCTAATGAAGGAACAAGAGACAGAGTGGAAGGAGCCTCAGCAATCCCGTTCCTGGGCGGGGAGGCCACGTGGCCAGAGGCAGCACCCTCCCCCATACTTGTTAACGCATGCTGGGGCAGGAAACACCCAGGGCCCGGACACCAATGCAGTCTTGTCAGAGATAATCATGTTTTCATGGGTGGAGAGTGGGCTGGGAGGGGACTCTGTTTTGCCCTGTCACCCTGGGCTCTCTGCTCCATGTGGGCTTACAGTGTAGTGTCCTGTTAGAGCACCAGATGGGTGGGTGAGGCTGGGAACCAGGGGGAGAAGTCACGGGCACAAGCTGAGGACGGAGGATAGCCACAAAGCATCCTGGAGCAGCAGAGCTGGCTGCTGCTACCCAGCCTGAAGGGACCTCGACAGACAGGGCCCACAGGGAGCCACTGGACTCTGCTGGCACCTGACCCGTAAAGAGTGCTGGCAAGGTACTGTGGGTCCAGTCATGAGAACAGGTGGTTGCAGCGACAGAGTCAGGTGTGCCAGCCTGGCAGTGAGGAGGGAAAGATGGTTACCACAGTGGAAGGTGGCCAGAGGGAGGCACATAGAGGTGCCCAGGGAGTCCTCTGGAAAGAGCTGTAGTGCAAGCAGGAAAAGTGGGTGCACAGTGGCTGCATAGTGGGTGGCTCTGGAGAGGGGTGTGGTTACTGCTGCTGGCAGTCCAGTGGTCTCTTCACCCTTACAGGGACATCTTCAGCACAGGCTGCATAGTGAATTCCAGAACCTGTCAGTGAAACCAGCTGCTTGGGATCATGGGGATGTCCCTCAGTGGCTGGAGTCTGGACTGGAGAGAGAGAGGGGTGGGGAGAGAGAGGGAGAGAAAGAAAGAAGAGGGGAGAGAAAGGAAGAAGAGGAGAAGAGAGAAAGCTTGTTTATGGAGTATTTCTGGGGAGCCAGCAAGCAGAAGTAACAATGCCACTTAGTGTTCCTAGCAGTGCTCAGGGAGGATAGGTGCTCTAGAGTGTATGGAACCTGGCTCTGTGGCCCTGGGGTCTCAGAAAGATACAGGAGGAGACCTGAGAGGGATAGAAGGGGCCCTAAAGGCCACATTCAGAACATGTTCCCTGCTGCAGCTGGGGCTTGCCCTCAGATCCCATGAGCCATTGTGGGGGAGGGGCACTTCATAGCCAAAACTTAAGAAGCTATTAGCGGTCATCTTGTTCATGTCGTTATTTAATGAATGTTTAGTAGGCACATGGACACACTGGTGGACAAGGCAGGCTTGGCCCTCCCCTACGGGGCTCCTAGTCCAGCCAAGAACATGGGCAGGAACGAGCCGTGTGTGTGTGTGTGTGTGTGTGTGTGTGTGTGTGTGTGTGTTCTACTCACAGGGGAGGCAGTGGGATTTTAGGAAAGGCCAAAGGACACCTAAGGATTCTTAGCATCTCCTGAGCTCTGTTGCCACAGAGCAGCTGTTTGGCCCACTGTCTCCCCCTCCATCAAAGCTGTACAGGAGTGGTTAGGTGGTGGAATGGGGTCCTCTGCTTCCTGTCTGAATGCTTCTCTCCAGGGTGTGTGGGAGGAGATGAAAGAAAGGTGCCCTAGGAGAAGAAAGCTCACTCCCCTTCCACAGGGGAAGGTGGCTTCAGTCTGAGCTTTGCTCTGAGCATGTGCGGGGGAGGCCGCTGTGTGACATTGGGCAAGTTTCCTCCCCTTTCTGAACTTGAGTTTCCTCATCTCCGGACGAGGACGTGGTTTGGTCCATCCCACCGTGGCATTCACACCAGGGAGAGGGAAGGAGGGCAGTGGTGGGTGCTCGGAGTTGGAAGGTCACAGGCACATGGTTTAGCCCAAATCTGTGGACTTGGGCAAGTTCCTCAGTTTCTCAGAGTCTCAGCTCACAATGGTCTTTTCCTTTGGGCTGCTGTGAAGTTAATGGGATGGTGCATTCAACCCGCCTCAGGCATCAAGGTAGCAAAGGGGCTGCTTACTATCCATACACAGGTACCTTCAGACCCTAAGTGTGGAGACCATACTCCCAGGAGTCACCCCACAGTGACACTTCCTGTCTCTGGCTGGCTTGCTTGTCTCCCACACTGCCCTGAGAAGTGACTTCCTCCCTTTTCCCCTTTGGTCTGCTTCCCTCCCATGGACCTCTTTCTCTGCTCCCTTCTGACAGCCAAGACCACAGAAGAGAGGTGACCTCAACCCACACTGACATACTCTGCTGGCTCCTTTCCATAGCCCAGTGACTCTCACCATGCTTTAATCTAGCTTTCCAGGAGAGGCAGCCTCGTCACCTGTTTGGTGTGGGCCTGGTATCCGCCTGGACATTGTCAGTGAGCTAGAGCAGGGAGGGGAGCAGGGTGAGAGAAAGGCTGAGCAGGGAGAGCCAGGCCATGAGAAAATACTTCCTGAAAAGATGGGACTGGACTGGAGAGATAGCTCAGCAGTTAAAGGTCCTTGCTTGCAAAGCCTGATGGCCTGGGTTCAATTCTCCAGTACCCATGTAAAGTTGGATTGCAGACTGGAGAATGTGCCTAGGGTTCCTTTGCAGTGGCAGGAGGCCCTGGCACACCCATACTCAAACACACACACACACACACACACACACACACACACACCCAACCCCCTCTCTCTCTAGTACATAAACCTCCAGCCCTTCCTGCTTCCCTTTCTCTTCCTCCCATCTGCTCCTTTTATCTGCCACTTCCCACTGGAACAATCCAATCAGGAAATGAGGAGAAAAGGATTTCCTGAGAGGAGCAGTTGTGGTGTAGCTCCTGATGTGTGTAGAGGTGTGCCACCTGTGCCCATGGGTACTTGGGGCATGCTTGGGACATGCATAGATTCCCATTCAACCCAGCGATCAAAAGGGACCCTCCAGCTTCCCAGGTGACCACACACTTGAATCCCATGGGCAATCACTCACCCAAGAAGTGTTTAATGAAATTTTCATGACAGTCATAGTTATTTTACCCAAATGGCTAAGGGGTGGCCTTGCATTTTTGTCTGCACACAGCAATCCCACCTTGGAGATCTTCATCCAAAATCTTCCAACTTCCACAGATCACTTTTGGTAACCAGACATTATGTGATGGCCTCAAAGCCTGAAGGGCAGCAGGCTTTCTGCAGCTCGACTGCACTGTGACTGTCTTCCAGCCAGGTGGTCAAGGCCTCTGGTCCCAGGAGATGATTTCTGACAGTTATGTTGTGGGGTGGATGGGATGAGGACAGGTAAGGAGCAGGGGGGGCTGGGGAGGGTCTGCAGGTGGGCTGTGCCTGCAGGTCACAAAAAAACCACACCTTTGCAGACAGGGGTTGTGGAAGAAGGATGTGTATCCCTTGCTCTTCTCACAGGGTCCCACAGGTGACCTTGTTGGTGACTTAACCTCTCAGTTCCTCAATCCCCCATCTGGAAAGCAGAGCTGATGCCTTCCCACACCGTGGCTTGTGACAGTCCCAGAGAAAGTCCAGGGGATGTTTACAGTAGGTACCCGGATCACAGTAGGTGATGGAATTAGACAGTCAACAGTGACTTGAGGTCCAGGTATAAAAGCCAGTTACGCTGGGGTGGGCAGTGATGTGATAAACTGCTCTCTAGCATCCTTGCCCCTGTTGATAGCATGAGGGTGACCTGGATCCATAAGGCAGCAGGAAGGTGCGTGTACCATAGGGAGCCTCCCAGATGTGAGGAGTAGACTGTCCAATTCCAATAGACAATATGGCTTTGAAGCATCCCCAACTTGACAGAAAGCCAAGATACTGCATTAGAGACTGCACAGAGACTGGGCTCAGGGAGAGACAGTCAGCGGGTCAGTGTAGGATTTCCAGCAATGAGACAGAGGGAGGACAATGTGTCTCTCAGGCTGCCTGAGCCTTGTGGTGGGGTAGGGACAGGTCCAGAATGGAGTGATCTGTTTCTGAGGTCTGAGCAGAGGAGCAGGGCTAACCACAGAGTTCAGAGAGAGCCCTGGATATCAGAGTGCATCAGACGCCATAGTGCTCATCCTGAGCCTCTCTGTGCCTTGGGTTTTAGGACAGGCCAATGGGAGAAGAACCATAGTTGCTGCTGGTAATAGTGAGCTAGGTGTGTCGAGGACCATAGAGCAAAGACTCTATGAGAGGGACTGCTGGGGACTGACTATGGAGAATCACAAGGAAAGCAAGGAGGAAATCCAGGACCTTGGAAGGAAAGATGTAATCCTTGGAGGACATGCTGGCAGAGGAAAGGAAGCATCTGGCTCAGCCTCAGGGGATCTAGGCTCTGAACTCAACTGTTTCTAAACCACCATGTGACCGGGGCCAAGTCACTTGCCTTCTGGGTTTAGCCAGCTCACTGACAGAACAAAGTCATTTCTAACCCCCCTTCCATGGCTGTGAGGTACCTGCTACCCCTACTCCAGCTGCCTCTCCTGGTTCCCTTTATATCTAACCACTGGTTTACAGCTCCTGCTGCCTTCTGCTAGAGAAGGGCAAGGCAGCGGCCTGAGCCCCAATGCCAACTCAGCAGCATCCAGATCTAGCGCAATGCTGGGTCTGATGGCAGTAGAGCTGCTTGGTCTATTAGAGTCTGGGCCTACAAGGAGAAGGGCAGCAGGAGATGAACTTGGCTTGCAACCCAGAGGAGAGACTGAGACAGCAAAGTTTTGGCAGGGTTCAGCTTGGGACAGATATACTGGAAGTGTTAGTTGAGTTTTTTTTTTTTTTTTTTTTTTTTGGAGGGAGACACAGAGAGAGACAGAGAGATAGAGATGGATGCGCCAGCAGCCTCTCAGCTGCTGTGAATGAAATCCAGATGCATGCGCCCCTTGTGGTCAAGTGCAGCATTGCGCCCTTGAGTCACTTTGCATCTGGCTAAACGTGGGACCTGGAGATTGGAACCACTGGAGATTGGAACCAGCATTCTTAGGCTTAGGAGGCAGGTGCCTTAACTGCTAAGCCATCTCTCCAGCCCTGTTTTTTTTGAGGGTTTTTTTGGAGGCAGAGTCTCACTGTAGCACAGGCTGACCTGGAACTCACTCTGTAATCCAAGTTGACCTCAAACTCAAGGAGACCCTCCTACCTCAGCCTCCTGAAGGCTGGGATTAAAGGTGTGTACCAGCATGCTCTGCTAGTAGCTAGGTTTTTAAGGTAAAAGCCCATCTCCAGCAGCCCCAGAAGCCTAGGCATGGCTACTCATTCCCACTAGACCAGGTTTAGAGAGCAGTGGTGGTGAACAGGGGAGTTTCAGTCAGCGTGGCTGTAGAGAGCAGAGGTGGTGAACAGGGGAGTTTCAGTCAGCGTGGCTGTAGAGAGCAGTGGTGGTGAACAGGGGAGTTTCAGTCAGCGTGGTTGTAGAGAGCAGAGGTGGTGAACAGGGGAGTTTCAGTCAGCATGGCTGTAGAAAGCGGAGGGGGTGAACAGTGGAGTTTCAGTCAGCGTGGGTGTAGAGAGCAGAGGTGGTGAACAGGGGAGTTTCAGTCAGCGTGGCTGTAGAAAGCGGAGGGGGTGAACAGTGGAGTTTCAGTCAGCGTGGGTGTAGAGAGCAGTGGTGGTGAACAGGGGAGTTTCAGTCAGCGTGGGTGTAGAGAGCAGTGGTGGTGAACAGTGGAGTTTCAGTCAGCGTGGGTGTAGAGAGAGGCAGTGGTGAACAGCGGAGTTTCAGTCAGCGTGGGTGTAGAGAGAGCTTTCAGTCAGTGTGGGTGAAGAGGCAACAGGGCATGGGTGTAGAGTGGTGAACAGGGGAGTTTCAGTCAGCGTGGGTGTAGAGAGTAAGTGGTGGTGAACAGGGGAGTTTCAGTCAGTGTGGTTGTAGAGAGCAGAGGTGGTGAACAGTGGAGTTTCAGTCAGCGTGGCTGTAGAGAGCAGAGGTGGTGAACAGGGGAGTTTCAGTCAGCGTGGCTGTAGAGAGCGGAGGTGGTGAACAGTGGAGTTTCAGTCAGCGTGGCTGTAGAGAGCGGAGGTGGTGAACAGTGGAGTTTCAGTCAGCGTGGGTGTAGAGAGCGGTGGTGAACAGCGGAGTTTCAGTCAGTGTGGTTGTAGAGAGCAGAGGTGGTGAACAGGGGAGTTTCAGTCAGCGTGGCTGTAGAGAGCGGAGGTGGTGAACAGGGGAGTTTCAGTCAGCGTGGCTGTAGAGAGCGGAGGTGGTGAACAGTGGAGTTTCAGTCAGCGTGGGTGTAGAGAGCAGTGGTGGTGAACAGGGGAGTTTCAGTCAGTGTGGTTGTAGAGAGCGGAGGTGGTGAACAGCGGAGTTTCAGTCAGGGTGGCTGTAGAGAGCAGAGTTTCAGTGGTGGGTGTAACAGGTGAACAGCGTTTCAGTCAGCGTGGTTGTAGAGAGTGGAGGTGGTGAACAGGGGAGTTTCAGTGGTGGCTGTAGAGAGCGGAGGTGGTGAACAGTGGAGTTTCAGTCAGCGTGGGAGTGGTGAACAGCGGAGTTTCAGTCAGCGTGGGTGTAGAGAGCGGAGGTGGTGAACAGAGTTTCAGTCAGAGAGAGGTTGGTGAACAGCGGAGTTTCAGCGTGGCTGTAGAGAGCGGAGGTGGTGAACAGTTTCAGAGCGTGGGAGTAGGTGGTGAACAGCGGAGTTTCAGTCAGCATGGTTGAACAGCGGAGTTTCAGTCAGCATGGCTGTAGAGAGCGGAGGTGGTGAACAGCGGAGTTTCAGTCAGCGTGGCTGTAGAGAGCGGAGGTGGTGAACAGGGGAGTTTCAGTCAGCGTGGGTGTAGAGAGCGGAGGTGGTGAACAGTGGAGTTTCAGTCAGCGTGGCTGTAGAGAGCAGAGGTGGTGAACAGGGGAGTTTCAGTCAGCGTGGCTGTAGAGAGCGGCGGTGGTGAACAGAGTTTCAGTCAGCAGAGGTGGTGAACAGGGGAGTTTCAGTCAGCGTGGCTGTAGAGAGCGGAGGTGGTGAACAGCGGAGTTTCAGTCAGTGTGGTTGTAGAGAGCGGAGGTGGTGAACAGCGGAGTTTCAGTCAGCGTGGGTGTAGAGAGCGGCGGTGGTGAACAGTGGAGTTTCAGTCAGCGTGGGTGTAGAGAGCGGAGGTGGTGAACAGGGGAGTTTCAGTCAGTGGCTGTAAGAGCAGGTGGTGAACAGGTTGTAGAGAGCAGAGGGGTGAACAGCGTTTCAGGCTGGGTGTAGAGAGCGGAGGTGGTGAACAGTGGAGTTTCAGTCAGAGTTTCAGTCAGCGTGGTGTAGAGAGAGAACAGTGGAGTTTCAGTCAGCGTGGTGGTGAACAGGGAGTTTCAGTCAGCGTGGGTGTGAGAGTGGAGGTGGTGAGAGCGGTTTCAGGTGGTGAAGAGTGGGGTTTCAGTCAGTTTCAGTCGTGGCTGTAGAGAGCAGAGGTGGTGAACAGGGGAGTTTCAGGTGTGGTTGTGAACGGTGGTGTTTCAGTCAGCATGGTTGAGAGCAGAGGTGGTGAACAGAGTTTCAGAGGTGGTGAACAGCAGAGGTGGTGAACAGTGGAGTTTCAGTCTGCGTGGCTGTAGGCCACAGTTGGGGAGTTTCAGTAGCATGGTCACAGTTGGAATAGGAGCAGCTCAAGAGTTCAGGGACCCAAGTTCATCTCCCAGGTCCTGACACGAGGTTCAAGTTCAAATAGAAGAAGAAGAAGGCACAGCTTAACAGTCCTGGGCAAGGTGCAGTCCCGCCCATCACTGACTGGTCATTGTGGCAGCTTCTCAGGGGCTGCTCTGGAGGGAGGCCACTGAGAGGCACTTACTTCCTGCAGAGGATGGCCCACCAGCCTGCAGGGCACTTAGAGAGTGCTGCTTGAGTTTGCAGCTTTACAGAAAAGCTCAGGGGTGGGTGGAGAGGCCTTGAGTTAGACCCCGATGCAGGGGCTTAAACGATGCTGCCAGGGCGCTCTGTAGCTCAGCCTATCTCCTGTATGTGGGGTGTGCTCAGATCTCCTTTCCTGATGGCCAGATGGTTTCCACACAGCCTAGTCCAGCAAGAGGTGACTGCACTGACTCCCAGGGTCACTCCCATCTCTGAGCAGTCTGGAGGGCCAGTGAGAGGATGCTTAATGCAATGGT
The DNA here is from genome assembly GCA_036365145.1 of Orientallactaga sibirica. Lineage (NCBI taxonomy): Eukaryota > Metazoa > Chordata > Mammalia > Rodentia > Dipodidae > Orientallactaga > Orientallactaga sibirica. The sequence continues at coordinate 51,665 of JAEOAD010000014.1, read as the reverse complement.
CCAATCCTGGGCCATCTGGAAAGCTGGGGACGGAGTTAATCCTGCCTAAGAGGGGTGGGCTGAGAGTAGGGGAATGAAAATGCTGGACTAAGGTCCTGAGGAGCCAAAGCCACAGACAGGGGTCTGGGGAGATGTCTTAGTGGGTAAAGCACTTGCCATGCAAGGATTTTTACCTCACTTCAGATCCCCATATAGGATGGTGGGCATGGCCCACTCCTGTAACCCCAGCACTGGGGAAGCAGAAATAGGAGGACCTCAGGACATGCTGATGAGGGACTCTGACTCAAAAATATAAGGTCATGGAGCCAGGTACAGTAGCACACACCTTTAACCTCAGCACTTGGGAAGCAGATGTAAGAGGATCACTGACTTTGAAGCCAGCCTTGGACTACAGAGTGAGTCCCAGGTCAGTAAGAGGAATACATTTTGAGACCCTACCTCACCCTCCCCTGCAATTCAAGATATTGTGAATAAGACTTATGTAAACCTACTTTTTTGAATAATGGCACATCTAGAAGCTGTACACTGTTACTAGAAAATTTTCAGTGCCAGGGATGGGATACCTTCCAGTGAGTTGTTGGCCAAGGAGGTCCTGGTAGCCTCCAAAACATTAAAGGCTTTTGCCAAAGCCCTTGGTTTCCCTTGAGAGACAGATAGTAAGACCCTATTGCTGAAGACATCTCTTGCCTGAGAGGCAAGGTCACTGAGAAAGCAAGCTGGTGCAGAGCAGAAAACCTTCTCCCTGTAGACCAGCCAACTGAAAGTTGGAAAAAGCTGCACTGCATGCAACGTATGGGAGACAGAAGTCATCAGCAGTGAAAACAGTGGACACTGAATATTCAAGTTTGGCCATACAGGCCCAATGACTGAACGGGTACAATAGTGGCATGTCTACTCTTGGGGTAACCAACTGCTCCATAATTGGACTGAAGGCCCTCTCTATGGGAGGGAATACATGCCTGGTACTGAAAAACCTAAGCAAAAGTCTATGGCAGGGGAGGTCATGAGCCTTAGGGGTATAAAGCCTGCTCTTGTCTGACTAAATGTATATATTATTCCCACCAAGCTGCCCTGGGGGCACTACATTTAATGTTCATGTTCACATATTAACGCTACTCTCACTTCTGGTTAGAGAAGCTTCTCTTTTCAGATGGTGATGACCACTGGGATCACCCAAAAGGCAACATAGTACTGAGAAGAAGGGATAGAGGAGTGCCCAGCACTGAAATACCTCTGTCACACCCTCCAAGGCTCAGGGACCATTGTGGAAGAGGGGGCGGATAGAATGGAAGAGCCAAAGGAAGGGTATGACTTCTTACAATGCAACTGCCAGACAGAAATTGGTCTCGATATCCATGACCTTGCAGTGCCTAGCAATACCTTCGCAAGACCCTCAAAATAGAAGAAAAAGATGATGACATCAAATTAAAAGAAAGACTAATGGAGAGAGGGAGGGGATATGATGGAGATTGGTGTTCTAAAGTGGAATGGGGGAGGGGAGGGGAGGGAAATATCATATGTTTTTTGTATGTAAGTATAGAAGGTGTCAATAAAAAAAAAACCATAAGGTTGTGGGCTGGAGAGATGCTCAATGGCAAAGAGCACTTCCTGTGCAAGCATGAGGGCCTGAGGAGGCCTGATAGAGCACTGGAGTTGGATCACCAGTCCACACAAGCAACGGGCATGGGGTCTGCATCTCTAGTTCCATAGGGGAGCAAGGACCCGAGATCAGCAAGAGATCTGGTTCAAATAAGAATGGGCAGAGAAGTGATGGATCAGAACACCAGACATTCACCTTATTGTGGTGGGCTTCACCTTCAGGCTCAGGTGAGCCAGACGGAGGGCTGATTGGTCTGGGCTAGGGACTGGCTCAAGAAGAGGCCAGCCAGGATGCCAAATTCTGATTCTGAGCTTAATCAACCAGAATTTCAGGTTCAGATTTCAATTCTAGGAAAGGGAAACTCCCTCCCCGGGAGGGGCTCAGGGTATTCAAGGAAAAACAGGTCTAGGGAACTCCTTTAAACAAGAGATAAGGAGAAGCCAGATTCTTTTGTGATCTCTAGCAAGGTGGAGACTGCAACAATAGGCCCAAAGACATTCCTGCTTTTTAATTTTGGGGGTCCATTCACCCTAACTGCCCCAGAAGGAGCTTCACAGGGATTTGGTTCAACGCTCTTACAGTGCTTATCTAAGGCCACAGAGACCCAGAGGGGCTAAGTGACTGTCTTAAGAGCCACACAGCTCATCAGTGACATCCATGTCCACCTGCTCAGAACTGTTGCCAACTTCATGAACTTTCTGCAATGGGTGTTTTTCTCTTGCTCAAACCAAGCAAGGTGGTCTGCATGGACCAGGGTCCACTATGCTGTGAGTGAGGGGAGAAGGGATTCCTGACCATCTGCCTGGCCCTTTTCACGGACTTCTTGTGTGGGCACATGCCGTCTCACTTGTGTCCACAGGACCCCACTTGCAGATGTGTCTCTGAGGGTCCTATCGCCCCAACCTTGTCCTCCCTACCTGCCCTCCTGCCTGCTGACCTGTGAAGGCAGGAAAGCAAACTCCTCCCAGTGGCCTTGTAAAAACCTTGCATTTCATAGGGACACCGAGGCCAGGGAAGGGGGCCCTGGAGACAGGCAGACAAGGTGGGAGGAGTGATGGCTCCCAATCTAAGTTGTCCCGTCACACCAGGGACCTTTCAGCCCTGGACCAGTGTAGTGAGTCCACTCTCCTATTTACACACAAGACACCTAGGAGTTGGAGCATGGTTGGGGCTCCTCCAAGGTCATACTGCTGACCTGTCAGAGGTCAGGCCTTGCCCAAGCCAGGCATCCAGGATAGAGGTCTTTGGCACTGATGTCATGTGATCCTGTGATCCTGTGAGTTGGTGTCACTGGGACTGTTACCCTGGTGAATCAGGGAAGAATTAGGCAAAACAAACTGAGAAAGATAATTATTAAATTATTATATTTTATTGAGGGAAATACAAGACCAAGGGGAGGAAAATGAATATACCCACGTGGTGGCCCTTGAAAAACCATACAGAGGACAGAAAAGAAAGTACAGAGAGCTCCTGCCATGTGGGGGAAGGAGGGGGTAAACAGCACATGTGGGAAGTAGTGATTAGGGGGGTCTCCCATCGCCTCAGCCCAGCTGAGCCAAGATGAGGGGAAACTCACCAGAGGCTGGAGGTTCACGAGTGATCAGGCAGCCTAGAGGCGTGCCCTCTACCTACAAATGTAATCACAACCTTATGGTGGTGGGCCCTACCTTCTGGCTCAGGTGAACCAGAAAGTCAGTTGGTCTTGGCTAGAGGCTGGCTCAGGAAGAGGCCAGCCATGAGGCCAAGTTTGGTGGTGGTGGTAGGGGTGGGTATCTAAGCTTGACCAACCACAATGTCAGGATTATCTTTGAATTCTAGAAAAAGAGACCTTCCTTCCAGGGAGGGGCTCAGGTATGGGAAAACAGGCCTAGGAACTAGGCAAGAGATAAGAAGTTGGATCATCCATTGATCTCTAGCAAGTGCCAATTGTGAGGGCAGAGCTTCCTACTTTTTTACTTTTGGGGCCACCCTAACTGCCTAACAAAGCTACCTGACACCCTCTCTGAGGCTCTGAGAGGCGCAGTGCCGAGCTGGCTGCTATGAGGATAGGATGAGGCAGGTTTCCTGGAGTCCAAGGTGGTGCATGATGACCCCATCCGTCCACTGCCATGTGGACACTCAGCAATGGCATTCAGCCAAGAGCAATGGGAACCTGAGGGACAGGAGGGGGAACATGCTAGGCAGGGATCTTTCTTTTTCCCCTACAGGGGCATCTGGAATCAGCTTGTGGTAAAGGTCCATCAGCTCCAAGAGGCCTCTCAGGTTAGTGGGGTCTCAGTTTCCACTGTGCATCTCAGTGTGTGTGGAGTGTCTTGGGGTTTCCTGTAGCTCCTCCTGACTGCAGGACCCTATGGGAAGCAGCTCTTTGACCACACTGTCCATCAGGCTCTAGCCTAACCAAAGCCTTTCCCAGAATGCCCTGAAGCTATCTCATTGGTTACACCATGTCACATGACTGCCTTCAGAAAAGGGCAAAGCATATAATATTTAAAAAAAATTTTTAAATTATTTTTTATTTATTTTTGGAGAGAGACAGAGAGAGAGAGAGAGAGAGACAGAGAGAGAGAGAGAGAGGGAGACAGATAGAGATGGGTGCGCCAGCAGTCTCTCAGCTGCTGTGAACGAAATCCAGATGTTTGTGCCTTCTTGTGGGCAAGTGCGGCATTGCGCCCTTGCGTCATTGCATCTGGCTAAACGTGGGACCTGGAGATTGGAACCGCTGGAGATTGGAACCAGTGTTCTTAGGCTTAGCAGGCAGGTGCCTTAACTGCTAAGCCATCTCTCCAGCCCGCATGTAATATTTTAAAGCAGTAAAATTCATCCCCAACAAGACAGGGGTTCATTTTTAGAAAGCAGAGTTATTTAGGGGCTGAGAAATAAACTATGGGTGAAGTGCTTTCCTTGCAGGCACAAGAACCCAAATTAGATCCCCAGGATCCATGTAAAAATGCCAGACATGGTGGCACATGCCTGTAATTCCAGTGCTAGTGAGGTGGAGACAGGCAGTCTCTTTGGGTCTTGCTGGCCAACTACTCTTGCCTAATTGGTGAGTTTCTGGTCAGTGAGGGACCTTGTCTCAAAAAAAGATGGAAAATGTTCCTGAACAATGACATCTGAGATTGTCCTCTGGCCTCCATATGCACATACACACACTTGCATTTATGCATGTACACATGTGTACCCACATACATGTAAACACATACATACACATACAATATGCATTTCATTTTTATGTAATTTTTGGTTAAAATATTTTATTTTTATATATTTATTTGAGAGAGAGAAAGAGGCAGGTACACAGAGAGAGAATGAATGGGTGCCCCAGGGCCACTAGCCATTGCAAATGAATTCCAGATGCATGTGACACCTTGTGATTCAGGCTTACATGGGTCTTGGGGAATCGAACCTGGGTCCTTTGGCTTTGCAGGCAAACACCTTAACTGATAAGCCATCTCTCCAGCCCCCAATATGCTTTTTTTTTTTTTTTTAATTTGGTTTTGTGAGGTAGGGTCTCACTCTAGCCTAGGCTGACCTGGAATTCACTATGTAGTCTCAGGGCAGCCTTGAACTCACCATGATCCTATTACCTCTGCCTCCCGAGTGCTGGGATTAAAGGCGTGTGCCACCATGCCTGGCTTCCCCAATAGGCATTTTTAAAAAAAGCAGAGTGATTTAACTGTCAGTAGGGCACCCTCAAACTCTGCTCCCTCACTTCCGGTCTCCTCAGGTGACTAGGCAGTGAGAGGACGAGTCCTTGTCTGGAACCCCACAGTGAGCCAGCACCTGACACCCTGCCCTGCACCCCCTGCAGCTCCCCTACATCAGTCCTCCGACTCCCTTCGTGTGCCTTGAACCTTCCTGTGCCCAGCCAGCCTCGCCAGATCCCAGCCCAGCCGCGTGGGGGTGGGGAGGAGGCGGGCATTGTCAGCTCTGTTTCCCAACTCCACTTTCAGACAGAGCTGCTTTAAGCAAGCCTTTGTCAACAGGCCAAGCTCCAGCCACCCCTGTGTCGCATTGCTCTCTGGAATCCTGTCAGGAGATGCTCATTAGGATAACCTTGGGGAAGGACATTTGGGTACATCTGTCAAAGCTTGGAACACATGTAACCTTTGTCCCAGCCCTCCAACCAGTAATAGTTGATCACTTGGAAATACCCAAGAGCTTAACATGACGCAAGGATCTTCAGTGCAGTGTTACCAGCAATGGCAAATTGGACCCATTGAAACGTCCATCATTCAGATTAGTTACCTAAATTCTGGTGTATCTGTACTGTCTCGTACTAAGCAGCCATTAAAATGATTGAGCTTGGCCTCTAGGCTCGGACTTGGGAGAATGTCCACGATGTGTCTTTGAATAATGACAGCAGCTTGCTGAAGGGTGTGAACAGAGTAATGAAGATGCTAATACCGCCTGTCTGTGCACAGGTAAATATCTGGAAGGATGGGTGCCTGCATTGGGAGATGCTCAGGGGGCAAGGCCCTCTGACCACAGGAATTTCCAAGGCTTTATCTGATGTCATGCAAACTGGGTCAAGCAAATACCTTACCACTAAGCTATCTTTCCAGCTCTAAAAATTTTTTTAATTAAAAAATAAATAATGTCTTTAATTCCAGCACTTGGGAGGTAGAAGTAGGAGGATCGCCATGAGTTCGAGGCCACCCTGAGACTACAGAGTGAATTCCAGCCTAGACCAGAGAGAGACCCTACCTCAAAAAACCAAATATATATATATAGAGAGAGAGAGAGAGAGAGAGAGAGAGAGAGAGAGAGAGAGACAGAGAGAGAGAGAGAATTCCAGTTTAGCCTAGGCTAGAGTGAGACCCTATCTCAAAAAACTAAAACCAAACCAAACCAAACCAAAACAAGAAACCCAAAAACATCCAACCCCCAAATAGTTTATTTATTTATTTACTTATGAGGAGAGGCAGAGAGAAAGAGAGAGAGAAAGAGAGAATGGGTGTGCCAGGGCCTCCTAGCCACTGCACATGAACTCCAGATACATGAGCCACCTTGTGCATCTGGCTTTATGTGGGTACTAGGGAATCAAACCGGAATCCTTTGGCTTTGCAGGCAAGTGCCTTAACTGCTAAGCCATCTCTCTAGTCCTCTTCTTATTTTTTTGAGACAGGGTTTCTTGTTCACTAAATCCAGAGTTCACTGATTTGGCTAGACAAGCTAGTCAGCAAGCCCAGGAATCCTCCTTTCTGTCTTCCTTTTGTGGGGATTACAGGCAGACCACTAAGCTTGGCTTTTACCTGGGCTCTAACATGGGATCCTAAACTGGGTCTTTATGCACAGAAAACTCTACTGATGGAACCATCTCCCAGCCCCTATATTTTGCAAGTACTTTTACAGTATCTGCCCCATTACCCTAAATTTTAAATTTTTAATAGTTTATTTATTTATTTATTTATTTGAGAGAGAGAAAGAAGTAGAGAGAGAGTAGAGACAGAGAGAACGGGCGAGCCAGGGCCTCCAGCCACTGCAAATAAACTCCAGATGCATGTGCCTCCTTGTGTATCTGGCTTACGTGGGTCCTGGAGAATCAATCCTTTGGCTTTGCAGGCAAACGCCTTAACTGCTAAGCCATCTTCTCCAGCCCCAATTTTTAGTTTATTTATTTTTTTTTATTTTAATTTATTTTATTATTTGAGAGAGAGAAAGAGGCAGAGAGAGAGAGAGAGAGAGAGAGAGAGAGAGAGAGAGGGTGTGCCAGGGCTTCTAGCCACTGCAAATGAACTCCAGATACATGCACTACCTTGTGCATCTGGCTTACGTGGGTCCTGGGGAATTGAACCAAGGTCCTTTGGCTTTGTAGACAAGCACCTTAACTGCTAAGCCATCTCTCCAGCCCACAATTTTTATTTTTAATAGTGTCTTCTAGTAGTTTTTTTTTTTAATTGCTGGAGATGGAACCTAGGTCTTGTGTGGTGACTTGAATGTCAATATATGTTCCCCACAGCCTGAGATATTTTTGATTAAGATTAAGTTTCCTATCTAAGTCTCCAGCAGGCAGATCCCTGTTGGAAGAGTGTCACTGGGGGCCGATCTTGAGTTCAGCCCTGCTAGGTGTGTAGAGAGCCACCTTGAGCTCTGGCTGTCCTAGCTTGGTGGTGCTGGCTACTCTCTCTCTGCTGGGGATGGATGCTGAAGTGAGCCAGCTTCTTCTGCCACGATGAAGCTTCCCCTGAAATCCGTAAGCCTGAAGGAAACCCTTTCCTCTCATAGGCTGCTTCTGGTCAGTTTGTCCCAGCAATGGCAAGCTAAGTGCAACAGCTTGTGTGAATGACTGGAAAGTCCTTCACCATGGAGCTCATCCCCAGCCCAAAGATTTTAATTTCAATCAACTCCAACTTGTCATTTATCACCCCCTCCCCCATATAGCCCACTTTTGGTGCTATGTCTGAAAACTCACTGCTACATCCAAGGTCACCTCAATTTTCTTCTACACTTTCTTTGAGAGATGTTACAGTTTTGCGTTCTGTCCGTGATCCATTTTGATTTAGTTTTTGTAGAGGATGCGGGGCTGGGTGCAGTGTTCTTCCTTGGCACAAGAAGTCCAACTACTCCAGCGCGCTGTTGAAAAGACCGGCCTCTCCCGTGAACTGCGTGGCTTCTCTGTAAAAGAAAATCAGTTGATTATATTTGTGCGGCTCTGCTTCTGGGCTGCGGCTCGGGCTCATTGATCGGCGTGTCTGACTTTGCTGTCTTGATTACCGCAGCTTTCGAGTTAGCCTTGAACTTGGGGTGTGTGAGTCCTACAATTTTGTTCTTCTTCAGGGTTTTCATTACTGCACTGGCCACTGTAGGTCCTTTGCCTTTCCATATAAATTTAAAAATCAGTTGGACAATAGTTACAAAATATTTTATGGGAACTTAGGGTTGCATTAGGTCTATATATATTAGGTCTATGTATCAACTTGGGAGAAAATGTCATTTAACTAATTGAGTCTTTCAATCTATGAACATGGAATAGCTCCTCTATTTAAATAATTAGAATTTTCTTTGGTCTGAGGTTTTTTTTTTTTTTTTTTTTTTTTTTTTTTTTTGGAGAGAGACACAGAGAGAGACAGACAGAGAGAGAGGGAGAGGGAGACAGATAGAGATGGGCACGCCAGCAGTCTCTCAACTGCTGTGAATGAAATCCAGATGTGTGCGCCCCCTTGTGGGCAAGTGCGGCATTGCGCCCTTGCTTCACTTTGCATCTGGCTAAACGTGGGACCTGGAGATTGGAACTGGGTTCTTAGGCTTAGCAGGCAGGTGCCTTAACCACTAAGCCATCTCTCCAGCCCTGAGGTTTGTATTTTTTCACATACAGTTCCTATACAAGTTTTGTTAGGTTTCTATCTAAGTACTTCTTATTTTGGTGCTATTATACATAGTCTTTAGATATATACCTATATGCACACATATGTTTATATTTAAAATTCCAATTTCCCTTACATTAAAAAATTGACTCTATATATTGAATTTGTGTCATATGACTTTGCTATACTCACTTCTGAATTTTAGGAGGATATTTTTAAAAGAATTTTGAGGTTTTTTAGAACAGCATGTCATCGATGAATAAAGATGATCTTATTCCTTTCTGATAATATGCATGCTTTATTTCTTTTTCTTATCTCATGACACTAGTTAGAACTTCCAGTGTACTGTTGAATATAGTAGTGAAGGAAGCTATCTTTTGTTTATTCTTTTTTAAATTTTGTGTGTGCATAGTATATATGGTGGGGTGTGTGTATGTGTGTGGTGTGGTGTTTGTGTGTGCTGTGTGTCTGTGTGTTGTGTGTGTATGTGTGTATGTGAGTCTGGTGTGGTATGTGTGTATGTATGTGTGTGTATATGTACATGTGGTGTGTATAGTGTGTGTTGTTTGTGTGCGTTGTGTGTCTGTATGGTGTGTTTATATCTGTGTATGTGGTGTTTGTGTGTGTGTATATGGTATATGTGGTATGTGTAGTGTGTGGTGTTTGTGTTGTGTGTGTATTGTGTGTATATTGTGTGGTATTTGTGTGTGTCATGTGTCTGTGTAGTATGCAGGTGGTGTGTGTTCGTATAGTGTGTGGTGTTTGTGTGTCGTGTGTGGTGTAAGTATCTGTGTGGTGTATGTGTTTATGTGTGTGTGGTGTGGTGATGTAGTGTGTGGTGTTTCTGTGTGTGTGTGTGTGTGTGTGTGCCTGTCTGTGTGGTGTGTGCAGCGTGTGGTGTTTGTGTGTGTCTGTGTGGTGCACGCATGTATACGCACTGTGTTGTACCCTTTGTGCTCCCTCGTAGTTTCCAGAAGAGAACACTGACCGTCTCACTCCATGGCTCACAGGCTTTCCTTGTGACGGGGTCTCTTCCTGATTCTGGAACTTCTGCTGTTCAGGATCCCAGAGATTCTCCCATCTCGACTTTCCACAGGACTGGGGTTACAGCACACATGGCCATGCCCAGCTGTTTACATGGGTTCTGGAGATCTAAACTCAGCATCCTTAGGCCCTCATGCTTGCCCAGGAAGTGTATTTAACCACTGAGCCATTTTTATGTCCCTCCTAATCTTATTCTTTTTTCAATTTTTATTTATTAGAGAGACAGAGAGAAAGAAAGAGAGGGCTAGAGGGATGGCTTAGCAGTTAAGGTGCTTTCCTGCAAAGCCAAAAGACCCAGGTTCAATTGCCCAGGACCCACATAAGCCAGAGGCATAAGGTGGCACATGTGTCTGGAGTTCGTCTGCAGTGGCTGGAGGCCCTGGCACGCCCATTCTCTTTGTCTCTCTTTCACTCTGACTCTCTCTTTTTCTCAAATAAATAAATAAATAAAATTTAAAAAAATCTTATAGGAAAAGAGAGCGTCACCATGTGCATCTGGATTACATGGCCTCTGGTTAATGGATTACATGAATTGAACCTGGGTCCTTAGGCTTTGGAGGCAAGTGCCTTAATGGCTAAGCCATCTCTGCAGCCCCTAATCTTATTCTTTTCTGTAAATTTTTTGTTTTGTTTTATTTATTTATTTATTCATTTATTTGTGAGCAACAGACAGAGAGAAAGAGGCAGAGAGAGAGAGTGAGAGAGAGAGAGAGAATGGGCACACCAGGGTCTCCAGCTACTGCAAATAAACTCCAGATGCATGCACCACCTTGGGAATCTGGCTTATGTGAGTACTGGGGAATTGAGTCTCGAACCAGGGTCCTTAGGATTCACAGGCAAGCACTTAACCATTGAGCCATCTTTCCAGATCCCCCCTGCCATCTCATTCTTGATCTTAGTCTCACCATTAAATATGTTCATGGTGGATTTTTCTGGCCAATGTTTTTAAGTGGAGGAAATTTGATTTCCTAGCTTCCTGAGAGTTGTTTGTTCAAACATTGGATTTGTCTTGTCTCTTTTCTATACCAATTGATAAGATCCTATGATTTTTCTTTAGCCTGTTGACATGGTGAATGACACTGATCTGCAATGCATATCTGGAATAAAGCCCACTTCAGGGTTATGGTAACTTTCCTGGTTTTAGATTTCATTTGCTAACATCTCATTAATTAGTTTTGTATCTTTTTTCATAAGAGATATTGGTGAGGGTTTCTTTATATCTAATTTAGGGATTAAGATAATGTCTACACAGAATGAATCAGAAAATGTTCTGTCTCTTTTTATTTTGGAAATGATTTCTGGGACATTGGAAATATTTTTTTCCTTAATTATCTGGTAGAATTCCTCAGTGAAACCATCTGGGCTGATATTTTCTCTTCTGGAAGGGTTTCAGCTATTGATTCAATTTCCTTAATAGGTAAAGAACTCCTTGGATCACCTGCTTGCCCACCTGTGAGTATAGATAGTTTGTGGCTTTCAAGGGAGGGGACCATCTGTTTGTGTTGTCCTATCTACTTATCTATGCTATCATACCTGGTATGCAGAGTTGTCCCATTATCAGTCCCTTCTTGCCTTTTTCATATTCATGAGGTCATTCTGTGTTGTATTGTAAAGGAATGTGCTCATCAGTTTTTCTTGCTATGACAACATGCCCAAGAAACATGGCTTGAATGAAGAAGGATTTACCTTGGCTCACAGTTTCAGAGGATTCCATCTAGGTGACTTCCCTGATGCTTTGGATATCATGGTGAACACGCTCTTCACCTTATGGTGGTCAGAAAGCAGAGGGAGAAGGCTGGAGAGATGGCTTAGCGGCTAAGGCACCTGCCTGCTAAGCCTAAGAATGCTGGTTCCAATGTCCAGTGGTTCCAATCTCCAGGTCCCACATTTAGCCAGATGCAAAGTGAGGCAAGGGTGCAATGCTGCACTTGCCCACAAGGGGGCGCATGCATCTGGATTTCGTTCACAGCAGCTGAGAGACTGCTGGCATGCTCATTTCTGTCTCCTTCTCCCTCTCTGTCTATCTCTCTCTGTCTCTCTCTCCAAAAATAAATAAAAAATAATAAAAAATTAAAAAAAATAAAGCAGAGAGAGAGAGGGAAAGAGAGGAAGAGAGAGAGAGAGAGAGAGAGAGAGAGAGAAAGTCAAGGAACAAGTTATGTGCTTCAAAGGTATGCCCCAGAGGCCCACTTCCTCTAATCATGCCCCACCTTCCCCTGCCTCCCAATTGTCCCTTCAGTTGTGAATCCATGATGAGGTCAGTGCCCTCATGATCCCATCACTTCCCCAAAGCCCCACCTTCAAGCACTGCCAACACCGGAAGCCCTCGGGTCACTTTGTGCCCAAACTACAGCTGGTAGTGGTGGTCATTCCTTAATTTTCATGTTGGTAATCTGTATACTTTCTTTCTCCTTTTCTTCTTGGCTAGCAGAGGAAGCAATCCTTAAATAATAAAACCGCAAAGTTCTATCAATGTTTTGTAGGGTTTTTTTTCTCTCTCTGGCCTGTGAAGTATTTCAAGGAGGTACTTGCTGGATGTGATGGGTCAGTACATCTCAGAATGACAAGTGTGGGTGCTATGATTGCTATGTCTAAGAAATAATGGAAGAGCTGCTAGTGTGTTTGGTTAAATAAAGGCGGAAGCGAGAAGATATGATATCAGTCAGAACAGAGCTTGACCTCACCCAGGAAGCCAGGGAAGGCTTCCCCAGGAAGGAGAATTGAGCTAAGGTCTGAAGACAGAGGTGAGGTTAACTAGGGTGGAAGAACTGTGTTCCTTGGAGAGGGACAGCATGCGCCAAGGCTCTGAGGTGGCAGGGACCGTGCCAAGACGAGGTCAGGAAAGGCCAGTGTGCTTGGGATGCAAAAGACAGTGAGGGAAGGAGGGAGGCAGAGTGAGGAGGAGCAGGGCCTGGCCGAGCTGGAGTTCTGCCCTTATCCACAGAGCAGGGGGCTTTGCCTCACGCTAAGGCGGTGCTCACCACTGAGTCTGCGCAGCCTCCCGTCTTCCATCTGCTCATCCGTGAGGACATGCCATACAGTCTTTTCTTTTTTTGTTGAGACAGGTCCTCATGTAGTCCAGGCTGGTCTGTAACTCACAATGTAGAGGAAGCTGGCCTCGAGTTTCTAATATTCCTGTTTCTACCCCCTCAGTGCTGGAATTTACAGACATGTCCCACTCACTACACCCTGACTGGGTCTTTTCAAATAGTTTTGTTGAGGCGTAATTTACAGTAAAGTTTACAGGTCCGTGATTCTGAGTAGACCTAGAGTCGTATACTGCTCCTCCCCATCGTCTAGAGTGAACACTCCCGTGACCCAGCAAGTTCACAGGGAGGTTTTCCTGGCTAGTCCCCTAGTGCCTTCTCCCATCCATGCTAATAGCGCTGGCTTTCAGAGCTCTGATTCCTACCCTGCAAATTTGCTCTCTTAGAGATGTTTCACATAAAGGATGTCCTCTTGCCTGCAATCTTCTGCATCTGGCCTCGTAGCATAGAAGTCTTGAGATGATGACATGTGTGAGTGTGACAGGAGCTCTTTCCTTTTTACAGCTGAGTTCTTATCAGATGGACACCCAGACATGCACTTGCCTATCTTCTTTCACTGATGGGCATTGAGGATGGGGTCCACGTTTTGCCCATTGTGAGTAAGGCTGCTATGGGTGTTTGGAGATGAATCTTCTTGCACGCGTGTGCATGTGTGTGTGTGTGTACATGTATATGTGCATGCATATGGAGACCATAGGTTGATATTGGGACTCTTCCTCTATTTCTCCACTTGTTTTTTTTTTTTTTTGTTGTTGTTGTTGGCAGCAGGGTCTCTTGCTGAACCTATTGCTCACCAATTCGACTACATGTATCTAGTTAGTGAATCCCAGGTATTTCCTGTTTCTGCCTCCCCACGACTGCAATTAGAAGTACATGCCATTTCATGTTGAGTGCTGGAGATCTGAGCTCAGGTCATCATGCTTGCATGGCAAGAACTTTACCCACCGAGCCATCTCCCCAGGCCCTTTGGCCCAGTTGTAAGGTGTGGTTATCTTCTTACACGATTGTTAGTGTTCTTATGGTGTAGATGATTTAAAATAGTTGTTTCCAGTCTGTTGCTTGTTTTTTCCCCCACTTTTTTTTTTTTTTTTTTGTTTTCTGTCTTTTTTTTTTCGAGGTAGGGTCTCACTCTGGCCCAGGCTGACCTGGAATTCACTCTGTATTCTCAGGATGGCCTCGAACTCATGGTGATCCTCCTACCTCTGCCGAGTGCTGGGATTAAAGGCATGTGCCACCACGCCCGGCTCTTCCCCACTTTCTTTTTTTTTTTTTTTTTTTGTTTTGCGAGGTAGGGTCTCACTCTGGTCCAGGCTGACCTGGAATTAACTATGTAGTCTCAGGGTGGCCTCGAACTCACGGTGATCCTCCTACCTCTGCCTCCCGAGTGCTGGGATTAAAGGCGTGCGCCACCACTCCCAGCAACACCCCACTTTCTTAATGTTCCCTTTGGAAAAAAAAAGGTTCTGGGAGGAGAGGTGTTGGAGGGGACAAGGGCCTTGTTCATACTGGGAACGTGCTCATCCAGTGAATCATATCAAACCCACCCCTGAATAGAAGGGTTGGGTTCAGACAGAATCCTTTCCCAATTTTCCTCTCTGTTACGGATGGTGCTTTTGTTCCACTCTAAGGACTCTACCTCTTAGGTATTGCTAAAAATGGGCTGGGACTGTGAGGAAGCTGGCCTGAATTATTGGACATGGCCAGGGACCTTGGGCTGTGGGGTTGTAGCTGGCCCTATCATTAGGAACACACCCTGATGATGGTGACTGGCCTTCTCTACCCTCGGTTGTAGGTTGTAGTGTGCCCTGTCATTGCCCAGAGTGGGCAGAACTGGCAAGACCCTCCCCCTGGATCCCAAAAAGCTCTGACCAATTTCATAAGTCAGCTTTTGCCCCCCCCCCCCACAGTTCCTGACTTTGTGGCTAGCTGCCCAAGAGACCCTTATGAGGCTGAAGTCACTTAGTCTTTTCTGCCATCTCTCCCACAGCTCCTCCCCCACAGCTTTGAAGTCACAGTAGCTATCTCTCTCTCAGCTCCTCCCTCACAGTTTTGGAGTTATGTAGTTCTTCTGCCACTTGGATAGCAACCCATAAACTATGTATCCGATCACCATATAGTCTGTATGTGCCATCTCAGCCTTCCCCAAGTGTTTATAAACCCACTCCCCTTTTGAATAAACTAGTGCTGTCCATCAGACGGTCTCCCGGGTGTTCATTGCCTATCATTGCACTCACCCGCTGCTCCAGGATGGACCCTGCTCCCCACCCCCCCACAACTCCTCAGCCCGGGACATCAGTGGCCAATGACCCTGGGGAACAGGAATGGCAAGGACACACACTCTACCTGATGCAAAGTCATAACAATCAACTTCCTTCTTTTCTTCCAGAAATTTTATAGTTTCAGTTCTTACATTTACGTCTTGGGTCCATCTTGTGTGGAATGACTGAGGGTTTATGTCCATGTGAATTTCTAATCACCCCAGCACTATGTGTTCACTTGACTCTGCTTTTCTCAGTGGACTGTCTCAGTGTGTTTGTTTCAAATCAGTTGACCGTAAAGGCACCGGCTCACTTGTGACTTCCAGTTCCTTACCATTGATCTATATCCTGCCTCTGCATGCAGGCCCCATTGTCTTGATTAGTGTGGTTTTATGGTGAGTTTTAAAATCACATAGTATATGTCCTCTGACTTTATTCTCTTTTAAAATTGTTTGTATTTCCACATAAATTTTAGAGTCACTTTATCAATTTCTACAAAAAGCCCTCTGGGGTGTTGGTAGGGGTTGCACTAAATATGTACATCAAAGGGAGTGTCACCCTGACAGTGTGGAGCCCATGACCGCGACGAGTCTCTCTATGTGTTTAGCTTTCCTTTAATGACTGCAGCAAGCCTTCGTAGTTTTCAGTGTTCAAATCTTTTCTTGTGGGTGTATGTTATGCATGCATGATATGCATATGTGTTCCTGTGTATGCATGTGGAAGCCAGAGGTTAATGTCAGGTGTCTTCCTCTGTCATTCTATAGTTTTTGAGCCAGTGTCTCTCAATGAATCCAGAGTTCACTCACTTGCCAGCAAGTTCTGGTATCCTCCTGTCTCCACTGCCCAGGGCTGGGATTTCAGGGGTGTGTCACCCAGCCTAGCATTTCACATGGGTGCCAGGGTCCTCATACTAGCCCGACAAGCACGCTACCCACTGAGCCATCTCCCCAGCTCATCGCTTCTTCTGTTCTCATGGTTGTTAAGTGTTCTGTCATGTATGATGCAGCCATGAACACCTGTGTATTTATGGTTGAGTTTAAATTTCCAAGGTTTGGGTTCAGCACTATGGCTCTTCTCTTCTGGAGATTTCTGGCCTCTAGAAACAGCTTCGTTCCAAGACTGAGAGAACCAGGGAGCTGGGAGGCCCAGGTGCCGGTGTGTCTTGCCTCAAGCCACCTGCCTGAGGAGACTCTCATGGTGTGATGGATACCAAGGACTGGGCCACAGTCGCTCCTGTCATCCCCATTTGTGGCCCTGTAATTTTCCACCCATCTCCTCTCCTGCTTTGGGGACACGTGGCAGCTGAGGAACATAGCAGAAATAGTGGTTTTCCCAACCTTGAGAAACATTGCCTTTATTCTCAGCAGCCATGTATGAAGCTGCAGTTAGAGGTTTGGTTAGGGTGCTCCGTGGAGTTGTGGGGAGTTGGAGTTGGGGTGGCACTAGTAAGGAGAGGGGGTGTAACCCCTCCCCACATTCCCTTCCTCCTCAGGACTCCTGCTTCCATTGTTCTCAGCCTTGACTCTGGTGTGTGCGAATGAGTGAAATTGTTTCTGCACGTGTATGCATGCTAGCATGTATGTAGGTGAACATATGTGGAGGTGGGCACGTGTGTGGGTGTGTATGTGTATGCATGTACATGTGGAGGCTGGAGGTTAACGCTGGGTTTCTTCCTCAGTTGCCCTCTAGTTTACTGGGGCAGGGTCTCTCACTTGAACCCAGAGCTCACCTATTCAGCTAGTCTAGCTAGCCAGCTTGCCCCGGGGCACCCCCTGCCTCTCTCTCCAAAGCACTGGGATGACTGGTGGACCACCACGCTTGCCCAGAGTCTATGTGGATTCGGAGGGTCTGAACTCAGGTCATCATGCTTTGAGGCAAGTGCATTTCTGGCTGGGTCATCTCCCCAGGCCTGATGAGGGAATTTAATTGCCATTGTTATTCTGTACTCCACACGACTAAACTATGTTTGATTTGCACTGCTGTCTATACTGTGTCTAGAACAAATGCATTCATTCTGGCTGTTAGGGACTCTGGATCTCAGACGGTGGTTTGAGTGGAGGGTGGAGGACACACAGCTCTCCGAATCTTTCTGGACTTGCCTCAGGTCACTGGTATACATCTGGTCACATGCCAGAGGTCATAAAGTCATTGCTATGGCCAAATAATCCATTCAAAGGCCCTTGTGCTCCAAGGCACTCTCTTCAGTTGGTTCCTTCAATGGATGGGGGAAGATAGGGGCAGGAGGGGGAGAATCTTGTGCTATATATGACCAGCATTCCACCTCTTTCCAGGAAGGACTCTGCATTGGGCTCCACTCCAAGGCTATGACATACAGATCAAGTGTCTGTCCCCTGGGCCCACCCTGCCACCCTGCCACCCTGCCACCCTGGGGTCAGTTCTATGCAGTTGGTATTCAGTTAGGAGATAGACACCACACCAGGAGTTCAAACAGCAAGCACTTAATAGGAAGTGATCATTATACTACGATGAGGATCTAGACTATGAAGGGTCCAGTGGTAACAACTCCAGGGTACCCATGACCACTAGCACTGAGACAGCCCAGGAAGAAGTAGGAATGGGATTTCTTTGAGAGGGTGTGACGTCCCTAGGAACACGCCTTCCACCAGGGCCAGGGAGCTTTGGCAGGGCCACTGTGGGTGACTCACGAGAGACATGACCCCAGGAGGAGAAGCTTGCTGGAGGGTGTGGTCTGGAGGGTCCATGGACTCAGCTCCCGGGGGCTGTGTAGCCTCACATGAGTAGACAGGGTCTCCCCTAGGTGCTGTAATGGAAGCCCACACCCATGAGCAGGCCAGAGTGCCAGTCCCCCTGCTGGGTTCCTGCTCTTTCCTTCCTGCCCTGCCATTGACATCCATCATCCAGCTGGTGAAGGAAGCGTGTTGACAAAGCCCGGCTTTGGTAGCCCACAGAAGAATAGAAATGGGTGCATTGGGAGCTGGGCTTCGACCCAGTGATCCTGGGTACCATGGAGGACTCTGCTGCTGGGGAGTGCTTGCTGAGTTTGACACCAGGAACTGAGGTGGCTTTTGGACTGTGTGTGCCCTTCTAGCTGAGACCTCTCAGCTCAGAAAAACTTCACCTCTGGGCATCAGTTTCTGTCTTTGCAAAGGGTGGGTTTAAAGCTTAGTGTCAGAGGCTATGGTCAGGTGCTCAGAGTGAGTTGTGTTCTGTGAGCTGTGACATGGGAGGTGGGCAGGAGGGGACAATCAGATGAGTATTCAGAATCGTGTCGGTATTTCTGTTGTCTTCTGGCTTTGTGCCTCCATCATCGAGAATCTCTTAACACTCACATCAGTCCTGGAAATGATCATGATCTTTTCTTTATCAGGATGCTCAAGTTCCAAATTAAAACCACAACTCAAAGTGGCATGTTCACCATGGCACGTGGCAAGAATCCTGGGATGGATGAGGTTTCAGGGTCAATCGATGCTGCAGCTGAAAGATTTTAGCAGTATTAAGAAAAGGTCTAGGGCTGAGGAGATGGCTCAATGGGTAAGAGCCTTGCCTCGAAAGCATGAGGGCCTGACTTGGATTCTCCAGCACTCACGTAAACACCTGATTGGGGCCTGTAACCTTGTCCTGTGGGGGAGCAGAGACTGGAGAATCACTGGAGCTCACTGGGGCCTTGCTAGGTCCTCCCAGCAAGGTGTCAGCCAGATTTGAAGGAAGGGAAGAAAGAGAGGATAGGTTCAGCTACTGTTTATTGAACACTCAAAGATGGTGGGCAAGCCCTGTGTCTTCTGTGTGCACAGTTGGAGGCTCAGGGAGCTGATGGGCATGGGGTCCTGTGTATGATGCGTGGCAGGCAGTGAGGTGGCTGTTATGGATGCTGTCTAGAAGCTGTGGTGGGCAATTTCCCTTGTTTGGTGCGGCTCCTGGACGACAGCCCGGATCCTTGAGGAGGAATAAAGAGTCAAAGTCCAGCCCAGCAGGAGGGACTACAAGGTCAAATTAGCTGCCCAATGCATGGTCATACCTATTCCCAGAGATGTGGGAGCCATGGAGGGGAGGCCATCATGGACATGGTTCCCACTGGAGGGGCTGCACAATAGGCTGGAGGACTCTGGAGGACCTTTCAATGGTGGAAACAAACTCTACAGTTGCAGCTTCTTGGCTCAAAGAGGACTGTTGCTCAGCATCCCACACAGTCACAGGGTTATTAAAGTAGCCTTTCTGCGTACATTAGGATTCTGTGTTTGTGTGGTGTTCATGCATGTGTATATACATGTTTGTGGGCATACACGTGTGTGTACATGTACATGAATGTGTGTGCACATGTGTGGAGGTCAGAGATTGACTCTGAGTGTCTTTCTCAGTCCCCCTCTACATTAGTTTTTGAGTCATGCTCTCTCCTTGAACCTGCCAGCAAATTAACCAGCCAGAAAAACCCATGGCTTCTCCTGTCTCTGCCTCCCCAGTGCTGGGGTTACAAGAATACACCTGTATACACCTGGCTTTTATATGGGTTCTAGGGAGCTGAACTTTGTCCTCACACTGGTGCCAGCCCCCTACACCAGAATTCTTGTCCAACTGTAAGCCAGTGGCTTCTGTTTCAGGCAGAATTCACATAAAAATGCCAGGCACATGGCTTATGGCTATGATCCTGAGCTGGGGAGGAGGAGACAGGTGGATCCCCTGGACTGACACATGGCTGAGATTCAGTAAGTACAGATATACCTCCTGGTAGCATCTCTGCTGGGTATTTATTTATGAGAGAGACACACAGAGAGAATAAATGAAGATGGGGGCCTCAGGTCCTCTTGCCTCTGCAAATGAATCCCAGACACATGTGTTACTTTTGCATCTGGCTTTACATAGGTACTGGGGGATTGCAAGCAATCACTTTTGAACAGCTGAGCCATCTCTCCAGCCCTGAGGCAGTTTCCATTAGAACTCTTCAGAAGTGACATAACACATGCCTTTAAAAAGAAATGCAGTTTCCATCCCCGCCCTGTTGGTTTGCCATTTCCACATCAATGGTGGCTCTTTTCTTTTTGTGCATCACATTTCAAATCCATAACATGAAAGACCAGCTGGAAATAGTGTTGTGTTTGGAGCCTGGATCTTTCCCCTGCATCTTCAAGCTCCTTTGGGGTCCAGGTTTTCTCCTTGGGAAAAGTGGTCCAGTGATTGTCTCTTCTGCCTGTCCCTGGTGGGGCTTCTGCACCTCCAGGAGCACTTCTGACCTTTTCAAGGCCTTGCATAGCCAGCCCGTCTCTTCTGACAAGATTCAGAAAGAAGGGCTTGAATCCTCTTTCATCTGACTCAAAGCATAGACTCTTATCTACCTATCTGTCCACCCTCCACCATGACCCCAGAAGATGTAATTGATGGTGTTATAAAAATGGCCATAGTGTCCCTGTTACAAAGATATACTCAAGTCCTACCCCATCCCTCACAATGTGAGCTCATTTGAAAATGGAGTTTGGGGCTGGCAAGATGACTCAGTAGTAAAGTGCTTGCCCCTTAAGAATGAGGAACTGAGTTTGGATTCCCAGCACATCCATAAAAACCCGAGTGTGGAGGCTCACGCCTATAATCCCAGTGCTGGGAGGTAGAGATCACTGGGACTCACTGGGTACTAGTCCAGCTGAATCTGGGTTTGGTGAGAGGAAATAAGATGGAGGGCAACGAGGAAGACATCAACCAATATCCTTAGGTAAAAGGGAACTTCGGACCCTGAGATGTTACAGGGGTCGATGCTGTGGAGGGAAGGTGACCGCTGACAAGACAAGGGGCGCCCGAAGTCAGCAATGTTCAGAGAGAGCGGGTGGGGATCGATCGTCGTTGCAGCAAGGTGGTGACAGACACTGTGAGGACACTGCAGGGAGGGGCCAGCCAGGCAGGCAGTGCATTTCCCAGCCCCTGTACCCAGGTGAGGGGACATGAGCACTTCTCACCAGTGGTGGGGAGAAACCATGTACACACGTGGGTCACGTGGTGGGCCGAGGTCAGGAAGCAGATCTGCTTTCTCCATGGTCAAGGAAGGAGAAGAATCCAAGGCAGGAGGAGGGTGGAGCCATTGGCACAAGATGGAAGGAGCCTGGGTCCCCAAATCACTGCTTGGAGGAAGCTGCCTGCTGGCCTGCAGTGTTGGAGGGAGCAAGAGGATGGTGACTGGGCAGTGGGGTGGCTCAAAGAGAGATGTCCTTCCAGGGGAGGCTGTGCCTATGCAAGATCTTGACGACAACCAGTGGGGAGGAGAGAGGAGACCCAGAGAACCCCAGAGAACCCCAGGAGAGAATGAACCTGGTCTTTGGGGGGCTGCAGAGAGGAGATCAGAGGTCTGTGGCTGGCTCGCCCTGTGTTTGCCTCTCAGAGCCTCAGTCCATCCATCAGACATGTGCAGATGTTACAGAGCCCCACAGGCCTCCAGACAGGCTCGAGTGTGCTTCACCAGAGGGATCTGGTGCACAGTGGGTGTGTAATCATTGCTGGCTGACACAGTGCCAGACCCACACGTGTGATGGGTCCCTGGTGCGTCACCTCCGGCAGGGCAGGCTCCCACCCCGGGGAAATCTCCCATCAGCCTGGCTCTCAGAGAGAAATAGACAATAATTCTAAAAAGTAAATGTCACAGGCTTGGGATGGATTCTGAGGTTCCGAAAATAAGCATGGGCATAAGGGAAGGAGGGAGGGAGGAGGTGGAGGTAGAGGATGGGTGAGAGGCAGAGAGGGGATGTCAAAGAAGGGGCAGATGGAGGGAGACTCCATCTGTCCTGTCCTGGGTTTCACTTTCAGCACCCTGTAAGGGAAGAGAATGTGACACCCGTCCCCCATGTACAGTGTAGGAAGGGAAGAGCTGGGCAGGGCAGGGCAGTAAAGGGGCAGCTGTACCCTGTGTCTGGCTGGCTGTTAGATTTTATTTCACCCTCAAAACATCTTTTGAAAAAAATGGAATGAGTTGGAAATTTTTAAGAACTGGAAATGTGCACAGACAACCTGATTTATTTTGGTCTTGATTTCGAGGAGGCCTGACCACACTGAGTGAGGCCTGGCCCACAGGCTGGAGCTGGGAGCGTCTACAGCGCCTGGCAGGTCCTCCAGTCCTGACCCCTCAACTCCCCCCTTGTTCTGCTGAGCTCTCCTGTCCAGTGGTCCTTGGAGGCTTCCAGGAGGTGACTTTGGACCAAAGGATCTGACCCTAAGATCTGTCCATCCTGGGATTCTGTGACCATCTCAGCTCAGATGCCACCTCTGCAGGGAGGCCTTCCTGGGCCACCTGCGACAAAATGATTCCCATTCTTCTCCCTTTGTCTGACTAGGAACAGCAAGAGTGGAGGGGCTGGCTGCACCTTTTAATATCCAGGGAGCCTGGCACTCAGAACAGAGAAGAAACTTATCCAAAGTCACACAGCAGAGCACCTGGGCCCGTGTCTCACAGGGCAGCCTGGGGCTTGTCCTTCCCACACTGCCAGGGACAGACATGGCTGCTGGTGGGGCATCAGTGTCCCTGATGGGGGACACCAGGGCTACCAAGCAGAATGGGCCTTCCTTTAGCCATGTCCCCAGGGACTCTATCTGACACATGGTAGCTACTCAGCAATGTTCACGGAAAAAAATGAATGAAGCGGAAAGGTTTTAAATGCATATGTGTGGGTACACATGCATTATATAAAACTTATATATGTAGGTAAGTAAAATAACTAGAAAACTATTTCTGGGGATGATTTAGAGGAAAGTTCATTTCAGTTATTGGCTATCTAACATGTATTTTCAAAGGGAATAAATTAAAGAAATTAGCACTACATAATGCTCCCCTCCTCTGGTTCCACGTGACTTACTGAAAATAGAGATCCTGCAATGGTGTGTTTCAGCTTAACCCCAAATGCTGGGTGGGGTCTGCAGACCCAGCCCTCCATGTCCCCTGCCAGGCTGGAGTGAGGTGGAAAGAGGCATGGATGGGGAGGCAAGAGCCCAGGCCCTTTCTCTTCTCCCAGCACCCTTCCTGGAGCCCCTCCTCCTGCCCCTGCCTGGTCCACACGAGCTCACCTCTCCTAGCTGCCCCATCATCATCTCATTTATTCCGCGCTAAGTGAGAATTCTCCATCCATGGAATGGCTTTGCCTCCTCCTGCTGCTGCCACCGGGACCCTGGCTGAGTCATGTCTGAGCGCTCTGCCCCTGACTGTGGCTTGACCTTTATGAAAAGTTCTCACAGGAACACAGCTGCCCACTGCCCTTCTCTGGGCCTCGGTTTCTCTTCTATGAAATGGATGTAGGTCTTCAGGACAAATCTTCATGCCTTTCCCATTCTAGTGTGGCTTCTCCCCGATCCTCACTTTCTCCTCTTGTCACATGGGATGATAAGGACCATCCTTACCCGGAGCTCAGAGAGACATGTAACTGCTTTAGACAGTTCAGAGCCTGCTCTCAGCAGGTCTTCTGCTCGGGTGGGCAGGCCCTGTGCTTTGGTGGATGGGGCTTCATACCTGTCTAGATCCTTTATTAGACACCAAGGGTCAGGGAAATTATTTACCATTTTCTCTTTTTGTCCTCACAGCTGCCCTGCAAGCCAAGTAGTGTGTCCCATTTCATAGTCAAGCAGACAGACTGATGCTGAACTGGAAGTGGTGGTGGTGCATGCCTGAAATCCCAGCTGAGACAGGAGGATCATGAGTTTGAGATCAACCTGGCTGTATAGTGAGAGACACACTATCTCTGTCTCTCCCTCTCCTCTTTTCCCTCACTCTTTCAGAAAGAAAAAGAAAGCTGAGATTTAGTGGAATGAATTAAAGGATAAAGAATGAAGAGGCATGGAGGCATGACTTGAACCCTATGTCCCGTCCATGAAACCAGGGCACCATCACCACAGGGAGGCAGACCATCTGAGCCAGCTGCCGAGGCCCCAGAATTCAGGGCCATACCTGCTGTGGTCATGTGAATGGAAAATATCCTCCATAGCCTCATGTGTTTAAAATGTGTTTTGTGAGGCCTTTGGGAGGTGGAACCTTGCTGGAGGAGGTGTGTCACTGGGGGTGGGTGGGCTTTGGGGTGATATAGCCCAACTCCAAGCCCAGTACTCAGGCTACTTCTTTCCGGATGCTGTGGAGACGAGATTCCTAGCTCAGCTCACTCTTGTTGCACCTTCCCAGCTGGTATCACAAGATGCAAAGCCCCAGTTGTCTGCTCTGCCACTCTTTCTCAACCAAGATGGAACTTCCCCTAGAAAATGTAAGCCAAAATAAACCCTTTCCTTTCATAAGCTGCTTATAGTTGGGTATCTTTTCTAGCCGTGAGAAGGGAAATGCTACACCTATGCTCTGCAAGAGAAGCCCAGGGCCGGGGCACTTCCTTAACTAGCAGGTGCTGGCGCAAAGACAAGCAAACGGGCCGCTGCTGAGGCAGGCAGAGTCACCCTTAGCTGTGATGCCACTATGTCAAATAGCTCTGTCCTGCCACAGAAAGGTGGTCCAGTTCCAGATAGAATGTGTGTGTGTGTGTGTGTGTGTGTGTGTTGGGAGGTGGAGGATATCATCGGATATTTGGGGATAAGAATGCCTATTCCACATGGTTGGGGGTAGATTTAAAAAAATGCATCCAAAATACCCATCTCAGGATGGGGACATACATGGCTCAGTGGGTAAAATACTTGCCCTGAAAGCACGAAGACCTGAGTTTGATCCCAAGAATCCACATAAAAACTGGGCATAGGGGCTGGAGAGATGGCTTAGCAGTTAAGGTGCTTGCCTGTGAAGCCCAAAGACCCATGTTCAACTCTCCAGCTCCCACATAAGCCAGACACACAGAGGTGAGGCAAGCACAAGGTCGCACATGCCCACTAGGTAGTACAAGCACTGGAGTTTGATTGTAGTGGCTGAGGCCCTGGCATGCCAATTCTCACTCTCTCTCTAAGAAAAAAAAAAGGCTGGACATGGTAGCATATGCCTATAATTCCAGCTCCTGGGAGAAGGTAGGAGGGTCCCTGGGGCTCACTGGCCAGCCAGACCAGTTGAATTCACTCTGAGCTTCAGGCTAATGAAACCCTATCTCAAAAGAGGTGGACAGTGTACCTGAGGAATGGCAACTGAGGCTGTCCTCTGGCTTTACATACATGTGCATGCACACACATCTGCAACCTACATACACACATGCATGCACACTAACCCACACTCACTCCTGTGAGTACACACACACACACATGTATCTATCTTTTTAAATATTTTATTTATTTATTTATTTGAGAGAAGAGGCAGGAAGAGGGGGAGAGAGAGAGAAAGAATGGGTGTGCCAGGGCATACATGTGCCCCCTTGTGCATCTGGCTTATGTGGGTCCTGGAGAATCAAACCAGGAACCTTTGGCTTTGCAGGCAAACACCTTAACTGCTAAGTCATCTCTCCAGTCCCACGTACATCTATCTTTGTGCTAGACATGGCAGTATCCCCTTAAATGGTGTTTTTCTCCTCCTCATTCTATTATATTTTCTTTTTTGTCTTGGAACCTGTCACATTCTACATGAGCAGTGGTTGGCTTTCCCTTAAAGGCTGAGGTTTCTTGGAACATTGCTGGGTTGATGCTCTGAAAAGATAGCATGATTTTCTCTTCTGCACTGACCAGTGTGGGGCTCCAGCTGCCAAGGCCTCTGAAGCCCATGTTGAGGCCCTGCGGGACAGCATGTGAGTCCCCACTCTGTTCAGTACAAGCACAGTAGGCCTATTGCTGCCTGACGGGAACCTTCTTATTCACACTGTCACACTTCTTGTGCTGATATGGTTTTATTAAGTTTATAAACATTTGGGTATCTTCTCAGTTATTTATTTTTCAATTACTTTTGGGAGAAAATAAATGGTTTTTGCATGCTAATAAAATCGCTGTTCCATGTCCTTGCACACGCTAAGTGGATGTGAGCAGAGCTGGAAGAGGCCCTGTGCTGAGAATCAGCACTCCATTGCAGTCCCAGCTGGGCAGCTTTGAGACAGTTGCTTCCTCTCTCTGGGCCTCAGCATCCTGCTTCATGTCTCGGTGTGCCAGGAGTGTGAGGTTCCAGGCAGATGGAGGCTACAGGCACAAAGCTGTATTCCAGGAAGTAGACTGTTGTAGTTACCTTATTGTTGCTGGGACAACACACCCAGCAGAAGCCGCTTATGGAAGGAAAGGGTGTATTCTGGCTCACAGTTTCTGGGGACGTGTCGTCAAGGCTGGGCAAGCACGGCAGGAGCAGGAAGCTGGCTCACGTCATCATCACTTATCAGTAGGGAGAAGCAGCAAGAGTGAGCTGTGGACACCCAGTGGGCTGAACTAATAAACCCTAAGACCCACCCCAGTGACACCCTCCTCCAGCAAGGCTCCACTTCCCAATGGCTACAGCTGGGGACTCAGTATGAGGGTTCATTACAAACCCTTGAGGCTGTGGGGGACATTTTACATTCAAGCCACCACCTAGAGCCAGTCCTGACCTCAAGCAATGCACATTCTGGAGTGGGACAGGCACAAGACTTGCAGTGCTATGAAGCTCCCTGTAGGCGGGGAGTCCTGTGTTTTCATTCCCTGCTGTGGCCTCCTTTGGGGGAGCGGGTGACCTGACCTTGCACTGGAAATGGGCACGGGGTACGTCCAGTGAGCTGTCTTTCCTTTGGTGCCCTTGGCCATCCTAAATGCCTTGCTTTGCCCTACTCAGCTGGAGGCCATGCTGGTGAAGCTTGGTGCAGCCGTCAGCCCTGTAGCCCGTGCGCAGGTGCAGACTTATCATATGTGCTGAGAGGGCCATCCAGCAGATCCATCTGCACAGCTACAACAGTAGAAGCTCCTAGAAGCTCTTGTGTTGGATCAACGTGACCATCGTTTCGTTTTCCTTCCCATGTCTCCTCAGGAACTTCCAGCCATCGTGCTTGCTAAGGAATGCCTGCCTCATGCCTGCTCCTCAGCCTCCCGGGCTGGGGACTCTGCACTTGTGGTGGACCTTGGAATCGTGTCATTGACCAAGCATAACAGATGCAGGACACCAACCTTCCTTGCTGCAGTCCTGTGAGGTGGCATCAGAGAGGTGGAGTCACTTACCTAAGAATGCACAGCCAAGCTGTGTGGCAGCAGACCTCGCACTGAGCCTAGGTCTGGGTGACAGCAGAGCAGAGAGCTGAGGTGGGTGTCTGATGCAGGACTTTCTGGAAAGTCAGGGGCAGCAGGAAGCAGGGCAGCATAGGAGAGGCTGCTCTGTGGGGTGACCAGCTGGGGCCAGGGCAGGAGGTGTGCATGCAGGGGGTAGAGGAGGCAACTGGAGATGGGTCTCAGAGGGGGCGGGGCACAGGGGCCTGACTCTTCGTGGAACAGGCTGGGGCCCAGGAGTCAATGCCAGGACCTCCCAGAAAAACAGGCTGGGGAAAACCTCCCAGTCCTTCGGAGTCCCAGTCCCTTCGCTGGAGCCAGTCGGCTGGAAAACCTCCCAGTCCCTTCACTGGAGGGCCTGAACCCTGGCTCCCATCATTGTCTTGCCTTGTGTTCCAGCTGTCCCTTGGGACCCCATGGGACATACTTGTGAGTCTCTCCCATGGTGACCAGAGGCAGCTGCCCATGGGCCCTGTCTCCAATCCACTGGGTTTCCCTTTTCCAGTTAAATTCCTCTTCACTGAAACACGGTACCCCACAGGAACCCCAAGGTGCACGAAACCTGGATCACGCTTCATGGCTGCCGTTTCATAAAACCATTGGGTGATCTTGCTGTGTCCCAGTCCTCTCTAGCATCCCCCTAGGCAAGGCTCTCATAGTATGCCCATTTCACAGGTGGGGAAACCGAGGCACAGACAGGCTTGCTCACAGTTATGTGCCCAGAAAGGCAGAGTTGTGGAACCCTGACACGGTCTTCCTTTGGCATCTGCGTTCTCAGGAGCTGAGTGACAACAGCTGCGCTGCTCTTCTGAGCTGCTCCTTTCTCCTCAGTTCTTGTCACATGTCCCGTCATCCCAGCCTGTAAAGCAAAATAAATGTTTATCAGGAGATAGATGCACGCTTGACCTGACCTCTCTGAGCCGGGGGATTGCGCCTGCTCAGCTGTGACTCCATGTTATCGTCTCTCTTCAACAATGATAATTAGACTCCGGGATATCTATAGAGGGCTGCACTGAGCCCAGCATGCCATCTCATAACCCAACTGCAAACCCCAGGATGCAAGTCTACCTCTCTCCATCTTCCAGTCCAGGATAAAGAACCTCGGAGAGGCACAGGAATCTGTCCGTGGTCACCCAAACTGGCAGAGGTGTGCATGTGCTTTTGTTCTGAGTCTCTGGACAGGCACTTCTCTAGTCGAACTTTCATGAGGGGAGATGGAGCAGAGAGAACACACCTTGGTTGTTGGTGACCAGAGACCCTGAGCCAAAGTTCCAGTCACCCTCAGACTGTGCCCAGGGCAAGGAGCTGAGGTCTGGGATGGTGGCCTCGGCCTGGACTATGTCCTCTGTGGCTCAAGGACGTGGCTTTGACTGGTGCGCTGGTCCTTCCAGCCTTCTTCTTCAGAGGCCTTATTCCCCAGTGGTCTGCACATTGCGGTCCCCCTCCACAGCTGGAGCAGGGACTTCAGGCCCTGTGGACCAACTCCTTGGCCTTTGGGAGCGGCTTCGGGAAACTCGTCCATTCATGAAGGATGAGGCTATGCTGCAGTAACAAGTGGTCCTCAATTCACAATGGCTTCAAAACCCACCTATTGATTTCTTCCTAACCCTGCCTCTCTGCAGTGGGCTGGGTGGCTTTGGCCTGCTCATCGTGGCCACCCACTGGCTCTGCCATGCCAAGGGGCAGGTTTAGCACCTGTCACTGAAGAGATTCAGTGGGAGTGACGTGCACAACTTCTGCCCTCGTAACTCCGCAGGGGCAACCAGTCACGAGGTCCCACTGAGCCATGGGAGGCATGGCGACAACCCCCCCCCCCAGGCCTGGAACGAGGAGAGGCAGGAATATTTGGCACAATGCATGACCACAGCGGGCAGGTGAAGTCCCTGTCCCCACCTTCCTTCCTGTCCTCTCCCTCTGGGCCTGCACCCATGACTTTGCAGTTCCAGCAGTGACCCCACTCACTGTCCCATCTGTCCCGCTGGGCTGGGCAGATCTCTATGTCCCCGAGACGGAGCGCTGACAGCTTAACAACATGGCGGAGATGACAGAGCTTAGGGTCGCTGGGTTGGGATTTGAACTCGGGACTGCCCGGCTCAAAGCAGAGTGCTCTTCTCCCCAAACCCCAGTGTCCTCTAAGCCATCAGAGGTGCAGTGGAGCAGCAGCAAGGCTGCCTGCCCCACAGTGCACTGACCACTGCCATCCAGGGAGGGACAGTCCCAGGCAGGGCCTCGTCCTGATGGGTGGACAGACTCTGAGATGCCCATGGGAAATAGAGGGTCAATGTTAGATGTCCCCAGTGGAAGGCAGGGAGCATATGGGGCAGTGGGAAGGATGGACCAGGCTGATGTAGACTTGGGCATCAGACAGACCTGGACTTGTAACCTACATCTGCTATTTCCTAGCAGATTTTAAAATCTATGTAACCTTTTCTCCTGGGCTTAAAGAAGCCACAGCATGGAAGGTGGCTATGGGGTTCTAATGAGAACAGTATACTGGAGGTGCTCAGCAAGACCCGTCAGAACAGCCTCCAGGGGGTAGGGGTTTCCATTATGTCAGGCCTTCAGCCAATCAGCACACATCGAGCAAGCCAGCAGACCCTCAGGACAGTCTGCACGGAGACCCCATGGTTATGTCCATTCTGCGGATGAGGAATATGGCAGGAATAGGGAGATTGAGGCCTGCGTCACTCAGCTGGCCAGTGGCTGAGTTTCTTTGAACTTCAAATTTGAGCCTTGGAGCCTGACAATCAGGCCCTGGTTTCAGACCACTTGCACAGACCCTGACACTCTAACCCCCTTCGAGACCCCTACACTCTGCCAAATCAGAGCCGCCCTCAGATGGCTTCATTTCCTCAGAGAGGGAGCCCTTCCCTTCAGGAGACGGTTCTTCACAAAGGGAACCACGACGTCAATGACAGTCCTTTGGTTCCGTGGGGCTTTGGGGATGTGTGCATTGTGATGGCGAATCCAGCCGCCAGCAGCTGCCTGATAGCAGTGGATTTTTGAGCTTTCCAGATCCTTGCCAGGCTTCTGTCCCAGGGTCAGTAGAGAGACTTTGAGAAGCATCAGATTTTTTGCCCAGCGTGTCCTCATGAAACATATGCTGTTGCTCAGCAAGCCATCCCTCTGGTGCCACCAGGGAGCATTAACTGTAATGTCATGGTGAAATCTGCCCTCCTACACCTATATTCCACCTTGACCTGGGCCTTCCAGCTCAGGCCTGGGAAAACGGATGCCTTTTACTGGCTCACTGTGGTCAGAACTGTGGGAAAGAAGAGGAGCCAGCAGCTGGATGTTAAGGCATTTGCAGTTGTGCCAACTTCCCACTAGGACGCCCTTGGCCGCATTAGCATTAACACTTACTGATGTGCCCAGGGCTGACTCCGCACCCCATTGCCTGGCATTCTGCCTAGTGCTAGGCAGGAGGGATTCTAGAATCCCATAAAGTTAAACACACAAACAAAAGGTCCATTCTGTCCACTGCCACGCCTCGTCATTGGTGTAGCCATGGACGAATGAGCAGAGGGCGTCTCCTCTTGCAGTCTGTTAGGGAGTTCTAGGAAAGGAGGGGGGCGAGCAGCTGCCACTCAGGGACAGATGTTTCTGTGGTAGGACAGGGTTATCAAACAAATCTGATTTGGGGGCAGATCTTGAAGCCCCAGGGATTGCATCTTAGAAGTGAGGCCAGTGAGACTCAGGAGGGAAAGGGTGGCCTGTCCCATCGTCACCGTACACCTCGCTGACAGGAAGAGAGGTGCTGAGGTCCTCAGTAAACTTTTAGTTCCATTAGGAGCTAAACGTCTCTGGACCCAGAGCATCAGAGAAAGAATATGCCTCTCCTCACTTGAACTGAGTGTGCCAACAGTGTAGGCTAGAGACCAGCAAACAGCAGCCTATGGGCCATTTTTGCCCCTGTGGTCTCATTGCCTACCTCTGCCTTCCCATTCTGCTGGTCCTCCGCTCTTCAGCTCCATGGGTCTTCCTTTCCCACCTCTTTGCTTTGGCCTGCACTGTGTCCCTTCCCAGCATGCCTGCAAGCACGTTGACCCCCATGCTCACCTTCTTCCTGGGTCCCCATGGCTGCAGATTCAGCCTCACCAAGTGTCAGGCTATAAAGCCAGCATGAGCGGCCTGTGAATTCAGGAGTCCACAGTTGGACCTTCTGGCCTGTGCTCCTCCCTGAGCACAGACTTGCAGAGAGAGCTGGTGCAATTATAAGCCACTGGCGCTCTCTCTCTCTCTCTCTCTCTCTCTCTCTCTCTCTCTCTCTCTCTCTCGCTGTCTCTCTTCGGAACGTGGGTAGGTGAAGTCACATGAATCCTGTGTTTACTCCAAGTCCTCTGAGCGCATCTTCTCCAGCTTATCTGTGCTCCTCTCCCACAGGAGTCCTCTGTGCTGAAGAAGACAGGACGGGAAGAGGAGAACAGGGTGGCCCGGGGTGAGCACAGACGCTGTGGAGCAGAGGACAAGCCATCACAATGAGAGGGACGATGATGACGCAGCAGGAAGAAGCGAGTGGGTTGAGCATGGCCTTGCAGTCACTTGGATTCTGTCTGCCCCTTCCTGGCTGTCCCTGGGACCCCTGCTCCTCACCTGCAGGATGAGGGTCACAGTTTCCTCTCAGCATTGCTGTGGAGACCCATGAAGAAGGGCGCATGCTCCACCTGCACAGCTGGCCATTTCCTGTTGGCTCCACCCCCATCTGTGCAGTGATGGTGGCTGGTAGTACACCTGGCCAAGGTGGGCGCTCAGTGAATGAAAGTGCTTGTTACAACTAGGGTAACAGGTAACTAGGTGTTGCAGGTACCTTCTCCTTGCTGGGACAAAATGCTGGAGCAGAAGCAGTGTACAGAAGGAAAAGGTTTATTTCAGCTTTGAGTCTCAAGAGGACGGTTCATCCTGGCATGGCAGAGCAGAGGCTGGGTGTCACATCTTGCCACACCAGGTGGCAGGAAGTAGCCAGAGAGTGAGCTGGCTAGCACTGGAAACAGGGCCAACAAACCCGCAGGTCCACCCACAGTGACACACCTCCAGCAAGGCTCCACCACCCAAATTGCCACCAGCTGGGGACTGACTTGAGAATTAATCATAAACTCATGAGGCTGTGTGGGGGACACTTTACATTCAAGCCCCCACACCAGGGTAACCTGCCCTGTGCCTGTCAGGTTTTAGGGAGAGACCTGGTTAGAGAGAGAGAGGCAGGGAGTCAGAGTGATCTTCAGGCAAGGGGTTTTTTGTAGAGCCCACGGACAGGTGGGGGCTGAGGGGAAGCTTTGCCCTGCCTCCACCTTGGGAGAGCAGAGCCTGTTTTATGAAGAACACTTATGCGAGAGTATGGGGGAGGGGTTTCTACACAATCCCAAAGCCTAAGCAGTGAGGATTCGGAACAACGGTGTCCCCTGCTGCCCTGAGGACCCAGGAGGACAGTGTCCCCTGATGCTGTAAGGATCCTGGAGGGTTTATATCTGGTGGCACCATGGAGCCGGTGCTCTGGAAGCACAGGATAGCCAAGGTGCCACCACAGAGCAGCTGCTGCTGTCATATCTCAGGCCAGGCGCATGCTTTCCTTTTTCTTTCCAAGAAGAGAGCTTCACCGGGGAACCGGGCTTCAGGAGCAGGGCAAATCGCTGATGCCCCATGTCTGAGCCCACACATGGCCTGTATTAGAGGCCAGTGACTGGAGCAATTGGTGGGAGAAGAGGAGAAAGGCGGGCTCCAAGTGGGTCTGTTTACCTCACACACTCCAGGTTACCTTTAAATGAGACAGAATTACCTCTTTATCCCTTTTATTTCCACTCCATGATTCTAGGAAAGACCCACTTGACATTTGAAAAGTGGAGAAAGAGAAAACAAAGAAAAGTGGGAGACACCTTGTGCTGAGTAGAACCTGTGCAGCCAGCTTGGAGTGCATTTCACTCTGCAAATGGTGATGTGGGGACAGGTCTGACACCAGGGCTCCGACAAAGTCCTGCTGGGAGGAGCCTGGACCTTTGAGTGCTTTGCATACAGGCTCCCCTGAAACGCAGAAAGGCTCTTACTGGCCTTCCCAGCACAGGGTACCTCAATTGTTTTGCCTTTTCAGCCCCATTGCCTTTCAGTCCCCCGTCACGTGTATGACATTCCTTCCACACAAACCAATGAGCCCCATCTCTTCCAGCCCTTCACTTCCAGCCACACAGAGCCTGGACATTCTGGTGTGGACTGGGAGGCAAACTGTCCCAGTGTGTGAGGAAACCGGAGCACCACAAGGCCATTCTTCACGTGCACTGTCCCCTCTGCCCTGACCACTTTCTCGGAGAAACCCCAGGTGTGGAGTTATCACTGCATCCTCAGGGAAGCAGGGGACACTGCTCCCACATGTGGCCTTGCTCATGTCACTGCTGGTTTGGAAATCCTGCCCTCCCAGCTAAGGTCAGGATGCCCAGAATTACCACTGCATTTTCACCACTGAGACTTCGTTGTACTTCCAAAGACAGGTCTGCATTTCCCCGTGAAAATACAAAGATTAATTCAAGATCCCGAACTCCTGTTTTGAGTGTTGGAAGTATCTGATGGCATTCTAAAATTAGCACAGTTGTGTGTTGTATATGCAGCAGAATTTCACTTCTATATGCCTGGGAATGTCTTTCCATGCTGCCTGGAAAGCAGTGTCCCAGGGCCTCCTGGCTCTCCAGATCCCCCAGTGCTGGCAAACGCTAATGCTTTCTTGACCTACAGGACTGGAGCCAGAGTTGAAGATCTAGAAGCCCATTTCCCAGATGAGAAGACTGAGGTCAGAGACAAGAGACCTCCCCAGGGTGCACTTCAGGTTATAAGTGAGACATGGACATCTTCCCAAGACCTGTGACCCCCGCCCCGCCAACCCAGCACATGGAGATCATTTGATCTTCCCTGGTGCTGTCTGACCTTTCCTAGGG
The DNA here is from genome assembly GCA_036365145.1 of Orientallactaga sibirica. Taxonomy (NCBI): domain Eukaryota; kingdom Metazoa; phylum Chordata; class Mammalia; order Rodentia; family Dipodidae; genus Orientallactaga; species Orientallactaga sibirica. The sequence goes on along the minus strand of JAEOAD010000014.1, from coordinate 17,429 downwards.
AGACATGACAAAATCCCTATTCACCCCAACTTGGGCACCAATGACAAGACCAAAGAGACAATTCCAGCCAAGTTTTGCCCGGTGAGACAGTGAGCTCGCTAGGATCATTTCCAAGAGCACAGGTGACTGAAATCAACTGTGTCACCCAAAAGCCCCATCTCAGCATGGGCGTGATGACTCAAGAAAACTGCTTCCCCGGAACTCTCTGCCAGAGTCCCCTCCAGCCATGCTTATACTGCCACATGACCCTGCAGAGGGGCCTCCTGGGTCCTGTCACTTTCTGAGTTTCCCAAGCCTTGTAAATTCCCCTAGTGTCTTCAACCTAAGGAGGGAATGTTTGTGTTCCCAGGGAATAAACATGCACCCAGGCATACCCAAGACCTGTGCCACCAATTACTGCAGTCAATTAATAGATTAGCTCTAATGGTGTTCACTGATGTGCCAAGCCATGTACAAGGTACTAGGAAAACAGAAGAGATGGAGATTAAATATAGATTCTCCAGGCCGTGGGACTGTGACTACACTAAGCACAGCCTGCCAGAGGGCAGGGCTGAGGGTTTGCTGCAGAAAGCCATTCCTGAGACTGCAGAAGCGATGGCTTTGCTGTGCAGGGTGCAGAAAGGATGTCATCCATGGCAGAGGTGACACAAGGATGCTGCATGGAGTAATATGGGGGAGTGCACACTGGAGACAGGAAGGATGGGCCTGGGACGGGGGCCTGGAGCCAGATCATGAAGGCATTGGAGTACAGAGGGCAGTTTCCACAAACAGCCCTTCCCCGCTTCAGTCCTTCAACACTTCAGTCCTCCCCGACTCCCACCCTTTGGTCGTTTGGTCTTTTGGTCTTTTGAAGAAGGTGAGCTGAGCTTTCTCCCATCTGCTGTGTCCCCATAAGCGAGCTTCTCACCCAGGTCTCAGTGCAGAGCCCTGCGCTCCTGTGCCACCTCCCTCACCATCTCCCTGGCCTGCAGCACCTTCCCCAGCAGCCACTGCAGGCCTGACCCATCTCTTCTCTGCTGCAGAGATGGATGGGTCAATTATTTACCAGGATGAATTCCTTCCAATGGCCTGCTGGTCCAGAACCCTTTGCCCACAGCCACCTGCCGAGACTTGCTGAGTCCTGCTGATTCTAGCAATGGGAGCAAATGAGAGCCATGCCCCAGGGGAGGCTGTGGCTGATCTAAAGCAGGAGCTGAGGAAGGCCTTGTTTGGACAGGTTACGTGGGCCTGTCCTTCTGGGATTCTGTGATGGATGGGGGCAGGTTCCTGCACTTTGGAAGTGGGCAGGGCTGAGTGGAAAGGATGGCAGGATGAGGATGAAAGTCCTGGCCCTTGTCTGTGTCCCTCTGGGAGGGGTCCCCATGAGAGGAAGTTTCTGGGTTCCTAAGGCTCCGCCTGTCATCTCAGCTCTGGCCTCTGTGAATCTAAGAACTCATGACTCCCTAAATTATGTCAATGAAAATTTACATTACCATTCAACCTTCACTCAAGTAAAGCCAGCAGCCTCTCTAAGTCTTGCTATGTAAGCCTCCAGCTGGAAGGGGCCTTAGAAGTCATAGGGTGTGACCTCTTTTTGGAGGGTTTCCTTTGCCTTAGAAGAGAGTCTCATTTCTCTTATTTTTAGTTTTTATTTCATTTGTATATTATTTTGCATGCACATGCACATGTGTGTGTTTGTATGGTGTGTGTATAGCCTGTGTGGTGTATGCACATGTGTGTTCAGATGCATGTGGTCCATGTGTACACTCGTAGAGCCTATAAGAGGACATCAGATGTCTTCTTCTGTTGATCACCTGTGTGTTTCCTTGTGACAGTCTCTCCTGGGCCTGGAGCTGCCATGGTTTCGGTCAGACTGGCTGACCAGTGAGCCCTAAGGCTTTTCATGTCTCCGTTCCCCACAGGACTAGGGTTACAAGCATGCGTGGCCATGCCCAACTGTTTATGTGGGTTCTGGGCAATTAAAATTTGGGTGAGCCAGGCCACCTCAAGCCCTCATACTTGTGTGGTAAGTGCTTTTACCCACTGAGCCATCCCCCTAGTTCCCGGGAGTCCCTTTCTTCAGCACAGTATTTGAGGTCTATCACATGCTGGTCTCCAGGGAACTCCCAATGCCATTTCTGGACACATCAAACATTTCTCCCCCATGTTTTGAACCTTCTTGTCTCGGGCCTTTGCTCTTGCTCTTCCCATCTGGAACACCTCTTTCCTCTCTCTCCTTGGAGCCATTCTAATCCTCCACACTGTAGACAGGGTCTGGAGCTATCCCCTCCCTCCAGACAGAGCTAACTACTCTGTCCAGCATCTCTCACTGAGGTCTAAGCTCAGACATCCCCTTCTCAGAGAGACATTCTCTGTCCCAGAGTCCACAGTGGTCACTGACCATTGCCAGCCTGAGCTGGTCACTAGAATGACACCCTGTGTAGGTTTCTCCCAGCCTCATTCCTCCTGCAATGGCCTTGGGCCACATCAATAGCCTGTCTCTTCTTGCCTCCCACCCCAGCACATGGGCTCCCTGCTGCGCCACCAGACCCTGCAGTCATGTGCGTGTAGTAGGCTTTGGAGAGTGAACGAGTATGAAGGTGGATGTCTCTGGTTTCTGGCATCTCAGTCCCCCCTTCTTGCCCCCCACTCCACTGGGAATGTTCCAGAATGGTTTGTTGTTGCTGAGCACAATAGCCTCCCTCCCTCTGGTTGCCCAGCTGCCTTGGCCCTTGTCACAACTTCTGCAGCAGGAGGAGCTCAGAGCCGATAGGCCACTTAGCTGACTGCTCCCCTGTGCCATTTGATGGCTCCTTTCTGAGCTCCTAATAGCAGCCCTGTTTTAGGGTTGGAGAAGAGCATTAAGACAGACAAAGGAGTAAATTGCATTTTTTTTTTGTTAAAAAACTGGGCCAAACACAGATTTACACAATAGCCTGTGACAAACACGTGACAGCAGATGATCTGGCAGGAAGTGTCCGTTTTTCCACAGGCATCACCGCACTGGGAGAGAGAATGGGGCTTTCAGGATTCTGCTTGTTTCCTGACGCTCAGGGCTGCAGAGCAAGAACTGCGCCTCGCAGCACTCACGGGCTCCCGGAGGGTCCATTCTTTACCCCAGGTGGCAGTCCTACCCCCAGGGTGGCCTGGCATATCCAGCTTCCCTCCTTGTGGCTCCTGCCTCCCTCCAGCCCATGTATGATCTCAGGGGGCGCAGGTACCAGAGGCTCCTGGGAGCCCACACCACGGCTGCAGAAGGAACTTAGTCAGCAATGGGCCTTTGCTCCTGCCACTGTGCCAGGCCCAGCAGGGAAGGGACAGGAGCTCCTGAATGTCTCATCAGGCCCTGGAGGCTGAGGGTGCAGTGGTTAGAGCTCAAGGCTGCAAGACTGCTGTGCAGAAAGGAGCCAAGGGTCTCCACTGTCTACCCTGGAAAGGGACTTGGTTCCTAAAGGAACAGAGGAAGACACGAGGATGTTAAGGGCAGAATAAGGTGCCTAGGTGGGATCTAGGAGAGCTGCCAGCACTAAGCTCTCTGGTGCGGATGCACCCACTCCTGTGGGGACTGGCTGAGGGCTGGGCCAGCACTTGATCTCAGCACATGTCATCTCCCTTAGGGTTCACAGCAGCCCTGTGAGGCAAGTGTCAGTCCACAGAGAAGGCCCAGAGAAGCTAAGCATCTTACCAAGCATCACACAGCTAGTCCTCCTTCCACATGAAATGGGCCAGTCTGAGAAGGAAACTGGAGCTTTCTGACTCCATACCAGGCAGAGATTCTTTATCCCTATCACCTTCTCTCACTAGGGCTTGAGGGTGAGGACAATGTGGAAAGACGAGGGACTGTTGTCAGTGTGTGAGAGGTGACCGCACAGAGTGTGTCCTGGAAAGCATCCTGTGGGTACTTGAAAAGCATTTGCTCATGTTGTGGGGTGGATGCTCTGTGTGTCGGTTAGATCAAGCTAGCTTGCTGACGTTGAAGTCCCGCCTGGCTGTGCTGTGTGTTCTGCAGAGGCCTGTCTGAGTCTATTACTGCACACTTGTCTGGTTCTCCCTTTGGCTCTGTCAGCTTTTGCTTCATCTGTTTTGATGATTTGACATGAGGGTTCTAAGTGTCATTGTGATACCTTCCTGCTACATTAAACCCTTTACACAGGATAATACCTAATGCCCTTCTTGGTCTCGTCATCTTTTAAAGCTTAGCCTATTGTCTGATATGAGCCCCAGTTTTCCACTGGTCACTCTTGCATGGAAAAGGCCACCACACACTCTGTCTCTGGATGACAGGAGAGTCTTCCATGGAGAGCATGTACCTGAATCATGTGGGATTTAGAATTACTTTTTTAGTCTCCATCTTTTGATTTGAGAGTTTAATCCATTTACATGTAAAGTAATCACTGCCGGAGGAATTTCTTTGTGCCTCACAGCAGGTGACACCAGCCCCTGTGAACTCATGAATGCAACAGCCCTGTCATGTCTGGAAGATGTGTCATGTCATACAGCTCTCCTCTCCATCCGCTGGCTCTTACATTCCTTCTGCCCCCTCTTCTAAATGTTCCCTGGACCTTGGATGAAGGTGACATAGATGTCCCATCTAGTGCTCAGATTTAACAGTCACGCTCAGCACTTACAGTCCTTTGTGCACATTCTGTAGCAAATTTCCCTGTGGTTGCAGTGGGGATTACCTTAAATGAGCCAAAGTTTTAACACTCTCGTTTGAATTTATATAGTTTAAACTATAATGAGCTATAAAATGGTGCCTGTTATGTAGTATTTTTCCTTTCCCTTTCAGTTATTGCCACAAAATTCCACCTTTATGCATCATGTGACCAAAGACATAAACTGATACTTCTTTTAAATGCACATTCATATTTATTGCCTCTCTATTCACAATAGCTAGGAAATGGAACCGGCCTGGATGTCTCTCAGCTGATGAGTGGATAATGAAGATGTGGTACATTCATACAATGGAGTTCTACTCAGCGGTAAAGAAAAATGAAATTATGAGATTTGCAGGGAAATGGATGGACCTGGAAAGGATTATAGTTAGTGATGCAATCCAGGCCCAGAAAGCCAAGCACCATACATTCTCATATGTGGATCCTAACTACAAATGTTTGGTCTTGTATGAGAATTTGAGTAAAAATCCATAGCAGATGCCAGTAAGGTAGAAAGGGGTTACAAGGGAGGGAGGACTGAAGGGTTGATATTGTATATATGTAAGTAGACTTACTGGGTTGAATGGCCTAAGTGAGGTCAGGGGAAGATTGAGTAAGGAAGAGTTGGGGGAGGGTTATTCAAAAATCTAAGAGGATATGAATAAGTCATATGGGAACCTACTTTTTTGGACAATGGTACACCCAGAAGCCATAGATTGTTACTAGAAAAGTTTCAGTGCCAGGGATGGGATACCTTCTAGTGAGTTGTTGGCCAGGGAAGTCCCTGATGCCCCCAAAATATTACAGGTCATTGTCAAAGCTCTTGGTTTCCCACCAGGAATAGATGGTAAGACCCTATTGATGAACATCCCACATGCTTGGGCTGCAGGTCACTGAGAAATCCTGCTGGAGCTGAGCTGAAAACTTCCTTCTTGTAGACCAGCTGATGGAAAGCAGGAAAAAGCTATGCTGCATGCAGCTCCACGGGAGAGAGAAATCATCAGTGGAGAAAAACAATAGCAAACACTGCAAGCCTTAAGTTTGGCCAGCCAGGCCAAATGAGCCAATAAGTACACCAGCTACTCTCTAATTGGACTGGAGGCCTGCTCCATGGTAGGGAATACATGCCTGATACTGAAAAACCTATGACGTAAGAACTCATGAGCCCTAGGATTGTAACACCTGCTAGTGTCTGGCTAAATGCATATATTATGCTCACCAAATGGCCCGGTAAGCACTTCTCTTAATGTTCATACCCATATATTAATGCTACTCTCTCTTTTTAGATGGCAGTGACCTCTGGGATGACTCAGAAGGCACCATGGTGCTGAGAAGTGACAGAGGAGTGCTTAGAACTGACACATCTCTATCACACCTTCCAAGGCTCAGGGTCCATCGTGGAAGAGGTGGCGGAAAGAATATAAGAGCCAAAAAAAGAGTAGGACTCCTTGCAAATCACTCGTCCAGACACAAAATGGCTTGGATATTCATGACCTCGCCGTGTCTGGCACTACCTACACAAGAGGAAAAAACAACATCAAAATAAAAGAGAGACTGATTGAAGGGGGAGGGGATATGATGGACAGTGGAGTTGTAAAGGGGAAAGTCATGGGGGGGAGAGGGAATTACCATGCTGGAGTAATGGCTATTAAAGGCTGGGGTGGGGAAGTGGATCCAGGCATAGATTGTCCTTCTAAGTGGAGGATGAGCTGGGATGTGGGCCCTGAGGCAGCTGAGTTGTCAGGATAGATCCTGGAGATGACAGGTGTGCACAGCGAGCAGGGAGTCTGCAGTGAGCCTGCTCAAGCCAAGTACCTGATTACCACCGACGTGAGGGCTTTGGTAATGGGGGAATATTAGCTTTTGAGTAAAAGCCGCTGTAATCCTATCGTGCTGGTGGTGAGATGGGAGACTAAGATAGGAGAATGTCCCAGAAACTCACGTGTGGAGCAGTTAGATTGGTGGATGGTGAGTACAGTGATGAATAACCAAGGAGAATGAGAGACACTGCCCCACGGCAGGCGAAAGATGAGGACGGACACCCAGAAGTGGTCTTCTGACGACCACTCATAAACTGTGGTATGCACACATACCCACACTTCAACACAAGAACACCCACGCTTACACACACATCATACGCACGCACGCACACAATCTCAGGCAGGAAAATGTGAGTATGTAATGAATAGAAAAAAATCAAGGCTGGTGGGATGACTCATGGAGAAAGCACTCGCCATGGGAGCTGGATTACCCAAGATAAAATCCCAGAAGCAACACAAGAGCTCATGTATGTATCCCCAACCCTTCTAGGCTGAGATGGGAGGCTGAGAGGAGAATCATGGAAGCTCCAAGCCAACCAGTGTGGCATCCACAGCAGTGCACAATAAGAGACCTCTCCTGGGCACACACACACACACACACACACATGACAATAAACAATCAAAACCAACTGAGGACTGATACAAATTATTTAACTGGCAGCCGTGATGACTGAATTTAGACTCACCTAAGACATTGATGAGATACATTGGTGGGTGGGTGGGAGGCCTTTTCCAGAGAGGATTAACTGAGGAGGGAAGATCCACCTTGAAGGCGGGAGGGTCCATCACATGGACTGAAGACCTGGAAGGAAGGGGAAAGGAGAGAGCCAGCCAAGCGTCAATACTCCTCCCTGCCTGCTTCCTGGCCTGCAGTGAGAAGTGTCTGCTCCACCGGGCCTTCTGTGCCCTGATGGACTGGACCCTGTGAAATGTCAGCCCAAAGAAACTCTCCCTTCAAGTTGCTTCTGTCATGTAGTTTGGTCTTGGTGATGAGAGAAGTAACTAATACAGCAGGCATGGATAATCAGAGCAAGTGTCACATTCTCTGTACGTGTGAGGCAGACACCATGGTGGAGGATGGTAATGGCAGGTTAGACAGTGCAGGAGAGGAGACTGGTGAACTGGGGTGACGGGAAGACAGAGGACCCAGAGTGAAAAACAGAGAGAAAAAGAGCAATGAGCATAAGAATGTGAAAAATGAACTGAGTCTGGGGTGACTGTATGAAAACCTCAAGCTGCTGAGGATGCATGTGACTGTGTATGCATGTGACTGTGTGTGTGTGCATGTGACTGTGTGTATATGTATGTGATGTATGTGTGTGCATGTAGCTTTATGTGTGTGCATGTGACTGTATGTGTGTGCATGTGACTGTGTGTGTGTACATGTGACTGTGTGTGTGTGCATGTGACTGTGTGTGTGTACATGTGACTGTATGTGTGTGCATGTGACTGTGTGTGTGTGTACATGTGACTGTGTGTATGCATGTGACTGTATGTGTGTGCATGTGACTGTGTGTGTACATGTGACTGTATGTGTGTGCATGTGACTGTGTGTGTGTACATGTGACTGTGTGTGTGTACATGTGACTGTATGTGTGTGCATGTGACTGTGTGTGTGTACATGTGACTGTGTGTGTGTACATGTGACTGTATGTGTGTGCATGTGACTGTGTGTGTGTATATGTGACTGTGTGTGTGTGTGCATGTGACTGTGTGTATATGTATGTCATATATGTGTGTGTGTGTGGCTTTATATGTGTGCATGTGACTGTATGTGTGTGCATGTATAGTCCTTGAAAGTTGGTGGATGAGAAAAATATTTGAAGAAAGAAATGGAATTGCCCCCAAAATGTGATGGCCTCTGTAAATCCATAGACAACAAGAGGCTGAATCAACTTCAAGCATAAGAAATACACAGGAAAGGCAGGATAGGTTTACTTGGCTCATGGAGCAGAGGGTGTGGTTAATCAGCCATGGCAGTAGCTGACTCCATGGTGGCAGGAGTGTGAGGCAGCTCACATTCAGTGGGCCAGGAAGCAAAGCGAAGACAGGAAGAGGGGCTGGGTTATAAACCCTTTAAGCAAAGCTAGCACTGGCGGCATATACCTGTAATCTCTGCATGTGGTAAGTGGAGGCAGGAAGATCATGAGCTGAAGGTCAGCCTCCGCTACATAATGTGTAGGAGACCAGCCTGGGCTATGTGAGACCTTGCCTCAAAACACAAATCTCCAAAAAACCTTAAGGCCTACCCCCGAGTGATCCACTTTCTTCAGGTAAGCCCCACCTCATAAAGGTTCCATAGCCTCCCGAACCAGCGCCACCAGCTGGAGACCAGGTGTTTAAACACGATCTTGCAGTGGATATTTCGCTCTACATCAGACAGACAGAAGAGAAATGACAGCAGATGGAAATAATGGGTTTAGACATCTAACAATAAAAGCTCTGGAAATGATAGCTGTGTGGGTAAATATCAACGACAGTCTTCTCATTATTTAACTCCCCTTTGCGGATAATTGACTGCTATTTATTATGTGGAAGCAAACACACAAGGCCTGGGAGTAGCGGTTGTCAGGTTTTTGTACTAAAGCAGAAATGCTGTAATATCACTTGAAAGTAAGCCGCGGGAAGTTAAAAATGTTTACCACACACCCTCAGGCAAAGACCAAAATAACAAAACGAAGTTATGAGGAAGGAGCCGCCAAGGAGAGAAGATGTAATCATGAAAGTTGCCAAAGTGATCCAGAAGAAGGAAGGAAGAGCAGATGGGAGGAGCAGAAGAAGGCGGCTTGGAGAGCGAAGCCTGGCTGGATCCTTCACACGCTCAGGTGTCCACTTCCAAGGTGGAGACTGATGGAGACTGTAGGCTACACCTGGAAGAAATCCCCCTGAGATATAAAGACAGAACTAGCTTAAAGGAGATGTAAAAGATCTTTACTCTGGAACACAAGTCATGTTAAACGGGCTCATTTCATGACGATAAATAAGTGGGTCAAATTCTCAGAGGATGTATTCATCCTAAATGTGTAGGAGTCTGATGACAGAGGTCCCAAACTGATAGAACATCAGAGAGACAAACGAATCACTGCTGGATGAAGATTGCAACACCCCTCTCTTAGGACAAATAGAAAGTGAGTCAGAAGAGTTAGGCAACACCATCAACAACTTAACCTAACTCACCTTTTCATTACTTTCTTGAGAGCCTCATGTAACTGAGACTGGCCTTGAACTCAACATGTAGCTGAGCATGACCTGGAACTCCTAATCCTCCTGCCTCCCCCTCCTGAGTCCTGGCATTACAGGCGCGTCACTACACCTAGTTCTAACTCACATTTAGAGAATGTTCCACACACATCAGTGGGTACACATTCCTTCCAAGGGCACAAGATAGATGACAGTGTGGGCAATCAAATCTCAAATTGTATTTTCTTAAGTATATTCTCTGACTACAGTAGCATTAAGTTAGTGATCAGTAATAAAAAGGTATTTAGAAATAAATCATTTTATAAAACCATTAACACATCTTGTCATAACCCATAGTACAAGGAAGAAAGCCAAAGAGAAGTTGCAGAGTATCTTGAACCGAAGGAAAACTGAAACCCAGCATACAAAACTTGGCCTGCTGCTGCTGAACAGGAAGCAGAGGGAAATCACACAAGGTGTAGAACTGTTGGCTGATGATGGTTCAAAGCTGGAGTTGACCTAAGTTCCTGTCAGTGGGTAAACAGACTGGTGCAGCCACCCAAGTTTGTTCAAGTCATAAATAAAGAACAAACTATTGGTACATGCCACAATATTGAAAAAAAATCTCAAAATAATTCTGCTGAGCAAACCAAGCTAGACAAAGCAATTACATGTGGTATATTTCCATTTATATAAAATTTTAGGAAATGACACCCATCTGTACTGATCAAAAGTAGATTGGGGGTTGGTGAGATGGCTTTTAGCGGTTAAGGCGCCTGCCTGTTAAGCCTAAGAATGCCCGTTCAATTCTCCAGGTCCCACGTTTAGCCAGATGCAAAGTGATGCAAGGGTGCAATGCTGCACTTGCCCACAAGGGGGCGCATGCGTTTGGAGTTTGTTCACAGCAGATGAGAGGCTGCTGGTGCACCCATTCTCCATCTCTCTCTTAATCTGTCTCTCTCTCTCTCTGACTCTTTCCAAAAAAAAAAAAAAGTAGATTGGTGCTTGCCTGGGGACAGGGTGGAACATTGCCCCTTGTAAGTCAGGGTCATAAAGGGGCACAGAGGAATTTTGGGGGTGCTGAATGGTCATTGTCATGATGACAGTGATGGTTGTGTAGATGTGTCCACGTGTCAGAACTTATCGAGCTGTACCCGTGAAGGTGCTTGGTTTATTGAATGACAAGTGTACCTCAGAGAGGCTGTTAAAAATAAGCCCTAGCTACTTTTAATATTTTGACTCAGGCCTAGTGCCAAGAACTGTTCCACTTTTTATTTTAAATAAAATATGAGGGTGACGCCATTATCACCCCTTTGTGGATAGGAATAGTGATACGTGGTAAAGTGAGCAGCACAAAGTCACACAGTTGGTCAGTAGGGACACTGCTAACTCTATCCCACGTCCGTCCATTTCCCTCCAGAGAGAGGATTTCCAGGATCCCAGATGCACATGCCGTGCCTGACCCTGGTGATCATTTTACACAGGCCCCGGGGACAGGTGCGGAGTCTTGGGAAGGAAGGTTTCCAAGAGAGCTGCAGGAGGGAGTGCAGAGCCTCGGGTTCTTGGAAGCAAATGTTAAAATCCAAAGGCTGTGTCTGAATGGGAGGGGAGCAGACAGCTCTTATCTAAGCAGCCCTCTTCAGTCTTCATGTAGTCATCCTATTGTCAGGGTCACACAAGGTCACGCAGCCAGCTCCTGGTGGCTCTGATGATCATTCCCACTCTTGTCCCTGCAGAGTCAGGGTCCCCTCCCTATCTGCATGTATCCCTGAGCCTCCTGTTCAATTCCAGGATGATGAAGACTAGGAAGGAATGGGAACAAGGGACAAGGCTCCTCCAGCCAAGGGTCTGATGCTGAAAGAGGTTCAAAGAAAGAGGTGCTGAGGCCCTCAGCGTGGCTCAGCACTAATGGAGGCTTTGACTGCAAGCCAGTTCCCTGATGTCTCCTGTTCCTCACCTGCAAGATGGGGCTGATCAAACCAGCCTCAGGTGGTCTTGGGAGCCTCTGGGCAGAGTGTGAATTACACCCCAGGCTAAAGAGTGTCCTACTCAGAGCATTGATCTTTGATGTTCCCAGCCTCCCCTGCTTCCTCGCTGCCCACTGCCTAAACTTTCTCTAAGAATTACAGGAGACATGTTTGTCTCAGCCATGGTGCTGGGAAGGTAGGGCCTGCCAGCCTGCGGGGGATCCCAGCTCAGTCAGCTGGACCAACCTTGCCCTTCTCCCCAGAGCCCAGGGTGGGGGCAGCACTGAGAGCTCATTCTGGGAGCCCTTCTCCACCCTCCTGACCTGAGTTCAGCCAGAGTCCAGAGAGGACCTGGGTGGAGCCCCCACAGGGCCAAACTGATGGAGAGAGAAAGCTTTCTTACCCCTAAGGAGGAGCAAGAAGCCAGCTGTGCTTGGTACACACTCCCTTTGCAGTGTGCTGGGGCTGCAAAGTAGCTGCTCAGCCAGGGATGATATTTCCAGCCCCCTAGCATCTGGGTGGGCCCAGCGGATACACTTGGCCAGTGGAATGTGGATGGCAGTGAGGTGGTCATGGAGTTTTAGCTCTGGGCTCACTTCCTCTCCCCAGGGCCCTGGAGGCCACAGTACAGATGACATAATCATGGGTGAAGGAGCGAACGTCCCTGCATCACACTTGGAGGGGATGTGTGCCCAGAGCAGATGCATCCACTTGGGCTTTACCTGGCAGAGAAATCAGGGTTTCTTGGGTGAGACTACTGGGATTTGGGGCTGTTTGTGACAGTACCTTGTACTCAGGCTAATACAGCCCAGTCCCACTCCTCATCTTTCTCCCCACCCAGTGGGTGTGTACCCAGCTTCTCTGTGCCAAGCAGGGGACCAGTCATGAAGGAGACCCGCCAGGTTTCTATCTGCATGGAGCTCTTGATGCAGCAACAACAGTAAGTGCTTGCTTGTCAGGAAAGGCAGGTTGGGGAGCAGGGGCCCGGATGCAAAGGAACCTCTGATTCAGCATCTGGGAAGCTGAGCTGTGGAGACCTGCGGGGCTGCACCCACGCAGGCATCTGGCTCCCAAAATAGCCTTGGCTTCTGGGGCCAGGGCGCATGCGGAGCCCTCGAAGCTCAGCAGATGACTGCTTTCATGCTCGGTGAGGCCTCTGGTTTCGTTGGTTTCTGCAGCCTCATTACAGGGAAACGGGCACGGAGGTGGAGTCGGAGGAGCGCGCTGATCTCCCCGCTGTGACAGTGAGGTCTCTTCTTCCAGAGCTGGCGCTCAGGTGAGCATGCACAGGGTACTCGCAGGCCGGGGTGCGCTCTGGATGGTGGGTGCCTGTGGAGGGCTGTGAGTTGCCAGATGGGCTGATTGGCAGGGGGAACGTGGGCTCATGGCCTCGTCGGAGCCACTTGTGAGGCTGTGACCTCCTCCATAGCTACACAAGGTCCCTGCTGTCCTCTCCCATTAGGCTCACTGGGCCCAAAACCAAGTGAGCAGGGTGTTCCAGGAGGTCCTCGGTCCCACCATCACTCCTATCCAAGCACCACCCTGGTGACAGTGCCAACTGCTGGGGTTGGGGAGGAGCTGGCCCAGGAAGACCATGAACCTTCTGGAGAATCCCAGGCCTGAGACCCAAAGATCTGGGAGCAGTGAGCCCCGCTTACTTTCCCTCCCTCATGCTCCGCCCCTCCATCTTGTCCATCCCGCCCAGCTGGACCTCCTGCAGGAAGTCTCCCTGGTGTCTGTAGCCCACAATGGTCTCTTCCTTCCCTGACCCCTGCCAGCATAGTGACAGAGACTTGGGTTTGAGCTGCTGTGCCATCCCCAGCTGTGTGATCTTGAGTGCTTCACTTGACTTCTCTGGGCCTCCCCTTTTCTCCATGTAGAACAACACGTTTGAATTCAGTCATCCCCAAGGGCATTCTCTGGAGATGGAAGTTAAGCTAAGTAAGTTAACAGTTTTCATTACCACACAGGGGGCACTGGGAAGGCATGGTCAATGTCTGGCAGGTGTGCACCGTGCTCCCCTCCCTTTGCTCTCTGCAAAGCATTTTGACCATCCAGGCATCCTGGGACATACCTGAGTGACACATTTCAGGCCTCTGAATGTGGGGCACAGAGACCCCTGCTCTTCCTGAAACTTGACAGAGTGCCCAGGATGTAGAGAGGACTCCACTCCCTCAGCACGAGAGACAGCTTCAGGCATACTTCCCTCTGGGCTGAGCCTAGCTATTTAGCAGAGCAGGATGCCAGGCCCCTTGCTGGGAAGTGGCAGAGCCAGGACTGCAGTCTTTCCTCTTCCCACACACATGCTCTTCCACTCCACGTGGATCTGTCCACATGACAACCTTACATGTGTGTGCTCAGCCCAAAACCACTTGTGTAGGAAGTGGGGAAGGTGGGGGCAGAAGGAGGACAGTGCATCAAGTGGATTTGACTCCTGGCTGTGTTCTGAATGCTGGCCTGGAACAAGACTCAGCTGGGCTAATGTGGGATGGTGTAGGGGCGAGGGGGGAGGTGCATAGGAACCTCTCCAGTTGGGAGACAGCACCCCTGGAGCACACACCCTCTCTGGATTCTGGCCACCTGGTTCAGGTGACCACGCCTGCCTGCAGTCCACTCAGCAGATCTGGACTGCCTGATGGTGAGGTGGGCAGGGCTGCTCCATGCTGCTGCCCCCCCCAGCTGACCTTGATCTCCATCCCAGGGATGGATACCACTGATCTTTCTCTCGGTGCCCCGGGGCTGCACTGGCCCGTCACAGTGACACCTGCTGAGTCGTGGGAAACTTTGCCAAAGGGCAAAGGTGGCACGTCATGGTCACTGTCTAGTGGCCACCTGGCCTCAGATCTCTCTGGTTCTCAGTGCGCCTGTCTGTCTCAGCAGGACACAGATTTCTCAGTAGCCATGGAGAGGCTGCATCTTGAGGGCCTGCAGCAGCTGTCACTGCTGGGGCCCGAGAGGGTCCTGGGAAGGACAGGGACACATAAGGAGGATTGAGCCCAGGCTTTTCAAGACACCTGCACTGTGGCCACAACCCTGACGTGGAGACGCCGTCTGACCTTGGTGGCATGAAGAGGTGGCCTTGTCCATGCTGATGTGACAGGATATGACAATCTTGCCCCTTTCTCTTATGATCTCATCCTTAGGAGTTGGCTGAGAGCTGGGCTGTAGGTGACAGATCTAAGCCAGGTGTTTCAGCAGCATGGGATAGACCCCAGGGGCTGCCCCAGGGCTTGTCAGTCCAGCCTGCTCAGACCCTACTATGTGCTGGGCCCATGCGCAGACTTAAGAGTGTGAGGAGGCTGGCACATAGTAGGGTCACAGACACATTAGCTGTTAGTACTACTGTGATCTATCTGTCCACATGCCCTTCCTACTGCCTCTGTCCTGTTAAACAAGCAGGGCCTTCATTCCTTCATGGGTTCAGAGTCCCAAATCCTGCCGGTTAGAGGAGGCCCTTGCTCTTGCGGTCGGAGGCTGTCCTCTTGGTTCAGTCACTCTGTGACACGAGATCCCCTCCAGCAGGTCCATGGTGGCAGACGGAAGGGTGTGTCTTTGATTTCTGGTTCTGCTCGTACGTGAGCTGATGCTCTCTGCCCTGTCACCTCCCAAATACACATTGTCACCAGTAGACCCTGTGTCAGTCATTTCCAAATATCTGAGGCAGGTTTTCCTGTGTAGACTTAGGGAGTTTGGGGTCACTAGGATGTGGGGAACTAGGTAGGTCATTCAGTTAAGCCTTCTAATGGTACATTAGGGAAACTGAGGCCCAGAGCAGGAATGTGACAGTGAGTTGGTGACTCAGGCTGAGGTTCTCTCAGCTCTCATCCCACGTGGATCCCAGGCCTGGGGAGGAGGGGTGGAGCACAAAGCTGGGAAGACAAGGGGAGGGCTAGAAGGAGGTGTGGCCTTGGGTGGAAGGAGGCAAAATCAGACTCAGGGTGGGTGAGGCTCATGCTGGGTCCCTTGGGCTTGAGAGGGACCAGTTCCCAGTCCTGACTCAGCTGATGAACATTCTGGAATGAACCAGAGGTTGTGACATCCTGTGGTAAAATTGTCACAGGTGCTTGGTGAAGTGAGCAAACTCAGGCCTGTGTTGTCTGTGGACATGAGCTGGTCAACTCTTAATGCCTCCCAAGCCATTGTGTCTTGATCCCGGCTTGGGAAATGATTCTAGAACTGGCAGGATTGAGCCGTGAGCTCACGGCCCTGGCTGGGCTCCCCAGTGTCTGAGTCTAGTGCAGGGAGGTGGGAACATGTGAACCAATGTCTGCTCCACCCTTGGGGCCACAGAGGTGGCACAATGACGTCAGAGCTCCGCCCCTCTAATTCTGGCATAGCGCTGAGATCCACCATGGACATGTCAACACCCAGAGGAAGACCACCTGTCCCAAGTCCCGGGTTCCTCAGTCACCTTGTAAATAGCCTTTCCATGACCTCTGATGACATAGCAGCTCTAGCAGTAGGATCTGGAAATCCAAGATGCCCCTAACAAGACAACCAGGGTGATGCCCAATCACCCACCTGGGGCGGGGATAGCTGGGCTTGAAGGGGTCTGTGGACTGGGGAGAGGGCCGTCCCCCCACTTGTTTCTGCCCCAGGGCTGTTGGGGCTTCTGAATTGCAGGCAGGAGTCTCCTGGCCCTCCATCCTGGGCTTTACATCACCGCGGGAGGAAGGCCCATGCTCCCTCAGTCTGCCATGTAGCGCTTTGTGTCCTTGCTGACAGTTTCAAGGTTAAAATCCTAAGAAAGCGGACACATTCATATCTTTTAGACCTGAACACCTCTGCAGGAAGCTGCGCCACCAGTGGGTAGGTGCCTTGCTGGCTCAGAGGCTCTGCCCTCCCTTCTTCATACAGGCTTGGTGTGGCTCAGGGTTGGAGGGCTGCACGATGCTCACTGGGTGGGCAGAGGAGCCCTTGGGAGCCCTGAACAAAGCCTCTGCCTGGGCCTGGAGGACAGCAGAGGAGGCAGGACTGTGCGAACCTTCCTGCGCAGGGCTTTCCCCTTACCCTTCACGGCTCCACTCACTGCGCCCTCGCGTCTCGTGTTGACTGAGCAAGCACTGTGTCCCCCTCACATTGTGAGCACTGAGAAGCTCACAGAGATGCCTGTGCTCAGCAGCGGACAGTGAAGGAAGTCAGGGTGTGTGGCTTCAAAGGGTGCCTCGCTGACTCACATGACCGGACTGCAGACACTTCCTATTCCGTGCTCGGTTGGTTCCGTTTTTTGTAGGACTGAGAATTCAAAGACAAAAGGACTTTCTCCTAGCTTCCGGCATGGAGAGGGGGTCGGAATCCTCCTCTATCCTCTCACCAGCTGTGGATGGCTGGAGCCAGAGGCCTCTGCAAAGGTTGTACTCCATTAGTCTATTTCCCGTCTGTTTCCCTCCCCACACTGCCTGCCTCTGCCTTGCCCTGGCCCTTCTCTGGAGTTGATTGTCTTTTACTGGAAACCTCTTAGGGCAGAAGTCCCTGCTCCCGTGATGCTGTTCCCCCACGTGACACACATGGCACATGTTACAAACATGCTTGCTTTTCTCTTGTTAATATTTTGTTGCAGGAGTCTGTCCTAAGTACAAACTTAGGAGGGTTGAGGGAAATGGTATTTTCTCCCCTCCACAGTCTCATAAGAGTGATAGACACACTGTGTTCTGCAGTGTAGTAGCCAGTGCTGCACCGGATCTGTGGGAACAAGGAGCGGAGGGAGTGGAGGCCTGAGACCCAGTGTGTGGTGAAGATGAGAGCACCTAGCTTGGCAGACACCTGGGGAGGGTCCTGGGAACAGGTACAGCTAAGCTAAACAGGAGTGGGAAGGTGCCTGGCATGTC
>JAEOAD010001950.1:0-90333 GCA_036365145.1 Orientallactaga sibirica | reverse complement strand
AGGAATAATGAGCATGGCAGTCTGAAGGGAGGTGAGGTCACAGCGTCCCAGGCCTTTATCTGGCATTGAGCTGCCTCTCTCTACAATGCTATCAGGATCTGCACAATGAACTCACTGCTGTACAGAAGCAAGGGGTCAGGTGAGCATTTTCCTTTTTCTACTCTGGGAGGCAGAGCAAGCAAACAAAAGAAGCCTGGGTGAGTACTCATGTCCGGAAATGGGATCGTGGGGTTGAAACAGATCTAATGAAAGGGAAGGAGAGGAGGAATAATTCCCTGACTAACAACACAGCCAGTAAAGAGGTGTCCTTGTCCTATGTCCTTGTGTTCCGTGGTGGCTCCTTAAGTGTCACTAAAGTCCTTGCTGGTGGTGACTGTGCGCAAATAATCCCAGTGTAATAACATCCTCTGACTTTGGAGCTACTTGACGGCTGTAGTCAAAAGGCAATCTGGTGTTCACAGCACGTCACATGAAATGTAGCCCAAGTGCCAGTGTTGTCTTCGCAGAAGTATTCATCATGATGTCAAACCTACAACAAAGGGGAGGACTACAAAAACCACCTTTTCTTAGAAGCAGAGTATGAACTCTTCGTGAAACATTTATAAATATATTTTGTATCACTATACTTGGATTCACTTAATGGGGCATAATTATACCTGTATTGAACCATCAGTGGTATATAATAGCTGTAGTGAGATTGCTCTCCCTTACTAACTACATAACACAAAGAATCAAAAGAATGTCACATTAAAACTATTAGTATTGGACAATGAGTATCAACAAGGGCAGCTTGCATCATTTGCTCCGGTTTAATAATATTCTAATGTTGAGCCGATCCTGATGCTGTGATGTCCTAGATTGTTTATTGGTGATGTTAACCCAATGTAAAGGCTGTACGCAATTGCAACCCAAACTTTTCTCTTTATTTTAATCTGAACAATGAACACTATTTCATGTATCAAGAATCTTACACAGGCATTCCTTATTTAAGATTGTTTCATACATTGTGATTCATAATAGTTTAATTAACAGAGGAGTTAATAAATATGTTTTTAACATGTAACTTAATTTTTGTATTTTCGCACATAGGGAAATGTTTTGTGGTTCATTTTTTCAGACAAAGTAATAATGTTTAATAATGTATTTGATAGACAACACTGTGGTGCCCCCCACACTGGAAACATAACAAGTGAATATTTCTGGATCTATGATGTCTTAGGTCAAACTTAAACTCATGAAATACAATGTACACTGGACAGTTCTTTATAGCAATGAAGTATAATTACAGCATGGCATATTATTAGAATCTCTGAAGCTTTATTTGCATTTGATATTTACATATAAAATAAATATTTGCATCAAAATAAATACTTGTTAGAGGCAAAACCATGTAAGTGCATTAGCAATTGGGATAAGATTGTGAAAACAAAGTGCATGTAAGTGTAGAGTATTTGGAACGTGGCTGTGACAGCTTCATGAGCACAGACATTGGTGACTGTGTTTGCACTGAGCTTAGTCCTGGTCCAGCCTCTCAGGTCGTCAGATACCTCTATGAAGCTTTTGAATTCAGCCAGTATTACCTTGTATTTAAGATCTTGTCTTGACAATGAAGATGATGTCATTGTCCAAATAGCACAGGCATTAAAATCCAAGAAAACAGCAGGTAAGTAGGATCATAACAGTGATTCCTAAATTGTTACTGATATGTGCCATTTAATGCCCATTTGTCAGAGGGGATATTGGATTTCAGTTCATATGCTAAATGTGTCATGCTATGTGACCCTGATCAGAATCCAGTGTCTGTGAAGAACCATGGAAGGTTCTATAAATGGACGTAGTGACTTCCAGGGACTTGGACCTAGGTGTTCATCTCAGCTTGTAGATGGAACGATGGTCATGTTTTTTCTTCTTTCACATCTCTTTCTTCACTAACATGAATGCAATTGTACATCAAATACTTCATTCCCATGCACATGGCTACGGCCAGTTCCCAGTGACATCTTCTAGGTTGTCCCCAACACCACTGAAGCTCTTAGAGGGAGGCTTATATTAATGACCACATGCCAGTTTATTTTAATCCTCAAAGAATTGCCAGGTGATTCTATTAGAATCTCTTTCCTATGTATCCAGCCATCATAATATGCCCCCCAAGAAAGCAATACAGGTAGAACTTTTAATGTCCCACACATATATTAGTTTTTCAAATGTGCAATGTTGGACACTGTATTTGGGGAAATTACAGTTTTCCTATGTATTTTATAGTCAAATAGGGGCAGAAATTATTATTAAATTAAAAAATAGTATATTGTTCTGATGACTACTGTCATGAAATCACAGCTCACAGTGGCATCATTCCTCTGGTTTTGGGGGATTTGTCCTTGAGCTCATGATCTGGGCCTGAGCCTCTGTAAGTTCCTTCCGGGAGAGCCACAAGCACCACTAGGCTAGGCACCTTCAAGAAACAACCTTTTCATTAACATACTTTCTTTTTCTGGTGATATATTCTCTATTGGCTAATGACATATACAGAAGTCATAAGCGCACATCTCAGTAGAATTTCACATGTGAAACACAACTCAGCACACAGATCAAGAAGAGGGTGCTGCTTCTCAGAAGCTTCTCAGAAGTCACCTTGTTTGCTTCAGCTCAGTCACCAAAGCAGACCTCCCTGGCTTTGTTGGAAAGACTACAATTTATTGACATTCCATTGCATAGAATACTTTAATATTTAAGATAGTAGATCACTTTTTAACTTGTGCTTTATATAAATGATATCATAGACCAAAATTTTTGTCAATTTTGTTATTCTTGTCCATATGTTTTTTTTTTAGCATTTTGATTGGCAATTTTCATACATGTAAATAATGCATCTTGATCATAACCCCTGTTAATTTCGTTATTCCACTTCCTCCCCAGCCCCCTCCACTAAATTCCTCTTCTGTTGTCTCTTTTGCCTCTTTTTTTTGTTATCTTCTTTGTGCTTTTCCATGATCCATGGTGATATGGACACAGCGTTGGGCAGGTTTTGAAGAGGTAACAAAGGCATCTTTGAGCTCCTGAGTACAATGGCCACACTGACTCCAGAAGATAGAGTTCAGAGGCACTCCTTCCCATCCTTTCACTCTTATATTTCTTCCACCTCCTTCACAGCGTTCCCTGAGCCTTGCAGGATGTGACAGAGATGCCTCATTTTCAGTTTAGCAGAGCATTCAAGTGTCACATCTTCTCAAAACTTTGATGTGCTTTTAGTCTCCCCAGTAGTTACCACCACTTGCAAAAAGAAACTTCTTTGACTAAGAGTGAGGGCAGTACTAATCTATGGCAAAGGATTTCTGAGTTTATTGCTGGTCTTCATTAGCATTGTTGTGTAGAATTCTATGGTGTGAATATGCAACAACCGGGTCGTTCCATCAATGCTTATGTGTGGTGGTCACTAAGTTCAAATTAGTTAAGTATGACTGGAACATAAGTTCTAGAATTCGTTTTTGGTGAGATAAATATAAAATTAGCTGGGGGATTATTCATAGGTGTGTAAGTATGTGCATGTAGGTGCACATGTGTTCCAATTCAAAAGATACTATCAGTCTTCCAAAATTATACTAATTTTAGTTTCCTTCCTAGTGCATGAAAGTTGTGGTTTCATCACGTCCTGCCACAAGCTTTGTTTTCCCTGTCATTTTGTGTTGGTTTCTGCTGTAGTATGATGATATCTGATACTGGATCATGTAACATTGTGTCTATCCTTATTATTCATTGAATATTGTAGGAGGAATGGAACTTGTTGGGATGTTTTGTTTGCTTTTTTTCTGCTTTTGTTTTTCCTGCAGGAGTCCTTTTCCTGGGACACAAGATGTGCCTTTCTGCCACATCAACTCTTCTGGCATACATGCATATTTTGTTGATGACATTTGACTTCTTAATTCAAGCTGATGTAACAAGCCATTTATTTCTCATGGTTAAGATGTTATGTACTGATTAAGATATGTTTTTCTTTTTAACCTAAGATAACAAATGTATACATATCTCATTATATTTTTGTAATGTATTTTCAAAAGTTAGATCGGGGGCTGGAGAGATGGCTTAGTGGTTGAGGCACCTGCCTCCTAAGCCTAAGAATGCTGGTTCCAATCTCCAGTGGTTCCAATCTCCAGGTCCCATGTTTAGCCAGATGCAGTGATGCAAGGGCGCAATGCCGCACTTGACCAAAAGGGGGCACATACATCTGGATTTTGTTCACAGCAGCTGAGAGACTGCTGGCATGCCCATCTCTATCTGTCTTCCTCTCCTCCCTCTTTCTGTCTCTCTCTTGGTTGCTCTCCAAAAAAAAAAAAAAGTTATATCAGAAATATGTTTTATGTTGTGGGCAGTGACTATATTTCTATTTTTCTCCAAGGTGAAGAACAAATATCATTTTATTCTGTAAATTCTGGATACTGCTCTTTTTCCATTTGCTCTAACTTTTCACTGCTTCTCCCTGGCAACATCACCTCATCTTAATGATGACTTTCAATGAAACATACTGAGAATTCTCCCCCAAAATACACACATCTTCATGGCTTTGTCTGAAAGTTGCCATTGGCACAATTGCAATTGGCACATTGGTCTTGCTAATTGTCTCAGGAGGATCATACGACTGAACACAAAGGATTCTCCTGTCCAGCCTTACAAGCTACTGGTTGGACCATAGGTGGTATAGGATGTTTTAGTGAACATCTTTTCTTGGGGCAATGACTGCTGCTATAATTTAACAGAAAATGCAGCAGATGTAAGAATGGACTTTGGGAACTGGATAATTGCAATAATGTTCTTATCACAAACCACAGCTGGACTTTTGGGAAATGTCTCATTCCTTTCCCACTATCTAGTCCTATATTATAATGAACACTCACTGAAGACAACTGATTTGATCCTTAAACACTTGATTATGGCAAACACCTTGATCATTCTCTCTAAAGGTGTGCCCCACACCATGACAGCTTTTGGCCTGAAACAGTTCTTCAATGATTTGGGATGTAAATCTCTTTTCTATTTGGACAGAGTGGGCAGAAGTATGTCCATAGTCTCTACCTGCATGTTGAGTGTCTTCCAGGCCATCACCATCAGCCCCAGGAACTCCTGTTGGAAGAACCTTAAAGTCAAGGCTGTCAAGTATATTGGTCTCTTCATTTCCCTCTGCTGGATGCTATATATGGCAGTAAACTCCATCTTTCCTATATATATTTTATGGACCAAATATCCTAGCAAAAACAAGACAGAAAAAAGAGATTTTGCATATTGTTCTACTGAAGGCGTGATGCTATCATGGATTTGCTGTATGCAGCACTGTTGGTGTTCCCAGAAGTTCTGCTTTCTGTGCTCATCATCTGGTCCAGTGGTTTCATGGTTGTCATTCTGTGCAGACACAAACAGCGGGTTCAACACATCCATAGCACTAATATTTCCTCCAGACGCTCCCCTGAGTCCAGAGCCACCCAGAGCATCCTCATCCTTGTTTCTACATTTTTGACATTTTACACCCTCTCCTCTATAGTACATGGATATACTGCTTTATTGAATAATCCTTCTCCATTGCTGTTGAGCATCAATGGTATCATTTATATGTGTTTTCCCTCCATTGTACCCTTTACTCTTATGAGTCATGACTCCAGTCTGTGCAGGCTCTGCTTTGTCTGTATAATAAAGAAAACATCCTCTAATCTTATCAGAAATATATAAATTATATATTACACAATTTTTAATTGTCCACTCATCCCCAAAACACAAATACAGAAACCCACAGTGAAGCACGCTGTATTCCTAATGTTAACAGAATTTACATTGGGATTTCTTCAGCTAATTGAATGTGCAGCCTACATGAGTAATACAGTCTGGAAAGCCCTGTCTGCTACTCTACTGATTCGAGAAGGTTCTGGTATACTAAGTGGCAAAAAATGAATCCTATATTTCTTTTTTTGGCCTGACTTCATCATAGCATTCTGCCTCATTTATACATTTTAAAGACATGTTGATGTTGATGAAATTACAGTCACATCTTCAAGGCACACTGCTGCCATGGCTGATGTTGGAGTCACAAACTTCTCTTTCAGAATGACTTGTTCAAATCACAACTGTTCCAGCCTGTACCAGAGACAGAAGACTTCACTTCAGCCAAATCCTTCCAAATGTCCTGTCTGGGGCTGATCAGCAGAAATGTGCAGCTGGTGAATATGAACCTGACAGCAGTCTTCAACAAAGTCTTACAGGAGGGACAGCACCTCTCTTAGATTTTAAAAGCAAAAAAAAAAAGATTCAAAGAACATAGGTTGTATCTGTGTGAGCTATGTGATTGGTTCTTATGTAGGCATTGTGTTGAGTCTGCCCGTAAGACTTATGGTTAGTAATATATTCCCCATTGATGAGGGTCCCTTTGGAGAGGGGAGGACAGGGAGGAGGATAATGAAGTCACCAATATGAATGTAAAATTAGAATAGTATAAGCAAAATAATAAATTATAAGAAAAACCTTGGAGTCAAGCACATCTCTGCAAGGATTGGCAGAATTCCTGTTTGAATGCAAGCATGCCATATTTCTTTTCTGAACGTGTGTGTGTGTGTGTGTGTGTGTGTGTATGGGTATAGGTATTGTATATGTATCTGTATATGTACATGTATATATTTTGCAGTCCTCCCTACGCTCTCATCAGGGGCCAGAGAATGCTGCATAGGTTGTGTAGAAGGTAGAAAAGACCATTCAGCTTTAACAGAAGCAATGACAACACAAGCAGCACAAAGGAGCCAGTTGAAAAATGATCATGGGTAGACACAGCAAACTGCTGAGACTGGGGAAGAGGAGACTGCAAAGAAGTGAGACTGTGATTACAAGCTAATGGAACACCCCCATATGACTGCCAAGGGTTAAGACCCAATTGTCCTACCAGAAAGACCCACAGCTGTGAACTCTTTCTTCCATTAAGTCTAAAATGCTAACACTTCCCTACATAATGTCACACTGGGTCAGTGCTATGAAGTGTGAGTCGTTGGGGGACATTTTATGTTAAAACCACATCTGTAAAATAAATGGTTTCTGTGGACAGATGATAGACATGGAGAAGGAAGAAAAATGAGTAAAAGAAAAATGAAGGGGGCTGGAGAGAAGGTCACCAGTTCAGGCACTTGCCTGCAAAGCCTAATAACCTGGGTTTGTTTCCCCAATACCCGTGTAAAAGCCAGATGCACAAAGTGGTGATTGCATCGTTTGCAGTGGCTAAATACCTTGGCATGACCATTCTCTCTCTGTGTCTCTCTCTTTGGAATTAAATAAATAAATAAAATATTAAAAAAGAAAATGTAGGGATGGGGTTACAGTGGACATAGGGGGATTAAATGGAAACAAAGAAAGTTTTAGGATGAGAGGGGACTATCAGAGAGTAATTGAAGAAAGTAAGATCAAATTTCTTTCTGTACATGACACACATGATGGGTGATGGATTTGTAATAGGGAAGATTCTAGGTGAGTGTTGGGGTTCCCCCCAAGGCCAGCTCAGGAGGGACGATAGGGTCTCTGCCGAATTGGGGTGAGCAGCACGGAGTCACGACACAGACTCCGGGAGTTGGGTGAAAGTGGAGCGAGAACCCACAAACTCATTTATTCAGGAAGTGCACAGGGGTTTTAAGGGGCTGTTAATCCTTGTATGGGGCGGTCCCCTTTTGGTGACCAATGACAGCTTGTCTTTAGACAGGACATCTCGTAGTAGGCTTCTCGCGAGCATGGGGCTGTAACTGTTGTCACATCACGCCTGCGCAAAACGCCATTTTTACAGAAGCCACATCCTGTTGTCTTCTGCCATGCGGTCTGGCTAGGACCAGGCCTGTATTGTGCCATACAGGTGAGGGCCTGGGAGTAAAGGAAAGAAAGATACACAATAGATTGTTCACAAGTGTGTGTGTGGGGGGGTACAGTGTAGGTTATATGGGTTGGGGAAAAGTGGGTGATAATAGACAGTTTTGGTGAAGTTCTGAAGGTTTTGGTGAAAGAAAGCTGGAGGGTGTAGGAGGTTTTCACCATGACTCTTGAGTCAACTGAACACTCACGAGACCCAAGAGTAGAGCCTGACTCTTCTGTGCACACCACGCGCCACACCACAGATATCATGTCAGCACAGGCTAGCGCCAGCTTTCTGACAACAGCGCCCTCTATGCTCAGCTGTAGACCAAGATATGTGGCTGTTGGATTTCCAAACGGAATGGGCTATTTATAAAAGAACTCAATGATAATATCTTTAATCTTATCCCTTTAGTATGCTGTAATAAAAGGTTTTAAAGAATTCAAAGCTGTGGCATACATTGTTTAAACTGTCCTTCTGGGCAACAGTGTAGGACTGTCCAGGTGAGCAGGACGCATAGACCCTTGACCATCATCTCAGTCCCACATCACAGCTACACCCACAGCTGCACATGGTCACCTCACACAGGGAGTTACTTCAGTCTGTAAGTGTCAAAGAATCCACTACAGGAACAAAAGGAACTCCAGATTTACCCAAGGATGGATTTCTATAAGCCTTCATTTGTGTCTTTGAAAATGTGCACTGAAAAGCACATCACTGAAACACATTGACATGGACAAATAATGACCCTCACAGGATGCCATCCCAGCATTTAGAACCTAAATTCTAAAATTGGCCATAACCTTTGGGCAGTGCTCTGGGGTTCTCTGACCCAGAGATTCAGACCCTCTGATCTGCCACTGTTGACACACACAGCAAGCAGCAGTTGTCTAGACCCTTGACACATTTTTTTTTTTTTTTTTTTTTTTAGCCACTGGATCATGAACTGCAAGTGACTTTGTAGGTCAATGTAGCTGGTACATAATACAGCTCTCTCCAGCAGAAGTGGCCATTATTGTAAAGGAACCATATAATGTGGGGCAAATGGCCATTTATTATGAGTGTACATGGCTAACCTGGATGGGCAGAAATGACTCTAACACACTGGAGGGTCTCCTTTTCTGGTTCATCTTATCAGTGTGTCATGGACATCTGCCACCAGAAATACTGAACATGCCAAGTACCACCTCAGAATGCCTTTTCTATCCTGCCCACACTGACTGGACCTCTGGCCTTTGGTAACAGAAGTTTTGCAGCTTTGCTGTGTCACTAATTATAATGGAGTATGTCTGGGGGACATTGTATTGTTTTGCTTTTTTTTTTTGTGGTTTCATTGTTTTGTGTTTGAAAATTGTGACCCAAATGGAGGCCATGGTTGTATGTAGTCTTCGTCAGGTTAGAGTGTTTTCTATCACAAGTTTTTCATTCTTTTTTAAATAAATATTTATTTGAGAGAGAGAGAGAGAGAAAGAAAGAAAGAAAGAAAGAAGGAAGGAAGAGAAAGAAAGAAGAAAGAAAGAAAGAAAGAAAGAAAGAAAGAAAGAAAGAAAGAAAGAAAGAAAGATACAGAGGTATATGGGCAAGCCAGGGCTTCCTGCCACTGCAAACAAACTCCAGATGCATGTGGCACCTAGAGCATCTGGCTTTATGTGAGTTTTTATGACAGTTTATATACATGTGCATGAAGTCATTTGTTCATGGTTTTCTCACAATACTCTCTCCTGACCTCTTTCTCTCTCTTCTGCTGAATTCTTCTTTCATCTAGTTATCTACTTTTATTTCTCTTTTATTTTCCTATGTGTGGGTATGACTCACTGAATTTAATTTTGCCTAGAAAGGTTATGTCATGCATGCATGGATGCTTTATATGTGAATACAGTCTTGGTGAAGTGCATTGAAAAGGACTTAAAGGGCTTGCAGAATCATATCTCATTGCATAGACCCCCTCATCATCATAGATCTGCATAGTTTTTCTGTATATTAAGCAGCTACTGAGACACACCACACAGAGAGACACTCTGTGGACGATGGTATGACTAAGTGAAGTCATGAGATCTGAGATGGTGTTTTTGAGTTTTGATTATATTTGAAAGTCAGTTTGAGATTATGGAAATGAATGAAAATGATTGAAATATATATATACACACACATACGTACATACTCATATACACATATAGCTTTGTAAATGTACATGTGAGTTTTTGGTCAACTCTGTGGCTCTACTTTACATGGAAGGTGTTTTAATCCTTCTTATGCTGATGATGATTATTTTTGAATTTGGTGTTCTTGGTCTCCATGTGCCTAATAAATATTCTAACTGTGATTATTACTCCTTTCTTTCTGCAACTTCTTGAACATGCTTATTCTTCTCTTTAACATGGAGTAGTCTATTCAGTAGCCTCTGTAGGACTGGCTTAATGCTGATGAATTTCTTTAGCCTGGAATCCATTGAGATGCACAAACCTCTCTGCATATGGGGTCAATCAAACTGAATATTTCCCACACTGTCCATAGGAGGCTTTGTCAGGCCTTGGGGAAAATGAAAAAGTAAGAGCCAGGCTGGAGAGATGGCTTAGCTGTTAAGGCGCCTGCTTCCTAAGCCTAAGAACGCTGGTTCCAATCTCCAGCGGTTCCAATCTCCAGGTCCCACGTTTAGCCAGATGCAAAGTGACGCAAGGGCGCAATGCCGCACTTGGCCACAAGGGGGCGCATGCATCTGGATTTCGTTCACAGCAGCTGAGACACTACTGGCGCGCCCATCTCTGTCTTCCTCTCCCTCTCTCTCTCTCTCTCTTTCTCTCAAAAAAAGTAAGGGCCTCTCCAAAACTCTTTATATCTTTGGAGATACTCACAGGAATTCATTAGTAGTTTTGGTAATTAGTAGTTGGAAGAAAGTTTCAGAACAGTTTTTTAACTCTCAAAGCCAGCACTGTCACTGCCACTGTTGGTGAAATGAAAATTGCCGTCTGAAGGGAGATGAGGTCATAGAGGCCTAGAGTTTATCTCAGGGTAGAGCTGCCTCCCTCTACCGCAGCACTGCTATCTGGTCAGGCTCTGTACACTGAGCACCAACTTCTCAGAGGCACACAGTCAGGTGAGTATTTTGTCTTCCATTCTCAGAAGTAGAGCAAGCAAGGACGGGAAGTCTGCGTGAGTATTCTGGGGCAGAAACAAATCCAGGAAAAGGGCAGGTGGTCGAGAATCATAATTCCTTGCTAAGAGCAGAATTGGTAAGAGAGGTGTCCCTGACATTTTTTTTTTAATTTTTGGTTTTTTGAGGTAGGGTCTCACTAATTCCTAGGCTGACCTGGGATTAATTATATAGTCTCCTCCTACCTCTTTCTTCCAAGTGCTGGGATTAAAAGCGTGTGCTGCCACCATGCCCAGATATATTTTTTTGAGGTGTCCCTGACCTTGTGCCAATAAATTAATCAATGGCTTCTAATGGTTTACTTTACATTCTTCACTGAGGGTGACTGTGGATGAATAATCCCCGAGAAGGGAAATTTGACTTTGAAAATGTTTAAGAGTCGTAGTCATAAGTCCACCTGATGTTCTCACCGCCCGTGGAAAGAGTCCCATGTTATTGTCTTGTTATTACAGGCACAACTAGAATGGTTCCTAGTCCAGATTACAATTAAATTTAAGAATTACCCCATCCTGAAGAAAAAAGCAGAGTGTCCTTGTGTTTCCAGAATAAATGTGCCCTTATCTGAGAAAACACTTTTGATCTAGTGGACGGAAAACCTACTCATGTTCGTTTTGAAAGGTTGTTGGTTTGATTGCTGGGCTGAGATTGCTGACCCTCTTGAACTTGAGAAACAATATTGAAGGGACAGATACATTATTAATGTTGGACAAATGTTATCAGAACTAAAATGTTCTTGTGTATTGCCTTCTGGGTTTACAATATTGTAACTTACACCCAATATCACGACAGTTTTCTCTTTTTATTCATGTTGTTAATCACACACAGTATTCCTGGCATGCTAAGAAAGGACACAACACTGAACAGTACTTGCATAAAACTTTTTATTCTTCATATTCTTTTCACATGTTACTTGTTTAATCTATGGTTTCTATTTCTTCTAAATGCAAATGTATTTCCTGGTCACTGCATTCAGGGTAGAAATTAGCAAATAGAAGCTTTTAATCTAATATATTAGTACCTTAAAAAATTCCTAGAATATATTAGCTTTAATGTTTAATATTTTGACCAAGATGATAGTGTTCAATAATTTATTTGACAAATACTTCTCTGTATCATTTTCTACAATGATAATAAATGAATATTTCTGGGGCTTTCACAAATATTGGCTTGATCTGGCACTTGTAAAATCCAATTTGCACATGAGGCTGCATCTTGTCAGATTAGACTATAACTACAGCACTGCATTTTCTTAGGTTCTCTGAAGCTTGTTTTGACATTTGCCTAGAGAATATATCTTTACACTGTAAAGAAAATTTCTAACAGTCAATATCACATAATAAAATAAGAGCAATGAAATGAAATGGCAAGTTGTGAAACAAAATGAGTAAGAGTGTGGAGTTTTTGAAACAGGCCTGATACAGCTGTGCTGAGCACAGACTAAGGTGCCTGTTCACAGCCTATCTGGGTCACATTTGACAATGCAGATAAAGTCACTGTCTACAATACATAATTGTGAAAATCAAAGAAAGGGGTAAATTATCAGGATTACAGCAGTGATTCACAGCCTATATGTTCATCAACAGATGGATAATGAACATTTGCTGAATGTACCATGGAATTTAATTCAGGTTAAAGAAAGTGAAATTATGTAATTTTAGGAATATTCATGGATATAGAAAATATTATAATAATCAAGACAACTCAGAATCATAAGGACAAGTACCTCATGTTCTCACTCATATGTGGAGCCTCACTTCTAGTTTCTACATATGTGTACTTAGATGGGAGTGGGCGTGAGTACAGGTCATGACACTAGAGACAGAACCCTGAGAAGAGGAAGAAGAGATCTTAAGGTGGTGCATATGGAAAGTAATAGAACACATATGACATGAAAATGGAAAGGGGAGGAATAGGGGTGGCAGAGTATAAGGAAGTAAGGAGCTGTGAGGAAAGCCTGGGCGAGAGGACCAACCAAAATAGTCATTATGAAAATACCAGACTAAACCCATTATTAAAAATTTTGGTCATTAAAAATTAATAATTTTTCTTCTGGTGATAATTGTCTGTATCTCATGACCCTCTCCATTCACTTCACAAGCAAGGGCTAGTGGACTCAATCTCATGAGGTTCTAGTGAGGGTCATCATGTTTGCTTTATATTAAGGCAGTGATGATCATATCCCCACACAGGAAGCAGCTGCACTACATTACATGCATTTTAAAAATATGTATTTTTATTTTTATTTATTTATTTGAGAGAGAGAGAGAGAGAGAGAAAGGAAGGAAGGAAGGAAGAAAGGAAGGAAGGAAGGAAGGAAGAAAGAAAGAAACAAAGAAAGAAAGAAAGAAAGAAAGAAAGAAAGAAAGAAAGAAAGAAAGAAAGAGAGGTCATGACAGGGCCTCTAGCCACTGCAAATGAATTCCAAATGCATGTGCCATCATGTGCATCTGGCTTATGTGAGTCCTGAGGCATCTAACCTGGGCCCTTAGACTTTGCAGACAAATGCCTTAACTGAAAGTTCTCTCTCCACCCTCTACATAATAATGAAATAGGAAATCAAGTATGGGAAAAACCGTGGGAATACTTCTTATGGACCTTATAAATGACTTTTCTAGGTATATTGCTGTGAGATGCTTAGTCTCTTAAGTTCCTCCCTTGTAACTTGCCCTAAAGCTAATGTTACAACCATGTAATCAGCCCACTTAAAATAATGCAACTGGGCTGGAGAGATGGCTTAGCGGTTAAGGCGCCTGCCTCCTAAGCCTAAGAATGCCGGTTCCAATCTCCAGGTCCCACGTTTAGCCAGATGCAAAGTGATGCAAGGGCGCAATGCTGCACTTGACCACAAGGGGGCGCACGTATCTGTATTTTGTTTGCAGCAGCTGAGAGGCTGTTGGCGCGCCCATCTCTGGCTTCCTCTCCCTCTCTCTCTCTCTCTCTCTCTCTCAAAAAAAAAAATAATAATGCAACTGATGTTTCCTCTGCCTTGGTTTATCTTTGGCCTGAATGGCACAGATGACCAATATTGACAAGGAGTGTTTAGAGATACTGTTTCATGTTAAGCTATGCTTTTTCCCCTATATCCTACTTCCTCAGAGACTTGGTGACACTCCTGACCCAGAATAATGTGTGCATGAGTGAAATATGCTGACTGAGTTGAAAACAACACACACTGCAAGTAACAAATTTTCTACAGAACTGCCACCAAACCGTTGAAAACAATAGGTCAGCTTAATGTGATTTCATTTGTGAATGGTGTGTGTGTGTGTGTGTGTGTGTGTGTGTGTGTATTCTGGATCGGCAGAGTACAATAGGCCATATCCTTAAATCCCTTCTATTAACAAATGTTTAAAGAATATTTGGAGTCAAAATTCTGTGTCCTGCCTGGAGTGATGATATATACTTTGGAGGAAGAAGTAATAGGATCACTGTGAGTTCAAGGCCAGCCTGGAACAATAGAATGCAAGCCAGGTCATCCTGGGCTTCAGTGAGACCAAACCAAACTAAACCAAACTAAACCAAACCAAACCAAACCAAAACCAAACCAAAACAAACCAAAACAAACCAAAACAAACCAAAACAAAACATTCCTTGCCCCTGAATCATGTGTTACCTGTCTTTTATCCATGCAGTGTTCACCTCTTACAGAAGCTACAGCCACAGAATCACCAGAGCAGTGGCATCATCTGAAGTAATGGTACCATAAAATCCTACATCATGGAAGACAGACTAAAAGCTCGAACCCTCATCAGGACCTTAGAGGGAACACCTGAATCAAAGGGCCCTGGAGAGGGTGAGATGAAGCCTACCCTTAAATTTCTCCTGTTTCTCACCCACTCCTGGATATTTCTTTTATTAGCACCTGGGGAGAATTCTGCTATGTGAATACCGAAAATTTTAATTCACAGGCTGGAGAAATGGCTTAGCAATTAAGGCATTTGCATGCAAAGCCTCAGGACCCCGGTTCAATGCCCCAGGTCCCACGTAAGCCAGAGGCACAAGGTGGAGCATGTGTCTGAAGTTCATTTGCAGTGGCTGGAGGCCTTGGTGCACCCATTCTTTCTTTCTCTCTATCTGCCTTTCTCTCTCAAATAGATAAGTAAAAATGTTTAAAAATTTTATTTAATTATTGCACCATTACTAGAAATGTGTAGGTGATATTTTGAATGAAGCTTCCATAACTATCCCTGACATCTATAAACTCTCCAATTGTAGCACAAAATGAAATTTGATGTGGGCATATTTTTTTAAATATATATTATTTATTATTTATTTATTTGAGGAAAAGAGGCAGAGTGAGAGACAGGCAGACAGAATGGGTGTGTCAAGGCCTCTAGCCACTGCAAGCGAACTCCAGATGCATGCTTCCCCTTGTGCATCTGGCTTACATGGGTCCTGGGGAGTCGAAATGGGATCCCTTGGCTTCACAGGCAAATGCCTTAACCACTAAGTCATCTCTCAGCCCCATTAAGAGAATGATTATTGACATGTCAGTTTATATAAGTTTCATGACATAATTTCCACAGTGTTTGTGCAATATTCTAAACCATTGCCAATGCATGAAGTTTCTGATTTATGCACACCCTTGCTTAACTTGGTATTTCATCCCATTTTGACTTTAGATTTCTACTTTGTGTTTGACGATTCCATATAACACTTTCATAGGGACACTGAACCTTTTATTTATAGACATTTTCATTGAGTATTGTCCTTTCATTTCTATTTTGACTATATTATTATTATTATTATTATTACTATTATTATTATTTTGGTTTTTCTAGGTAGGGTCTTGCTATAGCCCAGGCTGATCTGGAATTCACTATGTAGTTTCAAGGTAGCCTCAAACTCATGGTGATCCTCCTACCTCTGCCTCTCAAGTGCTAGGATTAATGGTGTATGTCACTACACCTGGCTTGTTTTGCCTTTTATTTTTAATTTATTTTTAATTTTTTTAAATGTATTTTATTTATTTATTTGAGAGAGAGGCAGAGAGAAAGAGAGAAAGAGGTAGAGAATGGGTGCACCAGGGCCTCCAGCCACTGCAAATGAACTCCAGATGTGTGTGCCCCCTTGTGCATCTGGCTTACGTGGGTCCTGGAGAGTTGAACTGGGATCCTTTGGCTTTGCAGGCAAATGCCTTAACCACTTAGCCATCTCTCCAGCCCCTTGTTTTGCCTGTTTTTAATCTATTGTACATTCTGTATGATTTCACTAATCTTAGTGCCACTATCTCTCTCACTCTAACCCTGACAGAAAGTAGGCATGTGTGAGTGTCTCAATATTTGTGTATGTCCAGATAACAGCTGGTTCTTGATACAAACTGTCATATCAACCATACAGCCAATGAGTTTTTTTTATTATTTTTATTTATTTATTTTTTTAAATCAATATATATTTTTTATTTATATTATTCTGATTTTACATTCATAGTATTGGTTCCATTGTTCTCCTCCCCTTCCTCCCACTTTCAAAGGGGCCCTCATCAATGGGGAATGTGTACCATGCATTGTGAGTTTGCTCAAGAGTTCTGGTTAGGCCCCAGTCTCTGTAAAGCCCCATTCAGACTCTAACAATCTTTCCGCCCCTCTTCTGCAGTTTCCCTGAGCCACATTGGGGTCATTTTAGTTCTGCTTCCTTGATGAGGTTTTGGGAGCCTCTGTGTCTCTGGATATCTCAGCCAATGAGTTTTGACTACTAAGAAATCTTTCCTTTTCTAAAACTGTAGAAATGATGTTATCATTGATTTAAACTTTAGATCAGGTGTCCATTCAGAACTGACTTATTGGGCTTCATATTGGTCATTCACATTGTCCTTGTTACCAATACCAATGGCAAATATTAACTTGTTCTAGGAATGATGAATTATTAATTTTTGCATTATAACTTACCTGTCACTGGTTCTACAAAAGATCAAATCACTTTATTTATAATGCTGAATTTTTCATGAGTTATGGGAATTCTTCAAATTAGTATGTGCATCATGATGTTTTCAGCAATTTCATGCTAGCACAGATGAAAAGAAACTGTGGGTGTCAAAAACATTTTGAAGCATGGACTTACTCAAGTTCACTTTGACCTTCTGAGCTCACCTGACCCTCCTGTTCCAGCCAACCCAGTAGATTCTTAGAACAAAGCTGCCCATCACCGGTGCAGCCTAAAAATATTTGTAATTCTTCATTTTGATCAGTGGAATGATTGTTGCCAAAATTTAAAGGAAATTATGCTGAATGACAGGATGGAATCCAGGGACTTGGTAATAGGAGTAATTTTATTATCAGAGACTGCAGTTGGATTTCTGGGAAATTTTTCTCTTCTTTCTTACTATCTTGTCCTTTGCTACAAAAAATTCACAATGAGATACACAAGTGTGATTCTCACACACCTGACTATAGCCAACTCTCTGACCCTTCTCTCTAAGGGAGTGCCTCAGACCCTGGCAGCCTTTGGGTTGAAGCAGTTGTTCAATGATCAGGTGTGCGATTTGATTTTGTATGCTCACAGACTGAGCAGAAATGTGTCCATCGGAACCACCTGCCTCTTGAGTATCTTCCAGGCCATCACCATCAGCCCCAGGAACTCCTGTTGGAAGGTTTGTAAAGCCAAAGTGTCAAGGTACATACACGTCTCCATTTCCTTCTACTGGATAGTGTACATGGTGGTAAATCTTATTTTCCCTGTGTATTTTTATAGTAAATTGAATACCAGAAACGTGACAAGGAGAAGAGATTTTAAATACTGTCCTATTGACAGTGATGGAATCATGGACTCGCTGTATGCAGCACTGTTTGTGTTTCCTGAGGTTTTGCTTTCTGTGCTTATCATCTTGTCCAGTGGTTTCATGGTTGTCATTCTATACAGACACAAGCAGCGGGTTCAACACATCCGCAGCACTAATGTCTCCTCCAGAGGCTCCCCTGAGTCCAGAGCCACCCGGAGTATCCTGGCCCTTGTTTCCACCTTCGTCACTTTCTACACCCTCTCCTCCATCTTAAATGCTGGCGTCGCTCTTTTGAATAATTCTTCTCGTTTGCTGATGACCATCAATAGCATCATTTCTATGGGTTTTCCCTGCTTTGGACCCTTCATTCTTATGAGTCATGACTTCACCATGTCCAGGCTCTGCTCTGTATAGATGAGGAATAAAAAACCTTATGATCTTTTCTTAAACATATGAACCATATCTTCCCACAGTTTCCAATTGTTCAGTTACCCTCACAATACCAACACAGAAATGCATGAAGGAAGCAACCATTATTTCTAAGATTAACCCCAAAGAATATTGGACTTTCTGTAACTGGTTGAATGTGCTGCCTATGTGAGCTAAGCATGCTGAGGATGGCCCACTTTCCCTTTGATCGGCAGTCATAAAACCTGCACTTCTAACCACCTGATGTGAGAAGGTGCTGGCAAACAAGCAGGCAAAAAGGAACTGAAACCGGTCCATTGCTTTCAGCCTGACTCTCCTCACAGGTGACTGCAAAAATGTGAAAGACATGGTGAAGGAATTACACACTCAACCTGCAGAAACATGTGCTCCTGCTTACGGGACTTAGGGGAGTCCTCATCAAAGCCTCAGAGAAGGAAGAGCATCACCCATAGCCACTTAGTCTCCCAAAATTTGTGATTCATAAAATGTATGCTATAAAGCCGGGCGTGGTGGCGCACGCCTTTAATCCCAGCACTCGGGAGGCAGAGGGAGGAGGATCGCTGAGAGTTCGAGGCCACCCTGAGACTACATAGTGAATTCCAGGTCAGCCTGGACCAGAGTGAGACCCTACCTCGCAAAACCAAAAAAAAAAAAAGTATGCCATACCTATGCATGTCATGTAATTTGTTCTTATGCAAGGATTGGGTCTGCCTGTGAGATTTATGGTTTGAGAACTGAGATCTGAGCACACCTATGCAGGGCTCTGCTTGGCAGAATTATACTTTGAATACAACCATGCCACATTTCTCTTCTGGCTCTGCATAGGCAGGTTGCTTGTCATTCTTTTGGGGTGAGTCTTTTTTGGGGGGTGAATCTTTCCTCCTGTGTCCTGCCTTTATTCCTCAGGTGTTGTATCTAAATCGAATAAATGGTTCTCTCAAAAGATTTCAGCATGCTCCTGATCTTTCTCATGGCTACAACAGGCTTGGAGGTTGCATAAAGAGTAGTCGAGATCCTCAGCTTCAGTCCTCCTCAGTAACACTACTGACACGACCAGCAGCCGCAGCAAGGACACAGTTAATGAGTTCCAAAGAACGGGCGGGCGTGAGCAGAGACAGCGAAGAGCTGAGGGTGTGGGGAACGAGAAACTGCAAAGAGGCAAGACTGTAAGCACAAGTTAGTGGAACTGTCCCAGATGGCTGCCAAGCATAACAACTCAAGACCCTCTCCCCACTATTGTGAACTACTTCCTTCAGCTAGGTCTCACGTTCTAAAGTGTCCCCAAAAAACTGGCTCAACTGTAGTGCATACTGTAAAGCAAGTGTCTGCAAGAA
Organism: Orientallactaga sibirica; assembly: GCA_036365145.1. Taxonomy (NCBI): domain Eukaryota; kingdom Metazoa; phylum Chordata; class Mammalia; order Rodentia; family Dipodidae; genus Orientallactaga; species Orientallactaga sibirica. Next base: position 70,840 of record JAEOAD010001950.1, on the reverse strand, counting down.
ACTTTCTATATTAAGCCATATTATTTAAGGAAAATGCAATGATAGACACGGAGAGGGAAAACGGGCATAAGAAAATAAAAATGCAGTGATCTAGGCTTGACAGTTGACATGAAGGTTTTAAAGCAGCTCAAGGGCTGGAGAGATGGCTTAGGGGTTAAGGCGCCTGCCTCCTAAGCCTAAGAACGCTGGTTCCAATCTCCAGGTCCCACGTTTAGCCAGATGCAAAGTGATGCAAGGGCGCAATGCCACACTTGCCCACAAGGGGGCGCACACATCTGGATTTCGTTCACGGCAGCTGAGACACTGCTGGCGTGCCCATTCTCTGTCTCCCTCTACCCTCTCTCTCTGTCTATCTCTGTGTCTCTCTCTAAAAATAAAAATAAAAAAATAATAAAAAAAAGAAAAAGAAAAAAATTATTTATTTGCATGTGTATGTATGTTTGTGTGTGTGTGCATGCACATGTGCACACACACTTAAGCACATGCATGTGTGTGTATGCCAACGTTACTTACAGCTACAAATGAATGCCCATCCTAATTTACATGGGTGGCTAGGAAATTGAACTCAGGCACGTAGGCTTTTCAAGCAAGCACACTAAACAGAGTAATCTACCAAACTCCATGAATAAGCCATAAGATGAGATCTTATTATTTTGTGACATTAATATACTATAATTGTTTTTCAAAATTGATGCTGTGCCATATGTTGGTTAAACGCTCCTTCTGGGCAGCAGTGTTGGACTGTCCAGGTGAGCAGAAGCTTTAGATCTTTAACTACCACCTCAGTCTTTTATTTTTTATTTTATTTTTTTATATTTTGGAGAGAGACACAGAGAGAGACAGACAGAGAGAGAGGGAGAGGGAGACAGATAGAGATGGGCACGCCAGCAGTCTCTCAGCTACTGTGAACGAAATCCAGATGTGTGCGCCCCCTTGTGGGCAAGTGTGGCATTGCGCCCTTGTGTCACTTTGCATCTGGATAAACGTGGGACCTGGAGATTGGAACCGGGTTCTTAGGCTTAGCAGGCAGGTGCCTTAACCACTAAGCCATCTCTCCAGCCCCCACCTCAGTCTTGGACCTCCACATCTACAGCTGCATAATCTCAGCTGACACAGAAAGTACTCAAATACCTTCAGGCTGAGTGGATGTATCAGCCTACTCTCTAGACATTTCTCAGAGTCCTGATGCAGACACCAAATGTTCCCCCAATTTTCCCAAGCATGGATTTTCTTAACCTCTGAGATTTTTCTTCCATCATGTTTTCATAAACACAGACTCAAATCCCCAAAACACGTGGACTTGAGAAAATAATGACCCTCTCAGAATGCCTTCCCAACGTGTAGATGCCATAATCTAAAACCAATCCCATGGTAACTTTCTGGAAGTGCCATCCCTTAGCGGGCAGAAGTGGACTCTCTGACCCAGGTTCAAGCTCTCTGACTCACCACTGCTAAGACACACACTCAAATCAGCTTTGTGAACTTAATATGACCATGCCCAAAATGTTTTCTTTTCCTGGAAGCAGCCATTATTTAAAAGGGACGTTATAATATGGGTAAAGTGGGCATGCTCAGTTCCACTTTAGAAGGCTTTCCTTAACCTTGCCAACATGGATGGGGCCTCTGACTTTTGGTTACAAAGTTTCTTCAGCATTGCTGTGCTCATCATAGGTCTTGGAGTTATACTGTTGTTTAAGTTTTAGGTGTTCTTTTCATTTGTGTTTTCATTGGTTTGTTTTCGTTTGGGAATAGTGATCAGAGTAGAGGCTATGGTTGTAAGTTGTCTTTCTCGGGTTAATAAGGTTTCAATTTAAAAATTTTGCCCAGCCGGGTGTGGTGGTGCACGCCTTTAATCCCAGCACTCGGGAGGCAGAGGTAGGAGGATCACCATGAGTTCAAGGCCACCCTGAGACTACATAGTTAATTCCAGGTCAGCCTGGACCAGAGTGAGACCCTACCTCGAAAAACAAACAAACAAACAAAAAAAAATTTGCCCAGAGAGTATTTGCTATGCACAAGTAGATGTGAAATGCTTTTTATGATCTGTTGATACAGTGCTCTAATTCTTTTTCATTTAGTCCTTTTATATTGTGAAGTTCCCATTTCAATTATTGAGTGTCTTGCAAAATATGGATATAATACACTTTAGTTCAATGTTTTATCCTCATAAAATATTTTATTTGTTAATAGCAATCTGCATTTTCAGAAGAAATAATCATATTGTGTAGAATTCCCTTAAAGCTCTTCTTCCCGAAACACAGTTTCTCATAGCATCAAAATCTTAATTAGTTTGACATATTTGTTAAATTTATAAATTTATCATTATTATTCACAAAAGGTCATAGGTTACATTGGACTTTAGCCTTTTTCTACAGGTCAGTGCATTATAATACATATAAAATATAATACAGCCATCATTACTCTATCGTCCTGTGAAGGTTTCCTATGTTAAATATATCCTGATTTTCACCTATTCATCCTTCCCTCTCGCAATCCACCAATGACCACTGAATTTTGTACTGTGTGCCCATTTCCTAAATAGTGTGTAGTCAATTCACGTGAGCTTTTTTTTCATTAGCAAATATGTCCTAAGCTTCTTCCATGTGTTTCATGGCACCACAGTTCATTCCTGAAGAATATTCTACTATAGGAACTTTTATACTTTATTTGCCCCTGGAATACTGAAAGACATCTTGGTTGCTAGCACTTTTTTTAAAAAACTTTTTATTTTTTATTATTTTTTTGAGAGAGACACAGAGAGAGAGAGACAGAGAGAGAGAGAGAGAGAGAGAGAGAGAGAGGAAGACAGAGATGGGTGCACAAGCAGTGTCTCAGCTACTGTGAACGAAATCCAGATGCGTGCGCCCCCTTGTGGTCAAGTGCAGCATTGCGCCCTTGCGTCACTTTGCATCTGGCTAAACGTGGGACCTGGAGATTGGAACGGCTGGAGATTGGAACCAGTGTTCTTAGGGTTAGGAGGCAGGCGCCTTAACTGCTAAGCCATCTCTCCAGCCCGGTTGCTAGCACTTTTGATAACCACAAATGAAGATGTTGTAATATTGTTTACATCTTCCCACATGGTCATAATTTTCCACTTAAAAGTCAATACACAGTGAAGGCATTGCTTAAGTACATGTTAAGTCTACCTATCTTTGATAACCTGTACAATTGGTTTCCAAAATATCTGTACCATTTTGCATTCCCACCAGCTATGTATGAGCATCCTTGCTGTCCCAAGACTCTGGAGGTCTTACAGCTGATGTACCCCAGACCTTGGGCCTGCCCCTGTGTGAATTACATGGGGACACTGCATAGCTCCTTTAATGGAGCCTCTCATAATAATTATGCTGGGACCTATGTTAAAAATCCTATGTACTAAATATTCTGTCTAGCTTCACCCAATCTAGGATGGAAATCATTAAAATACAGGTGATACACCAGGTATTTCAGCCATTACACATAAAATCATAAGTTGTTATGATGATAAAGAGGAGGTAATGTGGTATAAAAGAAGCTAAAAGTTGAACTAATTCACTGAGTTTCTGTAAAAGTTAATTGCTGAAGAGCTAATCTTTGTCAGCAGCTGGGAAAATCCCAAAGAAGGAACTGTCCAGAAAGGGCCCAAAGGGATGATAAGAAGGAAAGACAGTTTAGGCTGAAAGAAAGTAAAATGCAGTTCATTGTTAGGGTGGCCTGACTACAGAAATGATTGATATGCAAACTGCCACATCTTGTTTGTTCACTTGCCCCTCCCCTTGGCTATGAAAACTATAAAATGGAAATAAAATCTCAGCTCGGGTCCAAAGCTTCTTTGGAGGGCTACCTCAAGCGTTTTGGCTTCCAGGAAATAAACTCCTCTACTTTCACTCATCCTGGCATTAGAGTGATCTTTCTAGAGGATTTCTACAACAGTGAGTCTGGACCCCAAATCAGGGCTTCCAATGCTGTCTTCCTTTGGCATGCCAGGTTACCATGCTGTCATTTGTTATGCTATGGCTTCTGAAGGAAGGGATAGTGTCCTGTGAGGGTTATTGTTCCAAGACCACGTGTTTCAGGTATTTGGTCACTGCTGTGCTTTACTGAAGTCAAGAATGAAGCAGATGTGTCAGGGTTATGGAAATCTGTGCTTGGGAAAATTTGGGGAGTGTTTCATGTCTGCATCAGGATTCTTTGTGTGGTATTTAGAGACTAGATTGATGCATCCACTCAATGTGCAGGTATATGAATATTTCCTGGGCCAGCTGAGCACACGCACACGTGGTGGTCAGGGACTGAGATGAAAGACCTCCCTTGCTTGCTTGCTCTGCCTCTCAGACTGAAATTCCAAGCACTCACCCGACCACTTGCCTCTATATAGCAGTGGGCTCATTGCACAGATCCTGTTATCATGACATCCAGCATTATATGAGATGGTGGCTACTTCATGCCAGATAAATGTCTATGGCTCTGTAACCACACCTCCCTTCATTGTACAGATCCTGTTATCATGACATCCAGCATTATATGAGATGGAGGCTACTTCATGCCACATAAATGTCTATGGCTCTGTAACCACACCTCCCTTCAGACCATAGCTTTTATTTTACCTGCAGTGGCAAAGACACCACTGGATTTGGAAATAAATTTTCTGAAACTTTTCCAGTTGCTAATTAACAAAGTCTACAAAGACACAAAGTTTATGAAAAGATTCTTACTTTATCATGTTCCCTGAAAGATGACAGAAACTCCCATGAAAAGTGCAGGAAATATTGAGTCTGATTTATGAAACCTCCTATGCAAAGATGTGTGTATGTGTCCCTGGATTTCAGGCCTCCCTGTATCCTTAAACAAAATTAAATTGATTCTTAATTTTCTGATTCCTAGCCTGCCATATTTTACATTACTCACCAGAATATAGAAATCAGTCAATATCTGAGAAGGCTGTCAGGTAAAATACGAGCTAAAGGATCTAAATGTCAAAATATACATTGAACATTATTGGATTGATTTATACAACTAGTTCCAAATAACTTTGTCATGATAGTGTGGAAATAACCTGCAAAATGCTGCCAATACTGACCTCAGCAGTGATAAGAAATCTTACCAGGCCACCATATCTTGAAGAGAAAGTTTTATAATGCGAAGTGCCTGTGTTAGATATGTCAACTGGATAAAACAATGATTTAAATAAAAATCTCACAATCTGGGCTGGAGAGATGGCTTAGCTGTTAAGGCACTTTCTTGCAAAGCCAAAGGACTCAGGTTTGACTCCCCAGGACCCACGTAAGCCAGATGCACAAGGGGGCTCACGCATCTGGAGTTTGTTTGCAGTGGCTAAAGCCCCTGGAATGCCCATTCTCTCTCTCTCCCTCTCTACTTGCCTATTTCTGTCTCTCTTAAATAAATAAATAAAAATAAAATTTTTTTAAATCTCACAATCCAATATTTCCTCCTCAGTAATTCACCATTGAGTTGGTAACAGAAATGTCTTCATTTCTTTTCTTTTCTTTTTTTTTTTTTTTGGTTTTGCGAGGTAGGGTCTCACTCTGGTCTAGGCTGACCTGGAATTAACTATGTAGTCTCAGGGTGGCCTCGAACTCTTGGTGATCCTACTACCTCTGCCTCCCGAGTGCTGGGATTAAAGGCGTGCGCCACCATGCCCGGCTTTCATTTATTTTCTGATTACATAAAAAGCCCTCATTGTTTACATAATTAATGAATAAATAAATATAAATATTACTGGCCAAAATCCTCCTGTTGCTTCTGCTAATTGGACCACTATCCACTTCTGAAGGTTTTGACCAACTGAAAGCTTAGAGAGACACATTCTATAAAAGAACACCATGGCATCACACACACATATGTAATTCTAGGGCTCTCAATTCACCCTGAACTTCCACAAGTCCCTAGAACAATGCAGAAATTCATGGTTACAGCTTAGTATAGGCATTACTAAGTATAAGGTCACAGCTTAAAAAGGTGACAGGTAAGATCCACCAAGTGAGAAAACAGATAAGAGATTCCAAGACAAGGACAAAGTACATAGACATTGTACTCTATGAGGGGTCAGCCATACACTATAGTCCACATATGTATAAGGAGGTCCCCATGTGTATTGCATCCATTGGAAGTCCACCAAATATTGGTGCCAGATTCTCCCGCAGCTCCAACACACACTGTCCTTCCAACTGACAATGTGCTTCTGGAGCCTCCAGAGGCTGGCTTGTTAGTGTGGCACAAATCCCCTTTATCAGGCTCACTGGAAGATTAGTGTTCAAACTCCAGGCAAACACAGACAGTCCTTCAAGTATGACTTCTCCAGAGACTTAAGATAACTTTTCTACAGCAGGCAAGATCAGCCTTCCTTCCTTCCTTCCTTCCTTCCTTCCTTCCTTCCTTCCTTCCTTCCTTCCTTCCTTCCTTCCTTCCTTTTTGAGAGAGACAGAGAGAGAGGAAGAGGCAGAGAGAGGGAGAGAAAGAATTGGCATGCCAGGGCCATTTCAGCAGCTGTGAACGAACTCCATATGCGTGCGCCCCCTTGTGGGCAAGTGCAGTATTGCGTACACCAACATAGTTTTACCAGCAGGTGTACCTTTGTCTTTGCCTCAAGTTCTTTTATCTGTGCCAGCCTTTCACAGCCTAGAAAGAAAATAGGAAGGTGGAGTCCATTCAGGTGAAATATAGTACATGGGGAAATTCACCATTAGTAGATTCAAAAATTAAATTATACTAGGAGAGATAGTATTTGCTTAGTACATTTTGACAATGAACCCTTCTGTTGTTTGATGTAAAATGTTCCCCATGGACTCAAATGTCTGTTATTAAGCATCACATTTGATTATTAGCTCGTGAAACCTTCAGAAGGTTGAGCATTGCTAGAAAAAGTATGCCATTGGGGATGGATTATGGGTTTTTACAGCTCAGGACCACTTTCCTAGTCAGCTGGCTCTTGCTATTTCCTCCACATTGATATGAAGATATGTTTTCTACCCTCATCATGCTTTCCCCACCATGATAGGAGCATCTTCTTGAAACTGCTATGTGGAAAAAGCCTTTCCATCCATATCTTTCTTTTGGCCAATGGCTTCATCTCAGCAATGCTAAAGACCTGTATCCAAATTTTCATATAGTTACCTCATAAGATCAAGATTAAGGAAATGAACAACCAAGTTAGAAATTAGGAATCATTCTAAAGAGACATCTCACCAAAGAATAAATTCAGAAAGCAAATGAGCACAAGAAGTTCAATAGATTCCATTGGGAATTGAAAATCCAAGCAATGATCTATCACTAGGCAACTACTATATTGGCCCAAACTGAACTCCATAATAATACAATTGCTGGGAGGATGTGGAACAGCAGGGATTTTAATGCTTCTGCTGTGGTCATGCGAAATATTCCAGCTATTTTGGAAGTCAGTTGGACAGGTTATCAAGATAAATAGCCTTGTTTCTACACAGTCAAGGTATGATTTTACTATGTATTTACTTTAACTAAAAATTATGACCATGTAGAAACATGCAAACAATATTGTAGCATCTTCATTTATAATCATCCACAACAAGGAGCAACCAAGAAGTCTTTCAATATGTCAGGTTATTAGTAAGATGTGATACAGAGGACTCTTCTTCAGACAAGAGCTAGGAAGCCATGGAAGCACATGGGAGAAACTTACAACATATTTCATATCAAAAGAAACCATCTAGTGAAACTGGCACACAGTAAAAATTCAGTCATGATTGTTAGACTGCAGGTGAGTAAAGGATAAATACATGAAGATCAGGGGATTTTTAAGGTAATGAACTTTCTGAGAAGGATGGTGTAATGATGGATATGTAATGTCATGCATGTATGACAGTCCATAGACCTTTAGCACAAGCTTGGAAGGTAGGCAGTTTTAAATTGGAATGTTACTATCCTGACAAAGAGCACTGACAACCACGGCCACTATACTGGTTACTATTACCAGTGAAGCACCAAACAATTAAAGCACAAATGATAACGCTAACATGACAAAACAACACCATACCCATGAGACTTATTCTATGACAGCTGGTCACACAACAATGCTGCAGAAATTCTGCCACCAAAGGCTCAAGGCCCGATCCATGTTGGCAGGTTAGCAAAAGCCTTCTGTGGTGGTACTGCATGTATTGTCTGTATTGGTCTGTATTGTATAGCCATTAAAGTGACCATTTTCTCCCACATGATATGGTTCCTCATTTAATCATGGATGCTTCTGGGAAAAGAAAACAGTTTATAGTGTGGCTGTATGTACTTGATAAAGCCACTTCCCGTGCACAATCTGGTGGCTGCATCGATGCATCAGAGATCCTTTTAGCAGCTAATGAATCTGTGTCTCAGCAGTAGTGAGTTGAAGAGTCTGGACACCAGATCAGGGTGAACACTGCTGTCCCTATACAGTGACCCTGGTTACCATGTGGTCATTTATAAGACTATAGTATCTAAAGGATAATGATGGTGCCCTGTGAGGGTCATTATTCTTCCAAAACAATGCATTTAAGTGATTTGGGTTGCAGTGTTATCTTTAGAAGCCAGGAAGGAAGTAAAGTCAGTGTGTGTGGTGGTTTGATTCAGGTATCCCCCCATAAACTTAGGTATTCCAAAGTCTAGGTTCCCAGCTGATGGAGATTTGAGAATTAACACCTCCTAGAAGTAGTGTATTGTTGGGGGTGAGCTTATGGATGTTATAGCCAGTTTCCCCTTGCTAATGTTTGGCACACTCTCCTGTTGCAGTTGGCCACCTGATGTTGGCCAGGAGGTGATGTCCACCCTCTGCTCGTACCATTGTTTCCCCCTACAATCATGGAGCTTCCCCTCAAGTCTGTAAGCCAAAATGAATCTTTTTTTTCCCCACAAGCTGCTCTTGGTCAGGTGATTTCTGTCTGCAATGTGAATCTGACTGTAACAGTGTGTCAGGGGTTTTCAAAGTGGTACTTGGGAAGATTGGGGAGCGTTTAGTGTCTGTATGAGTATTCTTTGTGTGCTGTCTAATTACTAGACTGATACACCCACTCAACCTGCAGATAACTGAGTAATTCCGATGTCAGTTGAGCACATGTGGATGTGGTTGTAAGGGACAGATTTGACAGTAAAAAGTCTGCAGCTTCTGGTCACCTAGACAGTCCTATATTGGTGTCCAGTAGCAGAATTTAAACAACGTATGGCATAGCTTCAATTTTTTGAACGTTTTAATTATACAGTATTGGTGGGAAAAATATTAGAACTCATCATATGGAACTGTATTAAATGGTTATTCCACCTACATGTGCAGCCTTGTCATAATGCTTGTAAATCCATGTATGTAGGTAGACCCCTGGGGCTGTTGGAAGCTGCCACTGTATCTACACCTGGGCAAAGGGGGACCCTGGATTCAGAACATCTGGTATACTTACATAATGCCTGAGAATGAGGAGAAGGTAGTGAGCACAGCAGACTCAGGTTCTGGGGTCACATAAGTATTCATTATACCTCTGACAACCCTCTATATGCTCCAGATATCTTCCTCTATGATCTATGATCCACACAGCATCACTAAACCTCCATCTCCATTGACTGTTACCCGAGCCCTTCTAGGTGCATTGTGCTCATTCCATCTTGTAAACTCCATAATGTACATCTTGGTTTTCTTTATTTCAAGGCCCTCAATTAGGACCTTGTTTAATAACAGGCTATCATCCCTGACCTATGTTTACTTTTCCCTTTGGGCTGTGTCTCCTCCCAATTCCACCATATTTGCCCACTCTCTGTGCTTTTATTTACAACACTCTCAAATGTCATGGTGCCCATGTATTACTCAATTACAATTCCTCAATAAATCAAACACATACCCCTGAACACTGACCCATGACTGCATGGCTTACGACCTTTTCTCTTGGCTCTATTTATGTTAGAATGTTTTGATTTTTTAAAATATTTTATTTATTTATTTATTTGAGAGAGAGTGAAAGGGAGAGAGAGAGAGAGATACAGAAATAGGCATGTAGAGAGAGAGAGAATGGGCACGCCATGGCCTCCAGCCACTGCAAATGAACTCCAGATGCGTGCGCCCCCTTGTTCATCTGGCTTACATGGGTTCTGGAGAATAAAGCCTCTAACCGGGGTCCTTAGGCTGCACAGGCAAGCGTTTAACTGCTAAGCCATCTCTCCAATCCTGTTTTGATATTCTTACACATGGATATAATGAGTTATATGATCTTACTCCCTCACCCTCAATTACTTCCTCTTATTCTTATCCCATTAAAACTTTCTTCAGTTCTTTGAATACAATCATAACCATTCTCAAACCTATTGCATTATTTTCACTTTCCTGGATTCACTTCTCCTCCCTCTCCATCTCACACCAGAACATTTTCCTTAACTAATATAAAATGTCTGTGAAGACTCATGTTCTATAGTGTGAACTCCAGTTGTGACCCTATTTAGGACACTTTAGCATGTGAAACATGACTGGAGGAAGTAGTGACTATAGTGGATCTTGCTGTGAGACCTTTGGGTAGTAACTTTTGGCAGTCAGCGGTGTCTATTCCATTAAGGTGTGATTGCAACCTCGAATCTTCACGTGGTTCTTATTCCACATATTCTCAGCTGCATGCTGTTTCTGCTTACACCCACTCTTTGGAACATATTGACTGCATTTTTGCTTTTACTGGCGTTGTTTGTCACTGCTGTCGTTGAGGCTTGAAGCTCAGGGCCATGTTTATTCCTTATGCCTGCTCTATCCATTTTAAAGACCGTGAGTACAAAGAGATTATTTGGGAGAAACATTCATTGGATGTAATTTGACAATACCTGAGACTGGAGGGAAGGGCAGAGGAGAGAATGTTCTTAAATTCACACACAAAAAAGATTGAGAAACAGCTTGCTTCTCTAGCCAGAAGAACACAGCATGTTTATACTGAAAATGCAACTCATCCAATCATACTAACGTACATATTTGCATAACTCCTAATCTACTAACTGTTAAGTCTAACAAGCTGACCCATCATAATCCTTGCATAAGATGTAGTCACAGGGGCTGGAGAGATGGCTTAGGGGTTAAGGTGCCTGCCTCCTAAGCCTAAGAACACTGGTTCCAATCCCCAGCGGTTCCAATCTCCAGGTCCTACGTTTAGCCAGATGCAAAGTGACGCAAGGGCGCAATGCTGCACTTGGCCACAAGGGGGCGCACACATCTGGATTTCGTTCACAGCAGCTGAGAGACTGCTGGTGCGCCCATCTCTGTCTTCCTCTCTCTCTCTCTCTGTCTCTCTCTCTCTCAAAAAAAAATATAGTCACATGACTTGCAAAGGAACAGACTACCTTTTATGACCAACAACTATTTTGCAGTCACGTGGACCTTGATGGGTTCTTCCTTTTCTGAACCTTGGTGGAGGATGACTGTGAAGTTCAGAGTCGCTAGATGCACATTTCTCTGGATCAGCTGCAGCAGAGCATTTGGAAGGATTTTGTTGAAGTAACATTCTCAGTCTGTAACAGTTGTGACTTGAACAAAGCATCCTGAGGCAAAAGTTCGTGTCTCCAAATGCAGTCACGGTGACAGTATGTCCTGCATACGGAGCCATAAAGTAATAAAAATGTCTTTGAAATGTTGAAAACAGGAATAATCCCTCAGTGAGAGTCAGGTTAAAATCCAAATGTGGAGCTGCTTTGGTGCCATCTAGGACGACGGCCCCTTCTCACATCAGCTGGGTAGAAGGAAAGGACTTGAGCGCTACCAATCTGAACGTTAAAGGGACCACCCCCAGTGTTCTTAGCTCCCATGGGCTGTAAATTCAACCACCTGAAGAAACTCCAACATTTACTGGGGTTATTATTAGAAGTACAAGGAGTTTTCTTCATTCTAAAATACCATTTTTGAGGTAGAAAGAGAGATAGAGAAGAGAGAATGGAGAGAAACAGGGCCTCCTGCTTTGGAAATGACCTCAAAATGTTTTGAGGTTGACTAAACAACAGGAAACTGTGGGAAAATATTATTTACACATTTATCATAAAACTAGGAGGCTTTCTATTTCTTATACAAACAAAGCAGAGCCTAGACAAGGTGGGGGCATGATTTATAAGAATGAAGGGTCCAAAGGAGGGAAAACACATAGAAATGATGCTATTGATGTTCCTCAGCCACGGAGAAGGACTATGCAAAAGAGCGACGCATGCATTTAAGATGGAGGAGAGGGTATAAAAAAAGTTAAAAAGGTGGAAACAAAGGTCAGGATGGTGTGAGTGGCTCTGGACTCAGGGGAGGCTCTGGAGGAAGCATTAGTGCTACGGATGTGTTGAGCACGCAGCTTGTGTCTGTACAGAATGACAACCATGAAGCTGCCGGACCAGAGGATGAGCCCAGAAAGCAACACTTCAGGGAACACAAACAGTGCTGCATACAGCGAGTCCATGATTCCATCACGATCTTCAATAGAACAATATCCATAACTTCTTTTAGCTGTCACGTTTTGGCCTTTCAATTTGCGATTTAAAATATATATAGGGAAAATGCAATTTACCATCATGTACAGTATCCAGAACACGGAAATGCAGAAGTCAATGTGCTTTGGAGCCTTGATATTAAGGTCCTTCCAACAGGAATTCCTGGGGCTGATGGTGATGACCTGGAAGACACTCAAGATGCAGGTGGAACCAATGGACATGCTCCTGCCCACTCTTTGAACATACAAAATAAATGTACAGCCCATCTCATTGATAAACTGCTTCATCCCAAAAGCTGTCATGATGTGGGGCACTCCTTTAGAGAGAATGATCAAGATGTTGGCCATAGTCATGTTCTTGAGGATCAAGTCAGTGGTCTTCAGTGAGCATTCACGATAGTAAAGGACTAGATAGTGGGAAAGGAGAGAGAAATTTCCCAGAATTCCAACTGTGGTCTGTGATAAGATCGTCATTCCTATTATCAGATCTCCGAGGTCCATTCTGATACCTATTATGTTTTACTTGAAATTAAGCAGCAGTCATTGCTCTGAGAAAAATAGTTTGCTAACATTTCTGTAGTCCGTCACGTGGTACATGCTGATGTCCTACCAGGTGTTGAGAGGCCAAGGAAGAAGAATCCAATGAGCTCAGTAGGTTGCCCTCATCCTGAGCAAAGTAGCATGGCTGTGCTCTTGTAAGCAAGAGTTACATTCAGGGAGACAGACAAAGCCATGGCAAATTAACGTGGAGATTTCTCAGTATGTTTCATGTGAAGTCATTATTACAAAGCAGTGAAAAGTGAGAGGAAATAGAAAGAAAGCATTGCCTGAAACTGGTATTTGCTGGTCACATTGAAAAAAAAGAAAAGTAAAGAAAAGAAAAATTCAGTCACTGCCCGTACAACATGACAAAATTTCTCATTGGATTTGTGACTTAAACTTTGAATATAAATATTATAGACATGTATGTATTTTATGTATGTTCTTAGATAAAATGTATTCTAACCCATACCTGGCATGGTAACCACATGAATTAAATGAAAAAAAACTTAATTTTCAATTAAACGGTCATTATTATCAAATGTCAGGCACATAATACTCATACTTTGCATACAGGAGTGGAACCCAATAAAAATAACTCCTTTTTTTTTCTTTTGGTTTTTCAAGATAGGGTCTCACTCTAGCTCAGGCTGACCTGGAATTCACTATGTAGTCTCAGGCTGGCCTCGAACTCACGGCGATCCTCCTACCTCTGCTTGCCGAGTGCTGGGCATGAAGGCAGGTGCCACCATACTCCGATAACATTTCTCTGATCAGCTGCAGCAGAGCATTTGGAAGGATTTTGTTGAAGTAACATTCTCAGTCTGTAACAGCTGTGACTTGAACAAAGCATCCTGAGGCAAAGTTCGTGTCTCCAAATGCAGTCACGGTGACAGTATGTCCTGCATACGGAGCCATAAAGTAATAAAAATGTCTTTGAAATGTTGAAAACAGGAATAATCCTCAGTGAGAGTCAGGTTAAAATCCAAATGTGGAGCTGCTTTGGTGCCATCTAGGACGACGGCCCTTCTCACATCAGCTGGGTAGAAGGAAAGGACTTGAGCGCTACCAATCTGAAGGTTAAAGGGACCACCCCCAGTGTTCTTAGCTCCCATGGGCTGTAAATTCAACCACCTGAAGAAACTCCAACATTTACTGGGGTTATTATTAGAAGTACAAGGAGTTTTCTTCATTCTAAAATACCATTTTGAGGTAGAAAGAGAGATAGAGAAGAGAGAATGGAGAGAAACAGGGCCTCCTGTTGGAAATGACCTCAAAATGTTTTGAGGTTGACTAAACAACAGGAAACTGTGGGAAAATATTATTTACACATTTATCATAAAACTAGGAGGCTTTCTATTTCTTATACAAACAAAGCAGAGCCTAGACAAGGTGGGGGCATGATTTATAAGAATGAAGGGTCCAAAGGAGGGAAAACACATAGAAATGATGCTATTGATGTTCCTCAGCCACGGAGAAGGACTATGCAAAAGAGCGACGCATGCATTTAAGATGGAGGAGAGGGTATAAAAAGTGAAAAAGGTGGAAACAAAGGTCAGGATGGTGCGAGTGGCTCTGGACTCAGGGGAGGCTCTGGAGGAAACATTAGTGCTACGGATGTGTTGAGCACGCAGCTTGTGTCTGTACAGAATGACAACCATGAAGCTGCCGGACCAGAGGATGAGCCCAGAAAGCAACACTTCAGGGAACACAAACAGTGCTGCATACAGCGAGTCCATGATTCCATCACGATCTTCAATAGAACAATATCCATAACTTCTTTTAGCTGTCACGCTTTTGGCCTTTCAATTTACATTTAAAATATATATAGGGAAAATGCAATTTACCATCATGTACAGTATCCAGAACACGGAAATGCAGAAGTCAATGTGCTTTGGAGCCTTGATATTAAGGTCCTTCCAACAGGAATTCCTGGGGCTGATGGTGATGACCTGAAGACACTCAAGATGCAGGTGGAACCAATGGACATGCTCCTGCCCACTCTTTGAACATACAAAATAAATGTACAGCCCATCTCATTGATAAACTGCTTCATCCTAAAAGCTGTCATGATGTGGGGCACTCCTTTAGAGAGAATGATCAAGATGTTGGCCATAGTCATGTTCTTGAGGATCAAGTCAGTGGTCTCAGTGAGCATTCACGATAGTAAAGGACTAGATAGTGGGAAAGGAGAGAGAAATTTCCAGAATTCCAACTGTGGTCTGTGATAAGATCGTCATTCCTATTATCAGATCTCCGAGGTCCATTCTGATACCTATTATGTTTTACTTGAAATTAAGCAGCAGTCATTGCTCTGAGAAAAATAGTTTGCTAACATTTCTGTAGTCCGTCACGTGGTACATGCTGATGTCCTACCAGGTGTTGAGAGGCCAAGGAAGAAGAATCCAATGAGCTCAGTAGGTTGCCCTCATCCTGAGCAAAGTAGCATGGCTGTGCTCTTGTAAGCAAGAGTTACATTCAGGGAGACAGACAAAGCCATGGCAAATTAACGTGGAGATTTCTCAGTATGTTTCATGTGAAGTCATTATTACAAAGCAGTGAAAAGTGAGGAAATAGAAAGAAAGCATTGCCTGAAACTGGTATTTGCTGGTCACATTGAAAAAAGAAAAGTAAAGAAAGAAAAATTCAGTCACTGCCTGCATAACATGACAAAATTTCTCATTGGATTTGTGACTTAAACTTTGAATATAAATATTATAGACATGTATGTATTTTATGTATGTTCTTAGATAAAATGTATTCTAGCAATGCTGCACTTGGCCACAAGGGGGCGCACACATCTGATTTCGCTCACAGCAGCTGAGAGACTGCTGGTCTCTCAAAAAAATATAGTCACATGACTTGCAAAGGAACAGACTACTTTTTATGACCAACAACTATTTTGCAGTCACGTGGACCTTGATGGGTTCTTCCTTTTCTGAACCTTGGTGGAGGATGACTGTGAAGTTCAGAGTCGCTAGATGCACATTTCTCTGGATCAGCTGCAGCAGAGCATTTGGAAGGATTTTGTTGAAGTAACATTCTCAGTCTGTAACAGTTGTGACTTGAACAAAGCATCCTGAGGCAAAAGTTCGTGTCTCCAAATGCAGTCACGGTGACAGTATGTCCTGCATACGGAGCCATAAAGTAATAAAAATGTCTTTGAAATGTTGAAAACAGGAATAATCCTCAGTGAGAGTCAGGTTAAAATCCAAATGTGGAGCTGCTTTGGTGCCATCTAGACGACGGCCCTTCTCACATCAGCTGGGTAGAAGGAAAGGACTTGAGCGCTACCAATCTGAACGTTAAAGGGACCACCCCCAGTGTTCTTAGCTCCCATGGGCTGTAAATTCAACCACCTGAAGAAACTCCAACATTTACTGGGGTTATTATTAGAAGTACAAGGAGTTTTCTTCATTCTAAAATACCATTTTTGAGGTAGAAAGAGAGATAGAGAAGAGAGAATGGAGAGAAACAGGGCCTCCTGCTTTGGAAATGACCTCAAAATGTTTTGAGGTTGACTAAACAACAGGAAACTGTGGGAAAATATTATTTACACATTTATCATAAAACTAGGAGGCTTTCTATTTCTTATACAAACAAAGCAGAGCCTAGACAAGGTGGGGGCATGATTTATAAGAATGAAGGGTCCAAAGGAGGGAAAACACATGGAAATGATGCTATTGATGTTCCTCAGCCACGGAGAAGGACTATGCAAAAGAGCGACGCATGCATTTAAGATGGAGGAGAGGGTATAAAAAGTTAAAAAGGTGGAAACAAAGGTCAGGATGGTGTGAGTGGCTCTGGACTCAGGGGAGGCTCTGGAGGAAGCATTAGTGCTACGGATGTGTTGAGCACGCAGCTTGTGTCTGTACAGAATGACAACCATGAAGCTGCCGGACCAGAGGATGAGCCCAGAAAGCAACACTTCAGGGAACACAAACAGTGCTGCATACAGCGAGTCCATGATTCCATCACGATCTTCAATAGAACAATATCCATAACTTCTTTTAGCTGTCACGTTTTGGCCTTTCAATTTGCGATTTAAAATATATATAGGGAAAATGCAATTTACCATCATGTACAGTATCCAGAACACGGAAATGCAGAAGTCAATGTGCTTTGGAGCCTTGATATTAAGGTCCTTCCAACAGGAATTCCTGGGGCTGATGGTGATGACCTGGAAGACACTCAAGATGCAGGTGGAACCAATGGACATGCTCCTGCCCACTCTTTGAACATACAAAATAAATGTACAGCCCATCTCATTGATAAACTGCTTCATCCCAAAAGCTGTCATGATGTGGGGCACTCCTTTAGAGAGAATGATCAAGATGTTGGCCATAGTCATGTTCTTGAGGATCAAGTCAGTGGTCTTCAGTGAGCATTCACGATAGTAAAGGACTAGATAGTGGGAAAGGAGAGAGAAATTTCCAGAATTCCAACTGTGGTCTGTGATAAGATCGTCATTCCTATTATCAGATCTCCGAGGTCCATTCTGATACCTATTATGTTTTACTTGAAATTAAGCAGCAGTCATTGCTCTGAGAAAAATAGTTTGCTAACATTTCTGTAGTCCGTCACGTGGTACATGCTGATGTCCTACCAGGTGTTGAGAGGCCAAGGAAGAAGAATCCAATGAGCTCAGTAGGTTGCCCTCATCCTGAGCAAAGTAGCATGGCTGTGCTCTTGTAAGCAAGAGTTACATTCAGGGAGACAGACAAAGCCATGGCAAATTAACGTGGAGATTTCTCAGTATGTTTCATGTGAAGTCATTATTACAAAGCAGTGAAAAGTGAGAGGAAATAGAAAGAAAGCATTGCCTGAAACTGGTATTTGCTGGTCACATTGAAAAAAAGAAAAGTAAAGAAAAGAAAAATTCAGTCACTGCCCGTACAACATGACAAAATTTCTCATTGGATTTGTGACTTAAACTTTGAATATAAATATTATAGACATGTATGTATTTTATGTATGTTCTTAGATAAAATGTATTCTAACCCATACCTGGCATGGTAACCACATGAATTAAATGAAAAAAAACTTAATTTTCAATTAAACGGTCATTATTATCAAATGTCAGGCACATATTACTCATACTTTGCATACAGGAGTGGAACCCAATAAAAATAACTCCTTTTTTTTTCTTTTGGTTTTTCAAGATAGGGTCTCACTCTAGCTCAGGCTGACCTGGAATTCACTATGTAGTCTCAGGCTGGCCTTGAACTCACGGCGATCCTCCTACCTCTGCTTGCCGAGTGCTGGGCATGAAGGCAGGTGCCACCATACTCCGATAAAAATAGCTCTTTAAGGGCTGGAGAGATGGCTTAGCGGTTAAGGTGCCTGCCTCCTAAGCCTAAGAACGCTGGTTCCAATCTCCAGCGGTTCCAATCTCCAGGTCCCACGTTTAGCCAGATGCAGTGACGCAAGGGCGCAATGCCGAACTTGCCCACAAGGGGGGCCGCACACATCTGGATTTCGTTCACAGCAGCTGAGAGACTGCTGGTGCTCCCAGCTCTGTCTTCCTCTCCTTCTCTACCTGTTTCTCTCTGTGTGTCTCTCTCCAAAAATAAATAAAATAATAAAAAAATTTTAAAAAATAAAAAATGGCTCTTTAAGAAAATATTAAAAGAAAGAATAGCCAGGCATGGTGGAGCACGCCTTTAATCCCGGAATTCGGGAGGCAAAGGTAGGAGGATCGCCGTGAGTTCGAGGCCAGCCTGAGACTACATAGTGAATTCCAGGTCAGCCTGGACTAGAGCGAGACCCTACCTCGCAAAACCAAAACATAAAAAACCAAAAACCATAAGAAAGAAAGAAAGAATAAAAATAGGCAAAACAACCCAATAAATCCAATCCTCCTATAATATTCACTGAATAATAAGTATGTGTACAATATTATATAAAACAGTATTGGATATAATACACTAGCAGAAATCTTCAATAAAAATAGTAGGAAATACCAGTTCTATGCCTGGATATGATAAAGCCACAACTTTCATGACTTGGGAATGGAAGTAAGCATTGGTACAGCCAATTCTGGAAGATGGTTGACAGTATCTAAATAAGTGGACCATATGGATCCTAGGGAATCAGACCTTTGGCTTTTCAGACAGGGACCTTAACTGCTAAGCCATCTCTCCAGTCCAAATAGTTCCACTTTTATGAACACGCTTGCACACAATTCTCTATTTAATTCACCAAAGACAAACCCCAGACCCTATATTCCAGTCACAGTTATACTAGTGGCAACTTAATGACAACCCCATATGTGCTTTAACAATAAAGTGACCCGATTGTTGTATATTCACACCATACAATCCTACATAACAATTCTAATGAAGACCAGTAACACATTTAAAAAAAGTCTTATGCCCATAGATTAGATGTGTTCTCATTTAGTTCAAGAAGCTTCTTTTATAAATGTTTTGTTTGTTTGAGAGATGGAGAGAAAGAAAGGGACAGAGAGAGAATGAGTGCAGCAGAGCCCATAGCCACTGAAAACAAACTCCAGACGCATGTGTCACCTTGGGTATCTGGCTTTTCATGAGTACTGCAGAATTGAACTTGAGTCCTTGGGCTTTTCAGGCAAGCGCCTTAATTGGTGAGCCATCTCTCCAGTCTTTGAGAAGCTTCTTTTTGAAGATCGTGGTAACTATTGGGGAGGTAGAAAACAAAGTTCTCAGAAGATGTGACAGTTGAGTCCTCTACTGTACTCTCAAAGAGACATCTCTGTCATATCCTTCAAGGCTCAGGGAACATTGTGAAACATGCAGTGGAAAGAGCATAAAAGCCAAAGAATTTAGAGGAGCGCTCTTGAATGCTGAACTCCAGGCACAAACTAGTCGTTGCATTCTTAACCTCACAGAGGCTGCTGTTATCTGCAAATGCTAAGACCTGCCTATCACCATGGAACATGGGGAGGGCAGGAAGAACATCAAAATAGAAGTGGACTAGTGTGAAAAGTTACAGGCTTTCTGTGGAAGGAGGATGAGGAGGCTAAAAGAAAGTAACGAGAAGAAGTATGATTATTGTGACTCAATTCATTAATACATGAATGAGAAATTTCAACCTACACTTTAAAAAGATAAATAAACATATGGGCAAAAATAGCAAAATTTACAGAGGTTGTGGATGGTTGTATTTATATAAAGCACAATCAAAAATGTGCTCTTAACTTGCAGTTTTATTTTGCTCAGATTTGTGTAGGAATACAGCATTAAATATCAAATAAAAGTAACAATTTGGGACTTGAACATGGCTAAACTGGATGCAAAGACGGTCACCTATGCTTACAAAGCTACGACATCCATATTTCCACATATGTGTAATATTTAGTTGTTTTCTTAACTTCCCATTTTATTCCCTTTGCTGAGATTTCTGATGCACGATCTTGGCTGTAAAACTTTTTATTTTAATGTATTGACCTAACAGAAAAATACCAAATGCAATTAGATTCAGAAATTCTAACGAAATGCAGTCCTCTGACTATGCTTTATTTCTTCTGGAAACTATCACGTGGCTTATGGATTTAACAAGTGCAAATTTGATCTGGAAGCAGAAATATTCACTTGTTATGACTCTATGGAAAAAAAAAAAAACCAAACAAAATGCATGGTGGTGTCTATCAAATAAATTGTTAACACAATTACTTTGTCAAATGAAATGAATCGCAAAATATTAATATATTTTAAAATAGTGTGAGAAATCAAGCTACTAATGACTGAAGGTTTAAAACATACTTTCCATGCTAGGAGCTCAGTAGATAAAGCAGTCACAGCTAAAAGCTTGAGTACAGCCATGGTGGGTAACCAACTGCTCTTGATTTGGCTAATAGATCCATCCAGTGGAATGGAACTCATTGCTGGAACTGGGAAATAAGTCAAAACCAGGTACAAAAAATGAGCTCAGTCTCCAAGAGCAAGATACCACCAAATGTGGGCTAGAAGAGAGCCAACGCATATAAAATTCCCTCCAAAACATAGATGGTCATCCCTTCTATCTAGTACTAACTTTTCTCTCCATTGGAGAATTTGCTTATTTTTTTTCAGGTGGACAACGAACCTGAAGGGACGATCAGCTAACCACACCTCACCAGGGCCCCAGCTGAAACCATAGAACAACGCAGGGGAAGGGCAAGAGTTCAGCGTTCATGGCGATCACGACACCAGAAAAAGGCTGAAGAGATAAACACAGAGAACATCCAACTTCAACTAAGCCAGATATCCAGAGACACAGAGGCTCCCAAAACCTCATCACTGAAACAGAACTAAAATGACCCCAATGTGGCTCAGGGAAACTCGCGGAAGAGGGGGCAGAAAGATTGTTAGAGTCACGAGTTGGGGCATTATGCACAGAGACTGGGGCCTACCCCCCAGAACTCTTGACTAACCTCACAATGCACAACCCACATTCCCCATTGATGAGGGTCCCTTTGAAAGTGGGAGGACAGGCAGGAGGACAATGGAACCAATACTATGAATGTAAAATCAGAATAATATAAATTTTAAAAAAAGGAAAAATTAAAAAAAAAAAAAAAAGCTTGAGTGCTCACGTTCCATCCGCAGACCGCTATTAACAAGCCAGAGGCTGTGGCAGGCTTCTGTCACACAAACAATCTGACAGCAGGATGGGAGGTAGAAAAGGAAAATCTATTAAAAGATCTTGATGAGCAGAGGGGGAAGAAAAGCAGGTCAAGATTGAGAGACACTTTCCATCAAATTCAATGGATCTGGATCGCTGAGAACAGACCAAAAGTTGTGCTCTGACTTTACACACAGTATGACCAGCACACTCACGCATCCACAAACACACACCCAGAATTAATTAATACAATAGGCTTTTAAAAAGCTTCCATTTGCTAATACCTTTGTCGACATAACTATTAGAAGCAACGTCTATGACACATTCTTACATAAGAGAGTCATATATATGACATAATTCAATCAAGAAGCCTGTAATATTATCTAAGTAATATGAAATATTATGCATTGTCCAAATTGAATAAAGAACACCTACAAGGTGCAGGTATCACTCATTGGTAGACAATCTGCCTGCCATGGACAAGGCCCTGTTTTCATAACAATACCAATAAACAAAAAGCAAAATCATGCCATCAGTTTGGGCTTAATATTAGAACATTTTTAAACCTTAGGAAATACCACAAGATACTTGTGTCCTGAAAACTATTGTTCAAGGTTCATAATCAAATCGTGGCATCCCCTTCCATTCTGTGCTCCCAAGTTCAAGAGGGACAGAAATCCCAGCAATGCCATTAATCTGATTTTTCAGTGACTTCCCTTGCTCCCTTCCATGCTTGCTTGCTCTGCCCTGCAGACTGAAATAGAACACTTACCTGACTCTGTGTCTCTGCAGAACATTCTGTTCAGTGCGCAGATCCTGGCTTCACAACCAGCATGTGGGAGGGGGAGGCAGCTCATCCCAGAGATAACGTCTGTGACCTCACTTCCCTTCTGACTGCAATTTTCACTTCACCTGCAGTGGCTGTGACAGCACTGGCCTGGGGAGCCGAGAACTTTTCTAAAACTTGTTCTGATTGCTAATTACCAGAACCAATTATGAGTTCCATATGTCACAAAAGAAACAAAGTGCATTGAAGGGCCTCTGACCTGTTTATGATCTCTGATGGAGACCTGATGGATCCCTGTGGAAGGTTTAGAAAATATGGGACTTTGAGCTATGAGACCTCAAATGAAAAGAAGTCTACGTGTCTCCCTTAGTCCCAGGACTCCCTGTGTGCTTTGAACATAAATACAGTTGATTTTTTTCAGATCCCTAACCTGCCATATTTTAGAGAACTCAACAGAATACTGGAATCAGTCAAAATCTGATGTCATTTGATGAAGTAAAAGGGTGAACATGATGTAATTTACACTGGAAATCAATGGGCTAACTTGTACTACTGTATTCAAATTAATTTGGACATGATGATATGAAAATACCCTGTGAAAAATTACAAATACTGACCTCAACAGTGATAGGAATTCTTACCATATATATGTATATATGGCACGGGCCTTGAAGAAAGAGAATAGCGAACATCCCTCACAAGAAAAAGTGTTTTTGGTTGATAGTTCATCAGAAAATTTCTGTATTATTTATAAAATCAGTATATAGTTTCTCCAAAAAGCTAAAAATAGAGCTATCTTGTGACCCTGATATACCAGTCCCTGGCTATATACCAAAAGAACTCAATAGCCAACCACAGAGATACTTGCAAATCCATGTTTATGGCTGCTCAAGTCACAATAGATATGAAATGGAATCAGTACAGATGTCCATCAACTGAAAAATGGATAAGAAAATGTGGAATATAGTGTAAAATATATTTAGTCATAAAACTTCAATTCGTGGACTAGGGAGATGGCTTAGTGGTGAAGGTGCTTGCCTGCAAAGCCTAATGACCTGGGTTCAATTCCCAAGTACCCTCATAAAACTAGATGTCCAAAGTGGTGCATGCATTTGGAGTTGATATGCAGTGGCAGGAGGCCCTGACACACCCATTCTTTCTTTTTCTCATTTTCTCTTCCCTCTCTCTCTGCTTGCCAATAAGTCATTAATTTTAAAAAATATATAATAAAATCTGCATGAAATCAATGGACCTAGAAGCTTTGTGGTTCAAGGCATCTACAATAACATAATGACAATTCTACATATACAAAAGAGAATTTTTCTTTGTTGACATCTCCTTCTCTAGAGGCAAATGGACCACTCCCTAATAGCTTAGCTTATGGAAGAAAAACTAAGTATTAAAGCTTGTTTACCATAAATATCCACCAATACCATTAACATTTGTAACTGTGTGTGCCCCAGTTTTTCATATTGCACTTATGACATAAGGAACATTTGGAGAATCAATTCCTGGCCTAAGGCAGCTACTAGCTGGGTCTAGATTCAACAGGTAAAGATATTTTCTTTAACATATAAATTTCACATTCATGATATGCCCATGTTTACTCATGATTCTGTATTACTACTGAAGGTATCTGCCCTTGTGAACACCCCAGTTTTGGTGTTTGTTGGGAAAACATAATTCTTCAGTAGAGTGGTCCAGATGAATTAGCTCTCTCAAGAATAGTACCACAAGTTACCTAATTTACCTAAGTTATTTTACTAATTTTTCAAATTTGCCTAAGTTATTGTGATTGAGGGAATGTCACTGACAAGAGCGCCCTACTGTAACATAAGAAAACCTCATCACATCATGATCCACAATGTCTGATCACAATGCAAGCTTGTGAGAAGATAAAGTGACTGGGGATTGCCACACCATGTCCCTCTGTGAGTTCATACGCTCCACTATAACATCACATTACAACACTCTGACATCAATATACCCCACTTTTATATCCTAAACCCACACTTTGAAATTCCAATGGCCTTTTGTTACATCACAATGGCAACAATGACATGTATGGTTTACTCTGACAACCAACTGCCCACTGTGGCATCGTAATACGTGACTGACCTCACAATGCGCCAACGTAACATTCCAATGATTCAATGTGATGTCACCATGCCACTCTTTGACTTCACTGTGACATCATACCACTAGCTTGGTTTGATCACAAAAACCTACTGTGGAGGGCTGGAGAGATGGCTTAGCGGTTAAGGCGCCTGCCTCCTAAGCCTAAGAATGCTGGTTCCAATCTCCAGCGGTTCCAATCTCCATGTCCCACGTTTAGCCATTTGCAAAGTGACACAAGGGTGCAATGCCGCACTTGACCACAAGGGGACGCACACATCAGGATTTCATTCACAGCAGCTGAGACTGCTGGCATGCCCATCTCTATCTGTCTCCCTCTCCCTCTCTGTCTGTCTGTCTCTCTCTGTGTGTCTCTCTCCAAAAATAATTTAAAAATAATTTAAAAAATTTAAAAAAAACCTACTGTGACATCAGAATTCCCAATGTGACATCACTATCCTACCCTAGGACAACAAAAAGCTCTGATCTAGTTTGACAATGCTTCACTATTACCACACAATGACCAACTCTCACCCTACAACACCTTAGCCATCCAGAGAAATATGCTCCCATTTGTGACAGATCCTTGGATAGAAACCACCAGATCTCCAGTGCAAGACATATTGGCCTTACCTAAAGTATGTCCTAACTTTCTTAGCTACTAGCTACAGTCTGCTAGATATATAAATATCCTATTTAGGTCTAGAGAGATGGCTAAGCAGTTAAGGTGCTTGCCTGGGAAGCCTAACAACCCAGGTTCGATTCTGCAGTACTCATGTAAGCTAGATGCACAAGGTAAAGCATGCATCTAGAGTCTGTTTGCAATGGTTGGAGGCCCTGGTGAGCCCATTCTCTCTATCATCTATCTATGTATCTATGTATCTATCTATGTATCTATCTATGTATCTATTATCTATGTATCTATGTATGTATGTATGTATGTATGTATGTATGTATGTATGTATCTATCTATCTATCTATCTATCTATCTATCATCATCTATCATCTTTCTGCCTGTCATTTTTCTCAAATAAACAAATAATGTAAAATATTTATAAAAAAGAAATGCCCTGCTTTAAAGAAGTGTCAGTTTTCCTGTGGGCTTAAATAACACACAGTCTCTCCAGCCCTTAAAAATATTTTTGAGCCGGGCGTGGTGGCGCACGCCTTTAATCCCAGCACTTGGGAGGCAGAGGTAGGAGGATCGCCGAGAGTTCGAGGCCACCCTGAGACTACATAGTGAATTCTAGGTCAGCCTGAGCTACAGTGAGACCCTACCTCGAAAAACAAATATATATTTGATGTACATTCAGTTTTACCACTCGTTAAAAATGAAAAGAACTTTTCATATTGAGGTGAAAGTGCTTGTTTATTTGCATAAAAATCATTAGATTTTTATTTCTATTTTATCTTAAATTTTTACTTCTTAATACATGTATATTATGTATTTTGATCATATTCACCCTCATCAAATAATATTATTCCTCAATCCTGCTGAATTCTCCCTTCTTCCCAAATAATTTCCCTCCTTCTTTAATGTCAGTTAAGGTTACAAAACAAGTTTAATTAGTACTACGTGCATGAGCACAGGTGAGAGGTTATTTACAGGAGATGGGAAACTTACCAATAGTTACAAGACTGACGGTGTCTCCCTGTCACCAATAACCATTGATTACCACTATCTCTTGGGGAGATGGGGGAGGCACATGAGTTACACCCTCATCCATGCCAGAGGTTGACAGGCTGAATCTTGTACAGCTATTTTGCAAGCAACAACAGCCACTGTGTGCTCATAAGTGCAACAGCAATGTCACCTGTGGAAAGACAGTGTTCCACCCACCACACTCCTACCATGGCTATTGCATTCTCCTGGGTCCCTCTTCCATGACGCTTTCTGTGCTTATGGTGTAACTATATAATATCTATTAGGAACTTGACAAGAATTCCTAATGTGCCCATTTAACAAAAGTGGCTCCATCCATGTTTCCTATAATCTCTGCAGACAATGGGTTTGAGTCAGATTTGTGGCGAACAAATATGGTCTCTTTCCTATGGTAAGGGCCTGAAATTTAGTCAAATAGGGGTTGTTTATCCTCAGAACAGTCTCACCACTATTTCAAAAGTTGGCACATCTTGTCTGGATACTTAGTTGTATAGAATACAGGGTCAACAGCTGGGTAAGACTGTTGAAGCTTTTCTCCATCAATACCTTGCGCGGCACCTTCTGGCACAGTGAAAACTAGCCTTCTAGAAGGAACTGTCCAGCTCAGCTCCTGCTTGACGTCTCTATGTTCTGCATCCAAATTTTGAGGAATGTGCAGCAATAGAAGCTTACAATCTAGTTTTAGTGGGCAAGCAAGGGCAGTGGGAATATAAGGGGGCTCAGGGGTCTTGAACTAAGGAAATACTCTTAGGGAGGTTTCCTATACAGAAAATAGGGGTTTTTCATTTCATAAACTAAGGTTTCATGGGGCAGCATTATCCAGGCACAGAGATGGATCATTCAAACTAATCACAAATAAGGATGCCACAGTAGGACAGTGTGAGTTCCCAGAGACGCACTGTGGTGTTATAACAGATAACTGCGATGTCACATTCTGGTGTTATTATGTGACTTCAGTCATTGCGTGGCAAAAGTGGGGCAATGTGATATCAGAATGGGACATTTTGTTCACACAAAATGGAAGAGTGATGTCACGTTGTGGAGTTTGATGTCACAGTGGAGAACTTTCTTGTTCTAATGCGGAATTGTTTCGTCACAGTAGGTTCTTGTGATGTCACAATCTGGCATTGCAATCAGACCAGTGTGACAGTATAATGTCACAGTAGACATGGTGACAACATATTGGTGCATCATGATGTCACTTTGGGCTATTGCACTTGAACATTTCAAAGATGCCTTGAGAAGCTACACTCCATCCTCAAATGATGCTGCAAACATGGCTGCCAGTGAAGCCAGAAAATTCTGCTTCAGAAGGCCTTGTTTCATTCATAACTGCTCCAACTGGTGCCAGAACTTGAAACTTCACTTCAACCATGTTATCCCCAAAACCCTGCCTGCAGCTATACCAGTTACCAGACCTGGCCTTGGAGGCTTAGAACTTTGTAATCCAGTTCTCAGCACAGTCCTGGATGTAGAAGACCACCTACCTTAGCAATTAACTGAAAATCTGACTAACAGAAAGAAAGCTGGGGCTGGAGAGATGGCTTAGCGGTTAAGGCACCTGCCTCCTAAGGCTAAAGAATGCTGGTTCCAATCTCCAGCGGTTCCAATCTCCAGGTCCCACGTTTAGCCAGATGCAGTGACACAAGGATGCAATGCTGCACATGACCACAAGGGGGTGCACGCATCTGGATTTCGTTTGCAGCGGCTGAGAGGCTGCTGGCACGCTCATCTCTATCTGTCTTCCTCTCCTTCTCTCTCTGTGTCTCTCTCCAAAAAGAAAGAAAGAAAGAAAGAAAGAAAGAAAGAAAGAAAGAAAGAAAGAAAGAAAGAAAGAAAGAAAGCAAGCTTGTGATTGTTTTTCTGTGGAACTCCAATTAAATCATATATGTTTGGAGTTTGTATAACTGAGAGCCAAACATTTGTAATGCTGTCACTGGTTGAATTAGAGCATATATGTAGCATGTCACCTCCTCATATGGATAAATAAAGTCTGTTCACCATGCTTTTTGGCTTTATCTAAAAGGCTACTTTTCTATTTCTGGTGCCTCTTGACCCCAGTATTATCCTTCCCTCTTCAGTATGGTGAGATCATTGTATAGATCCTGACATCATGAAAGCTGTCTTTGGGGGGGGGGAAGAATGCAGCTCATCTGTGATATAAAGGTCTGTGATCCCCCCCCCCCACCTTCCTTCAGAACTATGGGGAAAGCAGGAAGCTTATCCCTTAAAATAAAGGTCTGACTATGACCCCATTTCCCCTTAGAACTGTGGGGGAGACAGGCACCTCCTCCTGGGATAAAAATCTGACTGTGCCCCTACCTGGCAATGGTAGTGGTTGATTTCGCATCAAGAATTTTTGGAAACTTTTTTTCCATAGATAACTGCCAAAACCAAGTATGAGCACCTTTGAGCATCGCCAAAAGGTGAAGCGTTTGGAAGAAGCTCCTTACTTCATCACCGAGGACTGACAGGGGTTGCAGACAGAGTGCAGGAAATATAGATGTGTGCTCATGAGAGATGTTGGAGATTGGAGTGTCTTTATGGAGTCCAGGCTTTCTCAAGATCTTCTCCATATTGGGTGGATTTTTGACTTGTGAAACTGTAAACTAAGAAATATTAGGGAGTTGATCAACAGAACAGGATTGTTCCAGTATCCAAGAAGCTAGTCTACAAAGGAATAATGAAAGAGCATTATGTCATAATTTATATCAGAAAATATGGTAGTCATGGGTCCAATCAAAAGAAAATTAATTTGGAAATGGTACCATGCAGATGTTTTAGGGAAAAGTAGAAGTGTTGAACTCAGCAATGATATAAAGTTGAAGCTGACTTGTATTACTAGAAAATCAAATTTTATAATAGTACATCAAAAAAAAGCACTTCCTTTAAATAGGACAACCAACGTTGCATCTAATTGCCACTGTGTTGATATCTTTTCATCCAAGGAATCCTTACCTGGGATAATGCTACATGATAGTGTAATGGGAAATTTGATGTTATGGGATGCTTCCTGGAACCCCAGGCCATGAGTACATATCTGAAAACTAACCAAACAAATGGCAACATCAGATTCAAGAAAAAGATGTTTTAATCTGGATAATATTATTGTTTTATTTTTAATTTTTAAAAATATATTTACATATTATTATTAGAACATATTTTGTATGGATACATGCGTTGGTACCCTTTTTTTCCTCATCCCTGCCCCCACTCCACTGGGGACTCTCCTTAATCGGGTTTCAGCTATTCCCTATGGGGTAGTGGATTATGCGTTGTGGGAGCAGCAGTCAATTTAGGGGGAGGCAATGCCTCTGGGCATGATATCTCAACCTGTGGCTCTTACAGTCTTTCTGCCCTCTCTTCCCCAAATTTTGCTGATCTGGGGTGGGTGTGTTTTAAGTCTACTTCTGTTAGAGCTCTTAGGAACTTTTGGATCTGTGCTTAGGTAAATGTTGAGTATCCTCAGCATCTGTCTCCTTCACCCTGATGCTGATGGAAGCAGCACTCCTGATCACTTGTCTCACCAATTCCTCTGGTTTAAGCTGTGACCACGCTGAAGCGTGAGGGGTAGTTTATCTCCTCGGTTCTCACCACATTCTGAAAAAGAAGAACAGATTCTCCAGCGGAGGGTGAAGTCAGCACAGTTTAAATGACATAAGCATTATTAATTTAAAGAGAATTTGATGTATGTAGGTCCTCTTTTAGCCAAAGACTACTGAGGGCATGACACTGGAGAATATAATCTTTGTCTCCATAGGATTCTGATCTGGTTCCCAATTCCAGATATGGGTTTCTTTATACTGGGTAGATCTCTTAGCCAATCAGAAAGCTATTGGTTACTTGCTGAGGCTATGTGCCACTATTGCACTGGCGTGTATACCCTGTCAGTGTGTTTGCTTCTGAGTAGCTTAGACCTCTGTATACTCAGAGCATTGTTGGCCACTTTTCCCCAGTAGCTCATGTAGCACTTTCCAGCACTAGACAGGCTGTCTGAGGACTGGCTTGCTTCTAGATTCCAGACAGGTCTGTTCATGCTCTGTGTCAGTAGTATATGGTGTCTTTGGCAATAGTTTTACCTTTTGCCTCAGGTGGGTAATCAAGTGCTTTGACAAGAAGTCTGTCTTGTTTTTGGGGACCTCATAGGTCTCTTTGATCAACAACTCATTGTGGGTAGCAACTGATTAGTGGTAATGGAAGTTAAAGGTCAGAGACAAATTTTCTTTTAAGGATAAGCTACATCCCACCCTCTCCAAGACCCTTCCTTACAGATGCACAGATGCCCCCCCCACTCCTATTGGGGATTATATCTTTTAGTCTATCTTAAAGGTTTCTCTGCTACCAGTTTATTTTGGATTTAGTTTTGTTTGTTTTCCCCCATTGTCCCCTCCCCCCCACACCCTTCCCTCCCTATTATCTGGACCTTGAGTTGTCTATGAGCTATGTCATCAACTCAAGCTGGTCCAGGTTAGGAACCAAAGATAAGTGAGACCATGAGGCCTTTGTCTTCCTGTGATTGTGTGAGTTTGCTGAGTGTGATCTGTTCCAAGTCTGTCCATTTTTCTACAAATTTCATTGTATTTTTTTCTTACTTCTGAGTAGAATTCCATTGTGTAAATGGACCACAAGTTCTTTATCCATTCATCCAATGATGGGCACCTGGATTGCATCAGGTTCTTAGCTATTATGCGTTGGGCAGCTGTAAATATGGTTGAGCAAATATCTCTGTAGTGACGCATGGAAATATTAGGATAGATGCTCAGTAAGGGAATAACTGTATCGATATAGGAATCTATATATTGATTTCCATAGTGGGTTTATAAGTTTACATTCCCACCCTCAGTGAATGATGATCCTTCTTTTCCCACATCCTCAGCAACATATATTGTTGATAGATTTTTAATTATTCCCATCCTTAGTGGAGTAAGGTGGGATAAGGTGGGATCTCATGATTGTTTTACTTTGCATTCGCCTAATGGTTAGGGATGTTGAACATTTTCTTAAGTGTGTGTTAGCCATTTGTAATTCTTCCTCTGAGAACTCCCTATTCAGTCCTCTGCCCCATTTTTAGAGTGTGTTGTTTGCTTTTTTTGTTTAGTTTTTTGAGATCTTTGTAAATTCTAGATATTAGGCCCCTATCAGTGGTATAGCTTGTAAAAATTTCTCCTACTCTGTGGGTAATCTGTTGGCTCTGATTATGGTATGTTTGTGCAAAAGCTTTTTAGCTTCATGCTATCCCACTAGTTGAGTGAGTTGTTTAATTCCTGGGCTACTGGAGTTTTGTTCCGGAAGTATTTCCCCAGTCCTATATCATGCAGATTTCCTCATATTTTTTCTTCCAAATAGGAGAAGAGTTTCGGGTCTCATATTGAGGTTTTTAAGGGCTGGAGAGATGGCTTAGCAGTTAAATGATTGCCTGTGAAGCCTAAGGACCCCAGTTCAAGGCTCAATTCTTCAGGACCCATGTAAGCCAGATGCACAAGGGGGTGCATGCATCTGGAGTTCGTTTGCAGTGGCTGGAGGCTCTGGCGTACCCATTCTCTCTCTCTCTCTCTCTCTACCTGCCTATTTCTGTATCGTTCTCTCTCACATAAATAAATAAATAAATAAATAAATAAATAAATAAATAAAATATAAATAAATAAATAAATAAATATTGAGGTCTTTAATCTATTTGGACTTGATTTTTGTGTATGGTGAGACAAGTGGGTCTATTTTGATTTTTCTGCATATGGTTATCCAATTTGTCCATGTTATTGGCATCTTTGTCAAAGATCAAGTAGCTTCTTGACCTAAGGTCTGGGTCTTCAAATCTCTTCCATTGGTCTATATTTTTTATTTATGTAAGTATCATGTCATTTTTGTTATAATGGCTTTGTAATATAGCTTCATATCAGGTATGGTGATACCTATAGAGGTGTTTCTTTTGCTGAGGATATGTTTGTATATCCAAGGCCTGTTGCCCTTCCATACGAATTTTGAGATCATTTATTTTATTTCTGTGAAGAATGATGCTGGAATATTTATTGGTATTGCATTAAATCTGTATATTGCTTTTGGTATAATTGTCATTTTGCCAATAATAATTCTACCTATCCAGGAGTATAGGAAGTTTTTCCATCTACTCAACTCCTCCTTGATCTCTCTAATGAGTTTTTTTTTTAATGTTTCATTATATAGGTCTTTCACATCCTTGGTTAGTGTTATTCCAAAGATTTTAATTTTTTTGTTGCTATTGTGTGGGTCCTCACTGTTTCTGGGGATTGTTGGCCACCAACATCTCGGGTGCAGGGGGAGCTGAGGGGAAGCAGGGTCTTGGAGTGGATGAGTGAGGGGGGCGATGAACCACCCAGGAGATGGTCTGATGGATAGCACGTTCTCATTTATCCAAAAGGGGAGTGGGTTTATAAACACTTGAGAAAGGTTGAGAAGACACATATAGACTAAAAGGTGACTGGATACATAGGTTTATGGGTTGCTATCTAATTGGCTGGTGTTGGGAGAAGTTGCAAGGGAGATAACAGATTTTTTTGGAGCAGATTTTTTTGAAGAATGTCCTGATGATTCTCACAATTTCATTGATGTCTGTTGGAACCACGCCTTCTTATTTCTGACATTTTAGATTTTGTTAATTTGAGACTTCTCTTTTTTTGCTTCATCAAATTAGTGAGGGGCTTTTTCAAAGAAGCAGCTTATTTAATCAATTTTCTTGTTTTCTTAGTTTCCAGCTCATTGATCATGACTATTTTATTTCTATCTGGAACTCTGAGTGTTGGATTCTTCTTGTTTTTCCAATGCCTGTAGGTGGACAGTTAGGTTATTAATTTGGAGTCTCTCTGTCTTGATTATGAAGGCATTTAGAGCCATGAATTTTCCCCTTAGGACTGCCTTCATTGTGTGTTTTCATTATCATTCAATTATGGAAACTTTACAAGTTCTTTTTTTTTTTTTTCACAACCCAGTCATTGTTTAAAAGTTCAGCCTTCAGGAGATGGTGGAGCTCCTAATGTCTCTTGTTGTTAAGTTCTAGTTTTAAAGAGGTGTGATCTGATATGATGCAGGAAGTCTATTTTGGAGAAGGTTCTGTGGGCTGCTGAGAAGAATGTGTATTCTGAAGAGTTGGGGTGGAAAGTTCTGTAGATGTGCATTTGGTCTAGTTGATCTATGTTGTTGTAATCTCTATTATTTTCCTTTAGATTTTCTGTTTGGATGATCTCTGTATTGGTAATAGTGGAATAATGAAGTCCCCAATTATGATGTTGTTGGTGTTTATTTTTGTTTTGTTGTCAAGTATTTTTTATTTTATAAACTGGGGTGCACCCGTGTTTCATGCATATAGATTTATGATTGGGATATCCGTATGTTAGATCATTCCCTTGAGCAGTAAGAAATGACCTTCTTTGTCCTTTTTGATTACTTTTACTTTGAGGTCTATTTTGTCAGATATTAATGTAGCAACACTTGTTTTTATCTTATTTCCCTTCACTTGGAATATCATTCTCCATCCTTTCGCCTTGAGGTAGGATATTCCATAGTTCCCTCATATTCTGTTTACATGATTTTTTGAATTTAGCAAAGTTTTTGGACTCTTGGTCACTTCTTCTGTCTTGTCTTCCAGCTCAGAGGTTCTGCCTTCCACATGGGTGACTGTTACTGAGGGGTTCTAGAGAGGTTTTTTAAAGCTCTATTTGATTTTTGTTTTCTGTTGTGTTATTTGTCATGTGTCCATCTCTTTTTTGAGGTATGATTTCAGTTTGAGGTTTGATTTTTCGATGCTTCCTGGCATTTATTCTTGCCTTTGATCATGTCTTCATTAAGCTTAATTAGCTGATTATTACAGAGGATCTCAATAAATCCTCTGTTTGTTGGCTCACCTTCAATTCATTCATATCTCTTTTGAGACTCCTCTGGTTTCCTTCAATTAAGTTAAGCTTAGTGACAAAAACTCAGTTCTCTAAGAGAAAATTTTGCTCAATTTCATTTATGTTATTACTCATTTTTTGATGGTTTTATTCCAGTTCAGCAATTCTTTTGATCAGGGTCAAATTTTTTGTTGTATTTTCATTTTGTGACTCGATTTCTGTTGTTTTCTCTATGATGTTATTGGAGGCTTCCATTGTGGGACTAGGCATCCTTGGTGGAGTTCTCTCAGTTTTCTGACTTACATTAGTTTTTTGTGCATTGCGGTCTACCCATCTTGGGGAAACATTTTATTTTATTGAGGGGGAAGCAAGTGTTTGCCCTTGTAAGATGTTCAGTGAGTGTTTTAAATGTGAACTGGATTTGTGTACGATGGGGTTATGCCTGCAGATGTGCACATGGTGGTGATTGCACGTACATCAAAGGTACCTGGGGATCTGAGAGGTGGGAAACTGGGAACTCTGACCTACTCACTCCTTTTGTGCACACTCTTCAGCACATGGGGACCAGGGATTGGGGAACCAGGACCAGGGAAACAGGGGATCCAGGGGTAAGAGGCCAGTTTCCACAGTAACCAGTACACCCTCTGGCTCAAGAGAATAGGGATTTGGGGACCCAAGGGCTGGTCAATCAGGAAATCTGAGCAAAAGCCTGTTTCTGCAGCACATATGCAGTGAGCAAGCCACCCAAAGAAAGCAGCAGGTATACTGACTGGGCCAGGGACCTGGGAGGTGGGGAATGAACAGGGAGCTCTGGCCTACTCAGTACATGTACCCTCCAGAGCAGGGAGTAGGGATTTGGTGACCCAGGTGCCTGTCAGTCAGGAAACCAGAGCAAAAGGCATAACACATGATTCCACAGCACACATGAAGGAACCAGGCTGCCTCAAGCCAGCTTCAGGGTTCTGATGCTAGATTACTGGGAGGTGGGGGCTATCCAGGAGTTTTGGCCTACATATTCCATGGCTGCACCCTCCAGAGCAGGGGATATGGGAGCTGAGCACCCAGGGTCCATTAACTTAGAAAGGTGAAGCAAAGGTCCTGCTTTTGCAGTGTGCTCACAGGGTCCAGCCAGCCCCAAGCCAGCAGCAGGTGAACCATGTCCAGGGAGCTGGGAGGTTGGGAAGGAACACGGAGCTCTGGCCTACTCACTCCGTGTGTGTGCACCCTCAGGAACAGGGCATCTGGGAGTTGGGGACACAGGGATCATTCAATCAGGGAGGTAAAGCAAGGGGCCTACTTCTGCAGCAAGTTTGCAGGGTCCAGGCAGCCCAAGCCAGCAGCAGGGTAACCCAGAAAATGATCTATAAAATTTCAGCTATTCTCACACTTCAATACAATATTCACCTATGTCCACTGTCCTTATAACTGACGTGCTTCTTATTCTCCCCAGTGAGAAGGGAAATATTCTATCAGTACCCATTCTCTCATTACTAGAACATAATATTGTTTATACCTATCCCTCACATACAGTAGTTCTTAGCTGGCTCAAGGTTCAACACAAGATGCTTTTGTTTTTACCATAGCAGCTTATGACATGATACTATTTTCTCAAGATCTTATGCTACTAACCAGGATGTTTTCCTTTATAGACCTAGTGTTTTTTTTTTTTTTTTGTGGGGACTATGACCCAATTGCCCACACCACATAGTTTTCCAGCCCTGTGATGTAGATCACTTGATTCTCTCACAAACACAGCCTAGCCCAAAGACCCAAAGTTATTTTGCTTTACAGTGTGGTAAATTCACCTTTTCCAAACAATACTGAAAATCTACCTGGCTATCTTGGTTTGAATCTCAGCTATAATTATTTTCAGGGTGACAAAAGTTTGATAGTATTTTAAAAACCTTTAAGTGATCATGACTGGAAACACAGGGACCCTTGCAGACATACCAGGTGGTACTGACTCAGGGTAAAGTAGGTACACAGAAACTCTTGGGCTCTGCTACCGTCAATAATTCCAGCCTCAGAGGTGTGGAGCTACTCTGGCGGATGCATGCACTTGGGTGGATCCTTCATGTTACATTTCCCAAAGAAAGCAAGTTGTTTACAGAGAGCTACTAACCAACTGGACATACCTTGCCTGAAAGCAAGACAGGAACTTAATTTTCTTGTTTAAAAAAATCCTCTCTGCCTTCCATTACAGGAGTTGACACTGTTCCCATGGTGTAAAGTTCTTTTTAAATTTTATTTTCATTTATTTATTTGAGAGAGACAGAGAGAAAGAATGGGCACACCAGGGCCACCAGCCACTGCAAATGAACTCCAGATGCATGTGCCACCATGTGCATCTTGCTTATGTGGCACCTAACTAATCAAACCTGGGTTCTTAGGCTTTACAGGCCTGCACCTTAACCGCTAAGCCATCTCTCCAGCTGCCCCCCCCATTTTATAAAGTTCTTGATAAAGCAAATATACAAAATGACTAATCTGTGCCAAAGACATGAGAAATCTGTGAAAAAAAGCCTCTCCAAAATATCCACCACTAAGTTTTTCATTGTGTTTTCTTCTGGCATGCTTTGACAATGCATGTTCCATTTGGTCAGCTACTCTCAGGAATATGATATTGAAAACCTGAGACTTAACCCATTCAATTTGCTTCAAGCAACAATATTGAAGTACTGTTAACAGGGAGGACAGTTACCCAGAAGAGAACAACCTGTCTTATTCCTCTATGCTATGCTCATATGGTGCCACATTAAATGACATGAAAAGCAAGTAACACCAGGGTTTACCTTACAAAGACAAATGGCTTTCTCTAGGACTCTCAGTATTGGTATTTTTAAAAAATTTTTTGTTTATTTCATTTATTTATTTGAGAGTGACAGAGAGGAGAGAGAAAGAGAGGGAGAGAATGGGTGCACCAGGCCCTCCAGCCACTGCAAACGAACTCCAGATGCATGCACCACCTTGTGCATCTGGCTTACGTGGGTACTGGGGAATCAAGCCTTGAACCAGTGTCCTTAGGCTTCATTGGCAAGCGCTTAACCACTAAGCCATCTCTCCAGCCCTCAGTATTGGTATTTTGAAGGGATGAATAACTAAAAATTATATTCTATGTGCAAAGCATACAATTAAATACCTGTAAATTTGTGGGATTTTGTATTCCCTCTCCAAACCAATCAGCATCTGGGCACAGATGGAGTCACGACTCAAAACAAAGGGTCCAAATGTAGGAAAACAGAAAGAAATAAAGATAGAGATCTTTGCCAGCCACAAGCTTGGGTTATTCAAAAGAGCAATGCAGCCATTTAAGATGGAGGAGAGGGTACAAAAAGCTAGAAAGGTGGACACCAAGATGAGAATGCTCTGGGTGGCTCTGGACTCTGCTGAGGCTCTAGGAGAAACCTTGGTGCTGTGGATGTATTCAACCCGTTGCTGATGTCTATACAGAGTGACAACCATTGAGGCACTGGAGCATATGATAACCACAGAAAATAAAACTTCGGGGCACACAACTAATGCTACATACAATGAATCAGTGACTTCATCACGGCCTACTGTAGAGCAGTATTCAAAATCTCTTCCCTTGGTCATGTTTTTGAAATTCCATTTGGCATACACATATACAGGAATAATCAAATTTACTACCACATACAAGATCCAGTAGAGGGAAATGGAGAGAGCAATGTACTTGGGAGCTTTGACTTTAAGATCCATGCAATTGCAGTTCCTGAGGCTGATGGTGATGGCCTGGAAGACACTCAGGAGACAGATGAAGCCAATGGACACACTCCTGCCCACTCTATGAACATACAAAAGAACTCTGCAGCCCAAATCACTGAAAAACTGTTTCAACCCAAATTCTGCCATCATGTGGGGCACTCCACTTGAGAAAATAATCAAGAAGTTCGCTATGATCAGGTGCATGAGAATCAAGTCTGTGGGTTTTAATGTATGTTTGCTGTAGTAAATTAGTAGATAGTAGGAAAGAAGAGAAAAATTTCCCAGAATTCCAATTGTATTCTGCAATAGGAACATTATTCCTACCGCTAAACTCCCGGAATCCGGTCTCATTTGTAGCACATTTTCCTTTAAATTATAACAGCAATATTTCCTGTGAACAAAAAAAGTCATTAAGAACTTTTACAGGCCTCCATTGTGCACATGTATAGTCTTACTAGGTATTTGGGAAGTTGTGTCAGGAGGGTGGCTTGAGCTCAGAAGTTTGACAAACCTGTGTTATAGTCAAACAAGTTCTTAAAATATTTTTCACTTCAAGCAAGACAGATAGAGCCATTGACATGAATGTGTTTGTGGAAGATAATTCCCTGCATAGTTCACTTTTTAAAAGTTCAGCAGGCTGGAGAGATGGCTTAACATTTAAGGCATTTGCCTGCAAAGCCAAAGGACCCAGGTTTAATTCCCCAGGAACCAAGGTTAGCCAGATGGGCAAAGGATGCCCACATCTAGAGTTCATTTGCAGTGGCTGGAGGCCCTGGGGTGCCCATTCTCTCTCTCTCTCTCTGTTGCTCGCTTCTCTCCCTCTTTCTCTGTCAAATAAATAAATAAAAATAAAATTTTAAAATCCAAGTTCAAGGCTGGAGAGATGGCTTAGGGGTTAAGGCGCCTGCCTCCTAAGCCTAAGAACGCTGGTTCCAATCTCCAGGTCCCACGTTTAGCCAGATGCAAAGTGACACAAGGGCGCAATGCTGCACTTGACCACAAGGGGCCGCACACATCTGGATTTCATTCGCAGCAGCTGAGACACTGCTGGCACGCCCATCTCTGTCTTCCTCTCCCCTCCTGCCCCCCGTGTCTCCCTCCAAAAATATAATAAAAAAATTTTTAAAAAATCCAAGTTCAGCATTAAGGTTGAGGCAATGTTGCCTGGATGGTCCTGTGAAAAGTGAGAACAAACAGAAGTAGAGTTTAGGATTTGGGGCATAAACTGATGACGTGTCTTCCTCATATTGCTTAAAACACACAAATAAAATTATTGCCTAGGCCAAGAAACAATTCACTTCTGAATTTATTCTAGATCTATAATTTAAAATAATGTAAATGTGGGGCATGCTGCTGTGGTGTGAGGATGCCAGATCTGTTTCCTGCTCCTCCCAGCTCCTTGGTTTGAGTTCCCTGCCCCTGCCTGTGTGTGGGAAGGCAAGGCAGTGTGGAGTGATTAGGCCAGACCCCTGTTTCCTGGATCCTCCCAGTTCCCTGCTCTGGGATGGCTACACCAGTCTGTGTGTGGGCAGGCATGGAAGTGTCAGTAGTCAGAAACCTATTTCCCAGTCCTCCCAGTTCCCTGGTCTGGGTTCCCTGGACCAGACTATGTGCTGGCAGGAGCAGCAGCATGAAGTGAGTAGGCCAGATCCCTGTTCCCTGGCTCCCGCCAGTCCCCTGGTTCTTCCTGCCTTGCTTGGAGAGGCCTGGTCCCTGTGTGAGCTGTGGAATTAAGCCTTTTGCTCTGGTATCCTGAATGGCCATTGGGTACCAACAACCCTGTTCAACTGACTCAGAGGCTGCAGAGGCCAAAGGACAAAAACTTGCTTCCACCTCAATAAAATAAAAAGTCTTCCTAAAATGTGTGGATAACAATGCCAAAAAAACCAGTGGAATTCAGAAAACCGAGAGATCTCCACTAAGAATGCCTAGTCCTACAATGAAAGCCTCCAATGAAATCATAGAAAAATCAACAGAAATT
Source organism: Orientallactaga sibirica (assembly GCA_036365145.1). Lineage (NCBI taxonomy): Eukaryota > Metazoa > Chordata > Mammalia > Rodentia > Dipodidae > Orientallactaga > Orientallactaga sibirica. The sequence continues at coordinate 31,164 of JAEOAD010001950.1, read as the reverse complement.
CATTCCCAAAATGAAAACAAAACCAATGAGACACTGATCAAAAAATTGCTGAAGGGCTGGAGGGATTGCTTAGTGGTTAAGATGCCTGCCTGCTAAGCCTAAGAATGCCAGTTCCAATCTCCAGGTCCCTCATTTAGCCAGATGCAAAATGATGCAAGGGCGCAATGCCGCACTTGACCACAAGGGGGCGCACGTATCTGGAGTTCCTTCACAGCAGTTGAGAGGCTGCTGGTGAGCCCATCTCTATCTGTTTTCCTCTCCCTCTCTCTCTGTTTCTATGTGTGTGTGTGTGTGTGTGTCTCTCTCCAAAGGGGGGGAAAAATCACTGGACTAGAAGTAAACTATCAAAGAACCAACAACTGTATAAAGTATAAATGAAATTGGACGGAATCCTCTCCTAGAGCATTCAGCTTTTGACAGTAGGCTTTAATTGAAGAAAATTTTAGAACCCTACACAGAGATATGAATAAGTTGAAGGTAAGTCAACAAATGCAAGATCTCAACAACTGATTGATTAAGTTTAATGAAGACTTGAATAAATGCAAGAATGAACTCTAGGAAGAACTTGAAATGAAATCATACCTCAAAAAAGAGATGGACACGATACAAAATAACACAACATAAATCAAATAGAAATTATAAAAACCTCTCTAGAATCCCTAACCAACAGAGTCACTCATATGGAAGATAGAAATTCTGATTACAAGATAAGACAGAAGAAATTGATAGGGAGGCCAAACACTTTGCTATATTCAAAAAATCAAGTGAACAGAATATGAGGGAACTGTGTGACACCCTAAAACAACCAAACACCTGGATTATGGGTATACCAGAAGGAGAGAAAATCAAGTCCAGACGCATAGAGACCATATTCAACAAATCTATTGAAGAAAATTTTTCCAACTCTCTCAAAAGAGAACACCAAACAGACAGGACTAAAGAAGAAACTCTCCAAGACACATCATAATTAAAACTCTTAACAAGAAAAACAAAAAGAGAGCATTAAAATCATGAAGAGAGAAGCAATTCACAACATACAAAAGCAATACCATCAGAATTATAACAGATTTCTCAATAGAAAACCTGGAAGCCAGAAGAGCCTGGAATGGAACAATTCAAAGTCTGAAAAACTATGGTTTCCAACCCAAGCTACTCTACCCAGCAAAAGTATCCCTCATAATAGATGATGAAAGAAAAACTTTCCATGAGAAAGGTCAACTCTATGATTATATGAACACAAAGCGAAACCTATAGAGAATACTTGAGGGAATACTCCACACAGGACAGTCAAACAACCAATCTGAAGATCCAACAAGAAGAAGATCACAATAACCAAATTTGACCAGGCTCAAAATAGTACAAAACAGAACAAAGCACCAAACCCCATAAAACTCATCATGGCAGGGATTAATTCAAACCTCACAGTAATAACCTTAATTATTAATGATCTTAACTCACCCATCAAAAGATACAGGTTATCAGGGTAGATAAAAAAATAGATCCTCTATCTGGTGTCTTCAAGAAACCCATATAACCACTAAAGATAGACACCTCCTCAGGGTGAAACGTTGGAAAATAATATTCAAAGCAAATGGAAAAAAACAAGTGGGTGTTGCTATATTAATATTTAATAAAATAGACTTCAAAACAAAAGTAATCAAAAAGGACAAAGAAGGCCACTTATTACTCATCAAAGGAATGACTCAACATGAGCACATCACAATCATAAATCTATATGTGCCAAAGACAGGTGTACCACAGTTTATAAAACAAAATCTACTTGACAATGAAACAGAAATAAACACCAACACCATCATAATTGGATACTTCAATACTCCACTATCATCAATAGACAGATCATCCAAGCAGAAAATCAATAGGGAAATAATAGAGCTGAACAACATCATAGATCAACTAGACCTAATGAACAGAACTTTCTACCTCAACTCTACAGAATACACAATCTTCTCTGCAGCCCATGGAATCGTCTCCAAATTCGATCATATATTATGCCATAAAGCGTGCCTTCATAATGTCAGGAAAATTGAAGTAACTTCCTGCATCATGTCAGATGACAATGCTTAAAAGCTAGAAATTAACAAGAGACACATCAAAAACTTCACCAACTCCTGTAGACTAAACAACAAGCTTTGAAACAATGAATGGATCTTGGAAGAAATCAAAAAGAAATTGTAAAATTCCTAGAATAGAATGATAATGAAAATACAACCTACCAAAACTTATGGGACATAATGAAGGCAGTCCTAAAGGGAAAATGCATAGCCCTAAATGCCTTCATTACAAACCAGAGAGCGCCCAAATCAATCACCTGACTGTTGACCTAAGGCACTGCAGAAACTAGGAGAATCCATCCAAAACAGTTCCAGATGGAAAGAAATCATCTAGATTAGAGCAGAAATTAATGAACTGAAAACTAAGAAAGCAATTTTAAAAATTGATGAAATGAAAAGCTGGTTATTTGAAAAAATAAACAAGATTGACAAACCCCTGGCCAAACTGATCAAGCAAAAAGAAGTTTCAAATTAACAAAATCAGAAATGAAAAAGGAGAGATCACAACAGACATCAATGAAATGGGAAGAATCATCATGGCATAGTTCCAAAACCTCTACTCCACAAATTTAAATAATCTGGAAGAAATGGATGAATTCCTAGACATATACCATCTACCAAAACTAAACTCAGAGAAGATTAATCTCCTAAACAAATCTTTCACATCCATGGAGATTGAAACAGTAATCAAAAATCCCCCAAAAGGAAAGTCCAGGACCGGATGGCTTCTCAGCTGAATTCTATCAAACCTTTATTGAAGAAGTGAAACCAATTTTTCTCAAACTGTTGCACATAATCAGAGATCAGTGATGCTCATTGACTCTTTTTATGAAGTGAGCATCACCCTAATACCAAAACCAGACAGAGATGCAAAAGGAAAGAAAATTATAGGCCTATATTCCTAATGAACTTAGATGCAAAGATCCTGAACAATCCTTGCAAACTGAATTCAACAACACATCAAAAGGATTATCCAAAAGAGAGACTGATTGAGAGGGGGAGGAGATATGATGGAGAGTGGACTTTCAAAGGGAAAAGAGGGGGAGGGAGGGAAGTACCATGGGATATTGTCTACAAGTAAGGAAGTTGTCAATAAAAAATAAAAATTTAAAAAAGCATTATCCACTGATCCAGTAGGCTTCATTCCAGGGATGGTTTAACATCTGGAAATTAGTCAACATAATACACCACATAAATAAACTGGACCATAAGAAGCACATGATCATCTCAGCTGATGCAGAGAAGGCCTTTGACAAAATACAACACCACTTCATCATCAAGACACTGGAAAGAATAGGCATTCAGGGTTTATATCTCAGCACACAAGAAAGGTTATATATAAAGCTCCTAAAGCCCAAATAATGCTTAATGGGGAAGAACTCAAGGAGTTTCCACTGAGATTGGGAACAAGACAGGGCATCCCACTCTCACCACAGCTCTTCAACATAGTAGTAGAAGTACTCACAAAGCAACAAGACAGGAGAAAGAAATAAAAGGGATTCAGATTGGAAAGAAAGAAGTCAAGTTAGCCCTATTTGCAGATGACATGATCCTATATATAAGTGACTCAAAACTCTCCATCTCAAAACTACCAAAGGTCAGCAAAGTGACAGTATTCAAAATTATTGTACAAAATAAGTAGCTTTTCTATATGCAAAAGACAAATATACAAAGAAAGAAATCAGCGGGGCTGTCCCATTTTCAATAGCAACAAAAAAATTAAATACCTTGGAATGACACTAACTAAGGATGTGAAAGATGTATATAATGAAAACATAAAAACAATCAAGAAAGAAATAGAGGAGGACTTGAGAAGATGGAAAGACCTCCCATGCTCCTGGATAGGTAGAATTAATATTGTGAAAATGGCAACTCTACCAAAAGCAATATACAGATTTATCACAATACCAATAAAAATTCTAGCATCATTCTTCACAGAAATTCTAAAAATGATCTCAAAATTCATATCAAATGGCAAAAAACTTGGAACAGATCATTCTAAGTGAACTCACACAATCACAGAAAGACAATTATCATATGGTGTCACTCACCTGAGGTTCCTAACCTGGATCAGCCCGAGTTGCTGACATACCTGAATGGCATCTCAAGGCTTGGACAATAGGGAGGTTAGGGTTTGGGAAGGGAAAGCATGTGGGGGGAACACAAAACTGAACTCATATTGAACTGGTACCATAGAATCCTATATCCTGGAAGGTAGACTATAAGTTAGAACCCTCAAGAGAACCTTCCTTAGGGGGCGCACCTGAATCAAAGGGCCCTGAAGAGGATGAGATGAAGCCTAACCTTAAATTTCTCCTGTTCCTCTTTCTTCTCCTTTTCTTGTTTCTTTTACCTTGGTTCTAGTCTGTAATTCTCTGTATCAAGATGTGGTTTATATCCACAGTTAGTTGTTGATCAGAGAGACCTACTAGGTCTCCCAAAACAAACAAGACAGACTTCTGTCAGAGCACTTGATTACCCACCACAGGTTAATGATAAGACCCTACTGCTGAAGACACCATACCCTGTTGGCATGGAACCTGAGAGACTTGGTTGGAATCCAGAAGAGAGCCAGTCCTCAGATAATTAGTCCATCTAGTGCTGGAAGGTGCTACATGAGCTACTGGGTGTAAGTGACCAACATCTGTCTGAGCAACTTAAAGCAACTCAGAAGCAAACAACCTGATGTGATGCTCACACAAATGCAATAATGGCACACGGCCATGGTAGGTAACCAACTCCTCTTGGTTTGGCTAAGATATCTGCTCAGTGGGAAGAAAACCATACCTGGAACTGGGAAACAAGTCAGAATCATATCCAGATAAAGAGTCTCCTTTCCATTGTCAATATCCCACTAATCTTGGGCTATGAGGGTCTACACCCTTTAAATTATCTCTAAATTAATAATGGCTATCCCATTTAACTGGTGCTGACTTCACTCTCCTTTGGAGAATCTGCTTCTCTTTTTCAGTCAGGGGCTGGACCTGAGGAGATAAATGACTAAGTGCACTCCACTCTGGCCCCAGCTAAAACCACAGAGGAACTGGGGAAATGAGCAAGAGTGCTGCTTTCTTAGTGAATCTGATATCAGCACAAGGGTGAAGGAGATAGACACTGAGGACACTCAACACCTACCAAACCAGAGATCCAGAGGTCCTAAGTGCCCATCACTGAAGTTGACTTTAAATGCACCCAGAATGGCTCAGGAAATTTTGCAGAAGAGGATGAAAAAGATTGTTAGAGCCACAGGTTGGGACATTTTGCACAAAGAGACATTGCCTCAGTTCCATAACTGACTGCAACCCCCATAATGCATTACCCACAATGCCCATGGGGTTGACCTGCATCCTCAATAAGAAAGGCCTCTTCAGAAAAGGGTCAGGGATAAGGGAAAGGATGGTGCATACTAAATAAGTCCATACTAAATATGTCCAGAATGATGCTGGTAGTTTTATTGATATTATGTTAATCTGTATATGTTCATAGCTAATAAAAATAAATTTAAAAAATAAAATAAAATAATACAAATGTTATAATAACAAAAGGAATATTTTGGCAATCTTAAATAAGGAAATATTTATCAAATCTCAGAATCAGAACATATGCTTGAGTTTACAAATCAGATTATGTGATTATATTAAGAGCTAGGCCTTTATAGATGCTCACACACACACACACACACACACACACACACACTCACACTGAGACTGGGAATGGTGTAAATTGGCATGTGGTGTGCCATCCAGTATGAAACAAATAATACAAAAATACATAAATGGACAAAATATACCAACAAAAATATCATGTAATGATTTTTCCAAATTTAAATGCTCCTTCCAAATTGAAACATTCCTTTCTATAGAATGTGGCTCAGAATGTAAATAAATTTACACATCTCAGGAAGCTACTTACACTGTAAGGTTTTCAACTCCCTCAACAAGATTATACAAGCAATAACAATTACTTGGGAAAGGAGACTCTCCAACAAGCTGGGCTGCTTCCAAGTGTTCCAGGGACTTCAAGCGACGCATCTTTCAAGAGTGACCATTGGGCTGGAGTGGGGTTTTCAGTGATGCAGCTTCCTTTGAGTCACCCGTGCTCCTGGAAGCAACCCCCCACTCATACTTCACTACTTCACCCAAATAACTTCATTGGTTCATTGAGGCAAACTTGGGTGAATCGTTTCTTTGGTCTGTCGTTTTTGCCTTATCGTGGGTGTGTTGAGGTTTGCTTGGGTTCACGCTGAAAGTCACAGGGTAAGAAATCCTAGGAAAAAGAGGCACATGCATGTATAACTCTATGGGACCGTGGCAAAATTGCAATATGTTTACATGTTAATATTCCTACTAAAGATGACAGCTTTTGATAAAAAGTAAATATGGAGGAAATATTCACAGTGTTTGTAAAAACTGCTATCTGTTCCAATCACACTAAAAGTAGAAATATAAAATAAAAATGGTAAAAAGAACATATTGGGCAAAGACTGTGGCTTCACCAGACATCATACTAGCAATGGGTGTAAATCCAGACACTAACACTGAGGAGACCTGTTTGGTAGAATATAATTAAGTGATTGATGTATAGCTGACAACAAGCAGACTCTTATGATCACACTCAGTCATACTTCTATTTATGGAGCCAAAGACAAATTTCAGCATTTATGTCTCAGTCATAATAATAGCAGTGTGAATTTACAGAGCAGACATGAATGCATGTTAACTCTACCAATTAACTGTTTGCTATTCACAGGATGAAATCCTATACCGCCATGATAATGAAGACGAGTATATTCATGAATATGCAGAATAAAATGCATAGCTATATGTGCAATAGTTCTTTATGCTTCTGTTTATATGAAATACTGGTAAAATGCATCAAATATTACAGTTGTTAGTAGAAAGCATGTATCTCAACAATTTTCATCCCTGAAAGGGCTTAGAAGGACTCTACATATAGAATAGCCCAAAAGTGGGATTTTTGTGTCCTCAATAACATCTGATTGTTTCAAAGTGTGTGCTATATACGGATGGGTGTTTTGTTTGTGAAAGTCCACTGAGCTGTGTACTTATGCTTCTGTAATTTTCCCTATGGAAACAAAACACATATCACACAAAAAAGTGAGTTTGGAGAAGCTTTTTCCCTGAATGTGTTTGATCTGCTGTATGCATCACTACAGGATGGAAGCTAGGACGCCACAAGTGTCAGTCATGATTCAAAGCATGTGTCTTTCCGCATATTAATATTGGTGCACATTGTGAGTTGCAGTTTCATTATAATGCCCCTCTGTGCTCTAGTATACATCTTTTTACTATCATGGTATTTTTCCTACTGTGTTGGACAATAGGAATGTGACACTGATCTGCCTATGCAGTGTGCGGAGGAGGACACACGAATCCCATGTCTTTGAGAGCTTTGCAAGTTCTACGGACCTGACACTGGGATGCATTGAGGTGGCTGGACACAAGAGGGCGAGTATGGAAAGAAGTGTGCTCATAACTTGGGACAAAATGCCTCAACCTAGGAGCTGCCACGATATTCTTGTGACCACTCTGAAAGACGATGACTATTAAGTTGCAGTAGCTGGTGCTTGATAATCAAGCTTAACGGCTCAACCTGCCCTCGGTGCAGCAGAAGAGCACACAGTGTTAAAGAAGGTCCCATTTGAAGATGGGGAAATAGCTCCTTGGTTAAAGTGCGTGGTTAAAGTACAAGCCTGATGACTGGAGTTAGGGGCACCAGAAGTCAGGTAAATCCAGATGCAAATAGTGCATACATCTGTAATTCCAACATGATTAACATAAGGAGAGGAAAAATCAGGAAACACAAAGGGTAGATTTATAAGCTGGTGAGGGACAGAGTGGGGATGTAAAATGTGGACCATAAATAAAGGGGGTTCAAAGCCAGACACCCCAATATTGGCTCTTCTGTTATGAACACATTTTCAAGTACTTGTGTGGACATTTATTAAGTTAATTTTCACATCTTGTCATTTAAGTTATTGCTTGCATTTTATTTTGTTATTTAGGCAAACATAAAATACAAATATAGAGTCAGTGACCCAATAAAATGCAGTGCTTTAACATAGTTCAGAAAACTTCCCTAAGCTGTTTAATCTTAATATTTGAAAGATAACTCCAATAATTTTTTGGCATTAGAAATATTCATTGTCATTTCATGGATGAGGAAAAACACAGAAGTAGCTATCAGGTAAATGAACTTTTAAACATGAAATACAACTGTTAGGATAGAATAGACATTAAAATTTTACTAATTTCAAGGTAAAAGCTTATACTTACCAATACCTAGAATGAATGAAAATGTTTGAAATGAATCACGATTTATGAAAGAATTAAATGCAAATGACAAACTAAAGTTCAGAAGATACTAAATCTTATTCAAGTTCAAAGGTCAAAGCTATGTCCCCATTGTCATTAATTCCTTTTTTTTTTTTTTTTCAATACAAACACAGCTACAGTCTCTAGTAAGTGGGTCTAAAAATAGTATGACAAATGGTCCCTTTCAGTTCACAAAGTGATTCAGATCCTGGTTTCATCCCAAGTTTTGAGTCAGTTTAGATCTTCTAGCTGTGTTCCAATCTTAAGTATAGCCATGAAGCCATTCTAAACTTGCTTGCAATAATAATACTGAAAAAATATTCTATGATTGCTGGAAAGTACTGAGAATAATATATTGGTTTTACTCCTATAATCTCTACACATTGTCAAACTCTGATTTTAACATGCCCAGGATTTTTCACAAATAATGGATAGGATCACTTTTTAAAAACTAGCACAAGTCTTAGCTAAGAAATCTCCCCCCGCCCCCACCCTGCTGGTCTTTTGTACTGAATCTGTTACTACCCCAGATCAGTTTTTCTAGACATGAGTACTTACTTCCACTTTGATTCCTCACTCCCTCTGCCTTTCCCTGGAACTAGAAAATATTCACCAGTGTCCTGCCCTATGCAGGTGCTCCCACTTACTGCGCAGATGCTGACATCCTGACCACCAGCACTGTGGGAGAGGGGGCAGCTCAACCCTGCTATAAAGGTTTGTCACTCTGTGACCTCACCACCCTCCAGGCTGCACTTTTCATATCGCCTGCAGTGACAATGACAGCAATGCTTTGGGGAGCTAAGAGCTTTTCTGAAACTAAAGTTGCTAATGAACAAAACCAATTACGAGTTTCTCATCCTCCAAAGACTCGAAGTGTTTGTAAAAGTCTCTTGCTTTTCATGATTCCTGAAACCTGATGTGCTCTCCTGTGGAAGGTGCCAGAAATACTGAGGATCAATTAATACAAAAAGGTTGTATGTCTCATGAGACTCCTGGCATCCCAGTGTTCTTGTACACAAAATGGAGCTAAAGTTAATTTTCATATTCCTAATGCTCCCCATCTCAGAGTACTTTAAAACATAGCATCAGTCCACTGTCTAGGGATATTAAATATGAATAAGAGGAAGAGCATGAAATAGTTTATCTTAGAAATCACTGGGTTCATTTTTATAATTGAGTGCAAATTAATTTGAAATGGAAATACTCTAGAAAATAGTTCACATACTGTCTCCACTACGAAAAGGCATGATCACTAGAATCAGGTTGTTTTTAAGTGCACCTCACAAACAGAAGCACCCCTATTAGAATGGCCAACTGAGAAATGCAGTTCTTTTCACTCACTGTCATGTAAGTCCATGCCACCTCTTCAACGTAAGAACCCTGAATGGATACTACAATAAGGATTTGCATGTATTTTGCTACTAAAAATGATAAGCGCTAATTTAAAGATGAAACAGAATTTAGTAATCAAAAAAAATCAATCATTGAACAATTGGACTGTTTCTACTGTCCTTTCTCTTGTTAGAGTTTTAAACCAATGGACAAGTTACAGGGGCACATTCCACATGTGACCACCCTCATTTCTGAACCTTCCATCTTCCATAGCTTCAATAACTCAATAGAAAAACATGGGCATTCATATAAAATGATTCTAATGGTTACAGTTTATTAGAGGGAAATGATACTGCTACCAAAAAGGAACAGCATTTGCAAAGTCCTACCTTATCCAGAGCACACCATCTCTGACGGAATCTCTCCAACTTGCTCTTTGACACACCCATGACTTCACTCCATTTTCATTTCCAGATTTGAGTTCTGGATACCTGCCCTATCTCCACATTAGCGACCTTGAGTTCTGTCACTGATTCGTCTCTCCAGATACTCCTTTCCTGTTGCTATCGAGGTGCTTTCCAGATTTTTTTTCTGGCTTAAATGAGATGTAAAGATGGACTGGAAACATGGCTTAGCAGTTAAGGCACTTGCCTGCAAAGCCAAAGGACCCAGGTTTGATTCCCCAAGATCCGCTTAAACTAGATGCACAAGGTGGCACATGCAACTGGAGTTTATTTGCAGTAGCTGGATGCACTGGCATGCCCACGCTCTCTCTATCTGCCTCTTTCTCTCTACCTCTCTCTCTCTCTCTCAACACCTGCAAACCAGAGATCTTGAGGCTCCTAAGTGCCCATCACTGAAGTAGACTTAAATGGCACCCAATATGGCTCAAAATTATGCAGAAGAGGGCAAGGAAAGATTGTTAGAGTCTCTAGTTGGGACGTTTTATATAGAGACATTGCCTCTCCCCCATAACTGACTGCTGCCCCCATAATCCCCATGGGGTTGGCCTGCATCCCCAAAGAGGAAGGACTCTTCAGAAAAGGGGCAGAGAGAAGGGAAAGGATAGTATTAACATGTGTTGCTTACATACTAAGTATGTCCATATCTAATAAAAATTTTTTTGATTATTATTTTTTTTTTTTTGGGTTTGACACAGAGAGAGACAGAGAGGAAAGACTCTTCAGATAGAGATGGGTGTGCCAGCAGTCTCTCAGCTGCTGTGAAAAATCCAGATGCATGCGCCCCCTTGTTGTTTGCATTGCGCCCTTGTGTCACTTTGCATCTGTCTAAACGTGGGACCTGGAGATTGGAACCGGGTTCTTAGGCTTAGCAGGCAGGCGCCTTAACCACTAAGCCAGCTCTCCAGCCCTAATAAAAATAAATTTTTTAAAAATAAATAAAATTAAAAAGGGATATAAAGAAAATTTGATCTGAGGAAATGAGTTCTTCAGCATCACATGGCTTGTAAGCAATACAGTATTGTGTACTGGTTATCTAGTTCATCACAAGTTAAAATCCAAGTCCAGTTTATAAAATCTACTAGACACTCCAATATTTATGTCATTAACAAACACACACAAATTGACAAACTCCATACATATACATAATGTACCCTGGCTCTATCTCATTTTTTTCTTAATTTGATACTGTTAAATGGACTGTCCTAAGTTATATATTTTGCTAAATTGTTTAGCAGTTAAAGGTGCTTGATTGCAAAGCCTGCTGGCCAGGGTTCAATTTCCTTGCTTATTTATGTTTTTCTGTGAAAAACTTTTCAGTTCCATGAGATTTTTTTTTTCAATACAAACACAGCTACAGTCTCTAGTAAGTGGGTCTAAGAATAGTATGACAAATGGTCCCTTTCAGTTCACAAAGTGATTCAGATCCTGGTTTCATCCCAAGTTTTGAGTCAGTTTAGATCTTCTAGCTATGTTCCAATCTTAAGTATAGCCATGAAGCCATTCTAAACATGCTTGCAATAATAATACTGAAAAAATATTCTATGATTGCTGGAAAGTACTGAGAATAATATATTGGTTTTACTCCTATAATCTCTACACATTGTCAAACTCTGATTTTAACATGCCCAGGTTTTTTCACAAATAATGAATAGGATCACTTTTTGAAAACTAGCACAAGTCTTAGCTAAGAAATCTCCCCCCCCCCGACCCTGCTGGTCTTTTGTACTGAATCTGTTACTACCCCAGATCAGTTTTTCTAGACATGAGTACTTACTTCCACTTTGATTCCTCACTCCCTCTGCCTTTCCCTGGAATTAGAAAATATTCACCAGTGTCCTGCCCTATGCAGGTGCTCCCACTTACTGCGCAGATGCTGACATCCTGACCACCAGCACTGAGGGAGAGGGGGCAGCTCAACCCTGCTATAAAGGTTTGTCACTCTGTGACCTCACCACCCTCCAGGCTGCACTTTTCATATCGCCTGCAGTGACAATGACAGCAATGCTTTGGGGAGCTAAGAGCTTTTCTGAAACTAAAGTTGCTAATGAACAAAACCAATTATGAGTTTCTCATCCTCCAAAGACTCGAAGTGTTTGTAAAAGTCTCTTGCTTTTCATGATTCCTGAAACCTGATGTGCTGTCCTGTGGAAGGTGCCAGAAATACTGAGGCTCAATTAATACAAAAAGGTTGTATGTCTCATGAGACTCCTGGCATCCCAGTGTTCTTGTACTCAAAATGCAGCTAAAGTTAATTTTCATATTCCTAATGCTCCCCATCTCAGAGCACTTTGCAAAAACATAGCATCAGTCCACTGTCTAGGGATATTAAATATGAATAAGAGGAAGAGCATGAAATAGTTTATCTTAGAAATCACCAGGTTCATTTTTATAATTGAGTGCAAATTAATTTGAAATGGAAATACTCTAGAAAATAGTTCACATACTGTCTCCACTACGAAAAGGCATGCTCTCTAGAATCAGGTTGTTTTTAAGTGCACCTCACAAACAGAAGCACCCCTATTAGAATGGCCAACTGAGAAATGCAGTTCTTTTCACTCACTGTCATGTAAGTCCATGCCACCTCTTCAACGTAAGAACCCTGAATGGATACTACAATAAGGATTTGCATGTATTTTGCTACTAAAAATGATAAGCACTAATTTAAAGATGAAGCAGAATTTAGTAATCAAAAAAAAATCCATCACTGAACATTTGGACTGTTTCTACTGTCCTTTCTCTTGTTAGAGTTTTAAACCAATGGACAAGTTACAGGGGCACATTCCACATGTGACCACCCTCATTTCTGAACCTTCCATCTTCCATCGCTTCAATAACTCAATAGAAAAACATGGGCATTCATATAAAATGATTCTAATGGTTACAGCTTATTAGAGGGAAATGATACTGCTACCAAAAAGGAACAGCATTTGCAAAGTACAACCTTATCCAGAGCACACCATCTCTGATGGAATCTCTCCAACTTGCTCTTTGACACACCCATGACTTCACTCCATTTTCATTTCCAGATTGGAGTTCTGGATACCTGCCCTATCTCCACATTAGCGACCTTGAGTTCTGTCACTGATTCGTCTCTCCAGATACTCCTTCCCTGTTGCTATCGAGGTGCTTTCCAGATTTTTTTTCTGGGTTAAATGAGATGTAAAGATGGACTGGAAAGATGGCTTAGCAGTTAAGGCACTGCGTGCAAAGCCAAAGGACCCAGTTCGATTCCCCAGGATCTGCTTAAACCAGATGCACAAGGTGGCACATGCAACTGGAGTTCATTTGCAGTAGCTGGATGCACTGGCATGCCCATGCTCTCTCTATCTGCCTCTTTCTCTCTACCTCTCTCTCTCTCTCAACACCTGCAAGCCAGAGATCTTGAGGCTCCTAAGTGTCCATCACTGAAGTAGACTTAAATGGCACCCAATATGGCTCGAAATTATGTGGAAGAGGGCAAGGAAAGATTGTTAGAGTCTCTAGTTGGGACGTTTTATATAGAGACATTGCCTCTCCCCCATAACTGACTGCTGCCCCCATAATCCCCATGGGGTTGGCCTGCATCCCCAAAGAGGAAGGACTCTTCAGAGAAGGGGCAGAGAGGAGGGAAAGGATAGTACTAACATGTGTTGCTTACATACTAAGTATGTCCATATCTAATAAAAAATTTTTTTTGATTATTTTTTTTCTTTTTGGAGAGAGATACAGAGAGAGAGGGAGAGGGAAACAGATAGAGATGGGTGCACCATCAGTCTCTCAGCTGCTGTGAGCAAAATCCAGATGCGTGCGCCCCCTTGTGGGCAAGTGCGGCATTGCGCCCTTGTGTCACTTTGCATCTGTCTAAACGTGGGACCTGGAGATTGGAACCGGGTTCTTAGGCTTAGCAGGCAGGCGCCTTAACCACTAAGCCAGCTCTCCAGCCCTAATAAAAATAAATTTTTAAAAAATAAATAAAATTAAAAAGGGATATAAAGAAAATTTGATTTGAGGAAATGAGTTCTTCAGCATCACATGACTTGTAGATGTTAGCAATACAGTATTGTCTACTGGTTATCTAGTTCATCACAAGTTAAAATCCAAGTCCAGTTTATAAAATCTACCAAAGACACTCCAGTATTTATCTCATTAACAAACACACACAAATTGACAAACTCCATACATATACATAATGTACCCTGGCTCTATCTCAGTTTTTTCTTAATTTGATACTGTTAAATGGACTGTCCTAAGTTATATATTTTGCTAAATTGTTTAGCAGTTAAAGGTGCTTGATTGCAAAGCCTGCTGGCCAGGGTTCAATTTCCTTGCTTATTTATGTTTTTCTGTGAAAAAACTTTTCAGTTCCATGAGATCCCAATGGTTGAGTGATTGTTTAATTTCCTGAGCTACTGGGTTTTTTTTTTTTTTTCAGGAAGTCTTTTCCCACTGCTATATCATGGAAAGTTCATCCTATATTTTCTTCCAGTAGTAGCAGTCTTTGGATTCATGAACTGTTTCTTCTGTTTTGTCTTCCAGTTCTGAGTTTCTATCCTCCACATGGCTGACTCTATTCTTGAGAGCTTCTATATAGTTCTGGCTTGTTCAGTTTGGTTTGGGTTTTCTACTGCTTTTTTATGTATAGCTTCCATCCTTCTGTCGAGTTCCCTTTTCACATCATTTTCTGAATTTCTTAATGCTTCTTGGAATTCATCATTCATTTATTTGTGTCTTCTTTGAGCTTAGATAGCTTATTATTGAGGTCCTCTCTCTCTTTTTTTTTCTCCTTCAGGTCATTAACTGTCTTTGGAGCGGTTCCTGGTTCTTTTCTATTAGGTCTAATCTTACAAGAATAGCATTCATACAATTATTGGCCCTTTGTTGTTTTTCTGCAAGTTCTGCTATTTTCTTGTCCAGGGTTTCATTGCATATGTATCCATGTTGTTCTTTTGAGCTATGATTTGCCCATCACAGTGAAGGAATCTTGTTAAATTTAGGAGGAAGCTGTAGTTTATCCTTGAAGTCTCTTCAGTGTTTATTCCCTTTTATATTTGCTTCGATTAGTCTTCTGGTGGCAGTGGGGCCTGCCTGCTCATATGGCAGGTGCCAGTGAGGGTCTGGTGAGGGTCTGAGGGTCTGATGAAGAGGGTTGTTCTTTGGTGGTTTGGAGTATGGGAGTGCGTGTTCAGGTGGCCCAAGGGGCATGGGGTGGGGGGCAATGGGATAAAGCATACTGGTGTTGCAGCTGGGTTGCGGGGGGGCGTGGGGAGTATGGGGATGTGTGGTTGTTCTGTGATGCTGAGGGTTGAGGGGATTGGACACTGCATCAGTAGGGACTATGTTGCAGGGAGTGGCTGGGACTGCAGGGTCCTGTGACAAGGCAGAGGGGGTTATGGGTTTGCTATGGGTCAGGTGAAGAATGGAGGGGGGTTGACAGGAAAGGGGAGGGAGGGGTGAAGAATAGCCTGTTGGCCTGGATCTGGGTCAAGCATGGGGTGAGGGGGGTGGGGCAGTGATGGGGATGGGGTTTGCTTTAATAGTTCCCATGCCCAGGGGTGGGGGGGCAGCAATGAGAGGAAACGAGGAGTTCACTTGGTGGGCAGGGCAGCAGTGACAGGGAAGGAGGATTTCGCGAGTGGAGTTTACATGCTCAAGGGGCAGGGTGGAAGATGGCTAAGATGGTTGCAAAAATCACCTAAGTCTGTGCTCACACAGTTTTAGCAGTCATATTTGAAATCTATAGTGTTATATTCAATCTATCTTCAAAATTTTGTTTACACTGCTAATATTTGTATGTATGATTTTGGCTTTTACATATGTTCATTTTGATGTAAAGAATTATTATGTATGAAACTTCAAAAGCATATAAAGCTTCAGAGATTCTAATGAGTTACCATCCTATAATTGCAGTTTTTTTTCTATAGAGAACTATCCCAAGTTCATTGCATATCACTAGTGCAAGAGTGACCTAATATTTGTCATGTAAGCAAAAATATTTACATGTAACAATTTTAGGGGAAAGACACTATAATGGTATATATCAAATTAAAATTTTAAATACTATTACTTTGTCTGAAAAAAAATGATCAACAAAATGCTAATATATGCTGAAATAGAAAAAAGTTACTAAGTACTTTCAAGTGAAAAATTTCTGCTTAGTAATTTCTTTATGAAACTATTATGAAACATAATATGTGAAGCACTCATAAGATAAAAATGACATATGCAAGGTTCATCACATTTAAAATGTAAAGCATCATTCAAATTTAAATAAAGAAAATATATTGGGATCAAGTTAAATTCACTGGTAGATTCCTTGCGTAACATGCACAAGGTCTTACATTGAATTAACATTAACGATAATACAATAAAGGAAATCATGTCATCAAGTTAATATCAGAACATTGTTAAACTAGGTGAATTAAGGCAAAATACATTTGCTTATGATAATTATTATCCAATATATATAATCATAATGCACATTCTCTTCAATATTGGGCTCCCAAGTTAATGAAGGACAGAAAGCTCTACAGTTATCATACCACTGATCATTCAGTAACGGTGTGTACATATGTCTCTATTAAGTGGGTCCAAATAAAATGTTACAAAAGGACTTCTAAAAATTTCATAAGCTGGTTCATACTCTGGTTGCTTCTCGGAATAAGTGACCATTATAGCTCTGATATTTATTATAGGCATGAAACCATGATAAGTACATCTTCAGTGATAACACTGAAAATTAGACCATGTTTCATATTAGATGATGTGAACACCAAATTGCCTTACGACTAAAATTGTTACATATCTTCAAAGTCAGATGTCATGACGTTGTGGCTATTTACCCACAGTTAGCCTCAGTAAGAAATGTAGTGATTACACAAGGAGCCATCAAGGATTGCCACAAGGTCAAGGACATCTATGATACTAGTTCTGCTATTAGTCAAGGAACGATTCCCCAGGATCTATCTTCATCAGATGGTTCAACCCCACCATCCTAGATCCATACATGAGTTCTTACCCAGACTTCACTTGCTTGCTTCACTTGCATCTCAGGCTGAAATTCCAAATACTCACCCAACCCCTTGCCTCTGTAGGATGGTGGTCTTACTGTGCAGATCCTGTCACCACAACTGCCAGCATTGTGGAGGAGGGAGGCAACTCAAAGCCAGATAAAGGTGTGTGACTCTGTGATCTCATCTCCCTTTTTGTGACTGCAATTCTCATTTCACCTGTAATGGCAATGACAGCCCTGGGCTAGTTAAGGCTCATTTGTTAGACTGTGGTATCTGATGGACGGGATGGTGCCCTGTGAGGATCATTATTTACCCAAGGCATTGACATTCAGTGATGTGAATCACAGTGTGCTCTTTAGAAGTCAGGTATGAGGAGTTATGGAACTCTGTGCATGGGAAGATGTTGGGAATGTTTTGTGTGTGCATCAGGATTCTTCATGTGGTGTCTAGAGAGTAGACTGATATGTCCACTCAATATGCAGGTATTTGAGTACTTCCTGTGTGAAGTGAGCACATGTAGATCTGGTGACAAGGGACTCAGAAATGTAGCAAATGGTCTAAAGCTTCTGGTCACCTGGATAGTCATGCACTGTTGTCCCAAAGGACAATTTAAACAATGTATGACATTTCTTTCAATTTTTAAACTTTATTTATTATAGCATCTTCCTGGGAAAAATATGGTGCTATAACAAATGGCTTCTTCTACCTACAAGTGCAGCTTTCTCTAAAAGTTTGCAAATCCAACATCCATTATGTGGGTAGATATTTGGGGACTGTTGGTAGCTGCCACTGCACCTACACCTGGACATAGTTGGAGTCTGGAGTCAGAACAGCTGGCACCCATATTTATATAACACCTCGAAATGTGGTGGGCAGTGTGTACAGTATACACAGGCTCTGGGATCACAAAAGTTTTCAAACTACTCCTGACAACCATCCATATTCTCCAGGTATCTTTCTCTGTGACCCATAAAACAGTACTAACTCTTCATCCCACCTAATTTTCACCAACTCCTGTAGCTGAATTATGCCTACTCCATCTTGTGAACTCTCTGATGTGCATCTTAATTTGTTTTATTCCAAAGCCCTCAGTTAGGACACGACCATTAGCCCTCATCTGTATCTCCTTCCCCTTGGGCTACAACTCCTCCAAATTTCACCATTTTTGTCTTTCCTTGTGATTTTATGTCCAACACTTTCATATGCCATCGTGTTTATTTTTCAATTATTCAATAAATCCAATACACACCCCTCAACAGTAACCCATGGACTATATGGCTCATGCCTGTTTCTCTTGCTTCCTTTCATTTTTTAAAAAGTTTTGATGTTTTCATATATTGATAAAGTATCATGATCTTATCCCCCCCCCCCGCCACGAATTACTCTCTCTTACCCCATCCTACTAAAACTTTTTTCAGGGGCTGGAGAGATTGCTCAGTGGTTAAGGCCCTTTCCTGCTAAGCCTGAAAGTCCAGTCTGGGCTCAATTTCCCAGTCCTCATGCAAAGCTGGATCTCTCTCTCTCTCTCATTGCAAATAAGAAACTAATTAAAAAAAATAGCAGCTATTGTTTGGGCTAGAGAGATGGCTTAACACTTGACAGCAAAGCCAAAGGACCCATGTTTGATTCCCCAGCACCCATGTAAAGCCAGATGCACAAGGTGAGGCATATTTCTGGAGTTCTGTTTGCAGTGGCTAGAGGACCTAGTTTGCCCATTCTCTCCCTCTCTCTCTCTCTCTCTCTCTCATAAACTCTCTCTCTCATCTATCTGTCTTTCTGCATCTCTCTCAAATAAATAAGTAAATCTTTAAATATTTTTCTTCATTCCTTTTAATACAATCCTATTTGCTCACAAGCCTATCTAATCATTTTCATTTTCTTGGATTCATTTTTCCTCCCTCTACATCTCACACAAGAACATTTTCCTTAATTAACATAAATTTACATGTTTACAGCATGCCCTCCAGTTGTGGCACTGTTCAGTTCCCTTTAGCATGGGAGACATAACTGAAAGAAGTAGTGACAGTAGTGGATCTTGCTGTGAGACCCTTGGGTAGTGACTTTTGGCAGTCATCTGTGTCTATTCCATTAAGGTGTGATTGCAACTCAACTCTGCATGTTTCTTATTTGTCACATTTTCAGCTGCATGCTGTTTCTGCTTACATCCATTCTTTGGAACATACTAACTGTGTCTTTGCTGTTGCTGCTATTGCCCTTGTTGTTGAAGCTTGAAACTCAGGGCCATGTCTTCTCCTTATGGAACCACCAAGCCTGCTCTATCGATTTTGAAGACCAATGAGTACAAAGAAATCATTTGGGAGACACATTTATTGGGTGTAAATTGACAATTCCTAAGGATGGAGAGAAAGGAACAGGAATGAATATTCTTAGATTAATACAAAAAGTTTGAAAAACAGCCTGCTTCTCTAGCCAGAAGCACACAAACTACAGTTCCTCCAACCATACCAATGTACATATGTGCATGGTTCCTAACCTTCTACTAACTGTAAATCTAACAGGCAGATCCATCACAATCCTTGCATAAGATGCAATCACAAGACTTGTAAAGGAACAGACTACCTTTTATGACTAACAAATATTTTGCTGTTAAGTGGATATGGAGGGGCTCTTCCTTTTCTGAACGTTGGTGGCAGATGACTGGGAAGTTCAGAGTCACCAGATGCACATTTCTCTAGATCAGCTGCAGGCCGAGCATTAGGAAGGATTTTGCGGAAGTGACATGTTCTCTCTTTAACAGTTGTGATTGAACAAAGCATCATGACACAAAAGTCTGTGTCTCCAAATGGAACCACAATGGCAGTGTGCCTTTCAAACGGAGCCATAAAGACATCAAAGTCTTTGAAGTGGTCATAACAGGATGAATCCCTTAGAAAGACTCAGGATGAAAGCCAAATGTGGAGCTGCTTTGGTGCCATTTAGAACGCCATCCGTTCTCATATCAGGTTAACTTGGCCATTCCTAGTGTGCTTAGCTCATGTGGGCTGTACATACAACCGGCTGAAGAATCTTCAACATTTACTGGAGTTATCATTAGAAATAAAAGGTGCTTTCTTTATTTAAAAAAAATTTTTTTTGAGAGAGTAGTTGGAGGAGGGAGAGAGAAAGTGTGTGTATGGGGACCAACAGGGACTCCTGCTTCTGCTAATCACATCAAAATGCATTCTCCACTATGTGCATCTGGCTTTACATGGGTACTGGAGAATTAAAACTGCCTACCAGGCTTTGAGAGGAAGTAATATTAAACAATGAGCCATTTCTCTAGTTTTTGTTTCAATGTTTTCAGGTTGACTGAACAATTAGAAATGGTGGGAAAATATAATTTACATATTTAGTTTAACATTAGGAGATTTTTTGTTTCTTTTTTAAATATTTTATTTTTATTTATTTATTTTGAGAGAGAGAGAGGGAGATTTCTTCCAGCCACTCCAAACAAATCTGGCTTACGTGGATCCTGGAGAGTTGAACCAGGGTCCTTTGGCTTTGCAGGCAAATGCCTTAACCGCTAAGCCATCCCTCCAGCCCGATTTTTTGTTTCTTATCCAAACAAAGCAGAACCTGCCTGCAAACTCCCACATGCATGTGCCCCCTTGTGCATCTTTGTGGATCCTGGAGAGTTGAACCAGGTCCTTTGGCTCAAGGTGGAACCTGGGTGGGGATTCATAAGAACTAGTGTTCCAAAGGAGGGAAAACACATAGAAATGATGTTGTTAATGTTCACCAGCCACCAAGAAGGACTATTCAAAAAAGCAATGCATGCATTTAAGATGGAAGACAGGGTGTAGAAAGTGAAAAAGGTGGAAACAAGGATCAGGATGGTGCAAGTGGCTCTGGACTCCGGGGAGGCTCGGAGGAAAACATTAGTGCTGCGGATGTATTGAACCTGCTTTTTGTGTCTGTACAGAATGACAACCATGGAGCCGCTGGACCAGAGGATGAGCACAGAAAGCAAAACCTCAGGGAACACAAACAGTGCTGCATACAGCGAGTCCATGATTCCATCACGATCTTTAGGAGAACAATATTCAAAACCTTTTTTTTCTGTCATGTTTTTGCTTTTCACTTTTTTATTTAAAATATAGACAGGGAAAATAAAATTTACCATCAAGTACAGTATCCAACAGAGGGAAATGAAGAGGCCCATGTACTTTGGTGCTGTGGTTTTAAGGCCCTTCCAACAGGAATTCCTGGGGCTGATGGTGATGGCCTGGAAGACACTCAAGATGCAGGTGGAACCAATGGACATGCTCCTGCCCACTCTTTGAACATACAAAAAAAAATCTACAGCCCATCTCATTGATAAACTGTTTCAGCCCAAAAGCTGTCATGATGTGGGGCACTCCTTTAGAAATAATGATCAAGATGTTGGCCATTGTCAAGTGTTTGAGGATCAAGTCAGTGGTCTTCAGTGAGCATTCACGATAGTAAAGGACTAGATAGTGGGAAAGGAGAGAGAAATTTCCCAGAATTCCAACTGTGGTCTGTGATAAGATCATCATTCCTATTATCAGATCCCTGGAATCCATTCTGACATCTATTACATTTTCCTTTAAATCAAAGCATTAACCATTGTTCTGAGGAAAATAGAAATTTCTATAGCCAGCCAGTCATCCTTACGGTTGAGATGATGTTACCTGGGAGTGCAAATGGAAAGACAGCATTGCTCTTCAATGGATGTCTCTTAGTCACATTGGAAAAAACGAAAGAAAATCCAGTCTCTGCCTACAGCATAAAACAAAATATTTCTCATTGGATTTGTGAAGTTTTGAATGTAAATAGTGAACAATAATAACTTATGTATGTACCTGTGGTCTTGGATAATATGTATTTTAATCAGCCCATGACATAGTAACCAAGGAATGAAATGATAAAATTATACAAGATTAAACTAAGAGGTGGTTCTTATCAAATGTCATACACACAATATTCATACATGCATACAGGGCTTGAGTTCAGAGAAATAGGTTGAATCCAATGAAAATAACTGTGGCAATATATATTAACAAAAGGGTCTTAATACCTCCCACCAGTCTTGGACAAATTCCATCCTTGAAGTTTGATTTAGTATTCCTGTTTACTGATTTAATACCCAAAATAATTTAAATGAAATAAATCCCTTTACAGATAAAGACTAAGAAAGAAAAAAAAAAAAAATAAGGCAGAAAAGAATGAATAGAGGGAAACCATACCAAAAATTCTAAACCTTCTACAATACTCAATTAATAATAAACATTGATTCAATACTATATAAAGCAATATCTAATATCATCATACAATAGTAGAAATCTTCAACACAAATGCTAGAAAATACCAACTTTGTCCCCGGCTATGATAAAACCACAACTTGTATAGACTGGGAATGAGAGTGAAAATTGGTACAATCAATTCTTGAAGACTGTTTAATAGTATCTATATAAGTAGAACACATCTAAATCTATATGCAAACTTTCCCACTTTTATGAACATTTGCACACAAGCTTATATTTATATTTACATTTAATTCATGAAAGTCATAAAAGTCCAAGAATGGAAAAGAGTGCTTTTGAATGCTGCCTTCTGGTCACAAATTGGCCATTACATTATTGATTTCACAGAGGCTGTGGCTATCTGTCCAAGACCTGCACAATATTGCTCCAAAAACATATCATCATGGAACATGGGGAGGGCAGTAAAGACATCAAAACAGAAGTGGGAGTAGTGTGAAAAGTTAAGGGCCCCTGTGGAAGGGTGATGGGGAACACAAAAGAAAGTAATGAGAAGGGATTATTATCACTGTGATATGATTCAACATGTACATGGAGGAAAAATGTCAATTAATAAATTATAATTATTATAAACATATAATTATTATAAAAATTCATATGGAAAAAATAAAATTTATAGGAGCTATTGGTGTATGATTTCATTTGTATAAAGCAGAACCTAAAATGTGATCTTAGCTTATAGATTTCTTTTGCTCAGATTAGTCTAGGAATTCAGCATTAAGTATCAAATACAAGTAACAATTTAGGAGTCAGTATCCTAATCCTGCAAATCCTGTTATAATCCTGATGACATGATGCCTGCTTTGATCTTCACATCTGCATAATATGGACATGGGCATCACCTTCATTGTCAAGGCAAGATCTTAGAAACACAAAGGGTAAGAGACTGAATAAATTCAAAAATACATAGAGGCAGAGGTGAGACCTGAGAGTCACTAAGCTGCGTACATAGACAATCACTTACATCTGTGCTCACAAACTTATGAGAGCCATGCTTCCAAATATGTGTAATATGCCATTGTTTTCTCAACGGCCCATTGTATTCTCATTGCTGATATTTTTATTGCATGATTTTGCCTGTGAAATTTTTAGTTTAGTGTATTTATAAGAAAGTGCCTAAAGCAATTAAAGATTCATAGAGTCTAATAAAATGCAGTATTCTGATTATACACTATTTCCTCAGAAAACTGTCACATGTCTTATGGATTTCACATGTGCAAATTCGATCTAAATTTTGAAATATTCACTTTTTATGATTCCAGGGGGGAAATACAGTGATATTTATCAAACGAATTATTGAACACAATTGCCTTGTCAAATAAAATGAAACATCAAATATTAATATGGGCTAAGATAGATTAAGAAAAATTAGGTTCCCAATAATTGAAGGTTTAAAACTTATATTTACCATGCCAGGGAGTTCAGTGGCTAAAGCAATCACAGTTCAAGCCTGAGTACACATGGTCAGTCCTCAGGCCCCTATTAAAAAGGCCACAAGTGGGCTGGAGAGATGGCTTAGTGGTTAAGGCGCCTGCCTCCTAAGCCTAAGAACGCTGGTTCCAATCTCCAGCAGTTCCAATCTCCAGGTCCCACGTTTAGCCAGATGCAAAGTGACACAAGGGTGCAATGTGGCACTTGACCAGAAGGGGGCGCACACATCTGGATTTCGTTCACAGCAGCTGAGAGACTGCTGGTGCGCCCAGCTCTGTCTCCCTCTCCCTCTCTATCTATCTCTCTCTGTCTCTCTCTCCAAAAATAAATAAAAAAAATAATAAAAAATTAAAATAAAAAAAAAGCCACAGTCTGACAGCAAGATAAGAGGTACACACAGGAGAATTTGTCTTGGTGAACACAGGAAAAAAAAAAAAAAACAGCAGATAAAAATTGAGAGTAGTCCTGCCTCAAATGAGCAGGATTGTGAGCACACACCAAAAGTTGTTCTCTGACCTCACACAGTGCATGACAAGCACACACACGCATCCACAAACACATGCACAGATTCCACAGGTTAAAAGCTTATATTTTACTTATCCCTTTGTTACTACAGCCATTATGAAGCAAAGTGTGTGACACACTCTTCTGTAAGATATATATGTATATGACATGCTTACCTGTTACATAATCTGAATAAGATGAAATAGTATGCATTGTCCAAATTAACGAAAAACTATGAGCAAATATGGCTCATTGGTTGAGACCTTGCCTGTCATGTATAAGGCCCTGTTTTCATAACAATACCAATAAGCAATAAGCAAAATCATGTCATCAGTTTGGGATTAATATTAGAACATTTCTAAACCTTAGAAAATAAAACAAAACGCCTACAGTTATGAAAACCATCAAAAATAGAAATAATCATATTGTGATATCCTCTTCAAGATTATGCTCCCAGGTTCAAGAGGGAGAGCAATCCTAATAAGACCCTTAGCTCTGGATATTCAGTGGTAACAGAATTATGTAATTATGTATCCATTAACTACACTGAGTTTAGTATTGCATGGACTTTTTTTCATTTCAGAAGTCAATTCATATTCTGGTATCTTCTCATACTTGGGTGATTCTTCCAGTTCTAATCTTAGGTATTCATTATATTTGCAAACCATAATAAATATCCCTGAAAAAAATCTAGTCTATATTTTATTAAGATAATGTAAACATTTGGTTGATTTATGACTATAGTTCTAAAGTACATTCAAAGTCAGATCTCCATGCTTTGTGATTATTCATCCACAGACATCCTGAGAAAAATTTAGTGCATCTCACCCGGATCCATCAGGGATTGACAGAGGTGAGGACACATCTCTTACGAGTTCCTTTCTTAGTCAAGGAATCTTATTCTCCCTTGTCTGCTCCATCACTGGGTCTGTTTCTAACACAGAGTCCCTTGTCGTGATATGAGGACATGCCACTCTCCCCGTGCTTGCTCGCTCTGCCCTGCAGACTGAAATCCAGAACACTCACCTGACTCTGTGTCTCTGCGGAACATTCTGTTTAGTGCTCAGATCCTGACTTCACAATCAGCATGTGGGAGGGGGAGGCAGCTCATCCCTGAGATAAAGTCTGTGACTCGGTGACCTCACCTCCCTTCTGACTGCAATTTTCACTTCACTTGCAGTGGCCGTGACAGCACTGGCCTGGGGAGCCGAGAACTTTTCTAAAACTTGTTTCGGTTGCTACTTACCAGAACCAATTATGAGTTCCTTATGTCCCCAGAGAAACAAAGTGTATTGAAGGGCCTCTGACCTGCTCCTGATCCCTGAAGGATGCCAAGGTCTCCTGTGGAAGGTGCAGGAAATATTGAGCTTTCAGTAACGAGACCGCGTATGCAAAGAGATCTGTGTGTCTCCCTTAGTCCCAGAACTCCCTGTGTGCTTTAAACAGAAATCCAACTAAGTCTTTATTTTTTCAGATCCCTAACCTGCCACGTTTTAGAGCACTCAGCAGAAGACTAGAATCAGTCAATATCTGGTGTCCTTTAATGAAGAGTAAAAGAATTAACATAATGTTGTGATTTACATTAGAAATCCATGGACTAATTTGCACAAACTGAATTCAAATTAATTTAGACATGATGATGTGGAAATAGTCTATGATAAATTATAAATACCAACTTTAGCAGTGATAGAAATTCTTTTTTTTTTTTTACCAGAAGGGTTTTTTTTATTATCAGGTAGATTTAATTATTTTTCTTTAAAAATTTTTTTTAATGTTTTTATTGACAACTTCTATACTTACATACAAAAAACCACGATATTTCCCTCCCCTCCCCCCATTCCCCCTTACTAGAGCACTATGAC
The DNA here is from genome assembly GCA_036365145.1 of Orientallactaga sibirica. NCBI lineage: Eukaryota > Metazoa > Chordata > Mammalia > Rodentia > Dipodidae > Orientallactaga > Orientallactaga sibirica. The sequence continues at coordinate 4,893 of JAEOAD010001950.1, read as the reverse complement.
TTGAAGAAAAAGAATAATAAATATTGAATGTTCTTATAAGGAAAATGTTTTTGGTAGATAGTTCATCTGAAATTTCCTATATCATTTATTAAATCAGTGTGCAGTTATTCCCCCAAATCAAAAACAGAACCATATTATGATCCAGATATACGTATCCTGGGCATATACCCTAATAACTTTATATCCAACCACAGATATACTTGCATATCCACATTCATGACTGCCAGAGTCACAACAGCTATGACATGGGATCAGTATAAATGTCCATCATGTGATGAATGGATAATGGAAACCTGGCACATATACACAGTGGAATTCTATTTAGTCATAAAGATTCTATTCAGTTATAAAATCTGCAGGAACTGGATGGACCTAGAAAATACTATATTATAATTACCCCAGACCCAGATGGGACTTAACATGTTCTTTCTAGAACCTAAATATCAAGTAAGTGTAATTAAGTGGGAGTAAGTGTGGGTAGAAGCCAGAAAAGTAGAAAGAGGCAAAGGCAATGGGGAAAAGAAGGTATAGAAAGTTAGGAAGGAGCCAGGCGTGGTGGCGCACACCTTTAATCCCAGCACTCGGGAGGCAGAGGTAGGAGGATTGCCGTGAGTTCAAGGCCACCCTGAGACTACATAGTGAATTACAGGTCAGCCTGGGCCAGAGTGAGACCCTACCTCGAAAACCAAAAAAATAAAAGAAATGAAAAGAAAAGAAAAGAAAAGAAAAGAAAGAAAGAAAGAAAGAAAGAAAGAAAGAAAGAAAGAAAGTTAGGAAGGCAAGAGCACACATGAGATAATCAATGTGAAGTGGGGATTGTGAGGTGGAAGGATACAGTAGGTGAAGGAGGCCAGGGAGATGGAGGAGTGGTGATGAGTGGATAGCAGCTAAACTGAACATGTACATTTCTCTTGTCATTATTTTCTTAATAATATATGCAAATAGCATTTACATTGTATTAAATGCTATAAATTTTAATGGACTAAAATTTAATTGAAAAAAAAAAACACCTCTGATGATATTTCTGAACATAGAATATCCATCACCAAACCCCTGAAATTTCACCCCAGACTGTCCATGTCGACTGCCTTTCATTATCTGCTTATATCATAGCATCACAAATGCCTACATGTCTCCCTTCCCTGTGTCCACAGAAACTTCTCCATGACCTCTAATGTCCCGTGGACTTCCGGACACCTCAATTAAGATGTCCAACAATCATTACCACATTTGAATGTTCATATGTTGACTTTCTGAGCTCCCTAAATTGCATTTGTTAAAGCCCTCAGAGAGTGAAAATGGGCACTTTGTCACATCATGTATTTGAAATAGAGAAGATATAATTTTTTCATAACTTTTTAAAATTTATTTTTATTTACTTATTTGAGAAAGGGAAAGAGGCACAGTGTATGTGAAAGAGAGAGAGAATATGCACACCAGGGCTTCCAAGCCACTGCAAATGAACTCCAGATGCATGCACCCCCTAAATTGCATTTGAACCAAGGTCCTTTGGTTTTTTGCAGGCAATGCGCCCCCACTAATCCATCTCTCCAGAGATAACTGAAACTTATGGGTAAAATTACCCTTGTCACATCATGTAAATTTGAAATTCTTTGTGGTGTGGGACAAATATATCAGATGGCCTCAGGGATATAATTTTTCCCAAACAGCTTTGCTTCCACTTCCTGCTTTTCTTAAAGCCTCCCTCATCTTTTCAACTTGGGCTCATTCCCTTTGTTTTATTTTGCTTATCTTGATAGAACTCTCAGCCCATCAGCTAAATTTAACACTCTTCCTTCCAGGTCTTTATTCTGACATTGCTATCTCTGTGTGATTACCTGACTGCCAATGGTTCTGGAAGCCAGAACCTGACCCTCAGGAGAAACCCTGTGTGTGAGCGTCACACTCAGGGCTTCCAAGCCACTGTTAGTTTCAAATGAACTTCCAGATGCATACAAATAAGTGACCATCTGGCCTGGGTACTTTGTTGATAGTCAGCTTCTGTGTCCAGCTGTGTGTTTTTTCATGCCCATGTATTGCAATTTGTCAATTCTTGGAGCTAATTCCAGTGATATTGGTATTTGACTAAGTTTTAAATGCATTGTAGTTTGGACTTGTCTCTGCCCCATACCATTTTTGAGACACCTGGATCCTGACATTTCATGTTTCTCAGTTTAATATTTTAGCATAGCTGGCTGTTAAAAGGATGTTTGATTGTCTGTTTCATGAAAGTTTCTGCATTTATAAGTTGACTTTTGTATTCACCACCCTAAGAAATTTGGAACTATTTTCATTCTTCAACATATAGATAATTATGTTAACTACCATCATTTTTGAATAGTTTGTCTTTGGGGCTATTGTCAAAAAAAAAAATCCAAAGGTTTCCCTTTGCCTTTTTGTTAGATGTACCAAAACACTCACTGAAGTTCTTTCTCTTGTACTACTCCTTGACAAGCCAGAATAACAAGAGTTAGTTGCTGGGGACGGCATGCTGCAAAAAGCCTGAATTGAGACCCTGTGCATGCGCAATTGTCACTTCAGGCCAATCAGTGAACTCCTTGGTCTCCTCTGGCTCTGGTTGTTATTTTGATTCTCAGCTTGGCAAAGACATCTAAAAAGGCCACTTCCTTCAGCTGTACAGCTCAAAAAAGTTTTCCAAAAAAAAAAAAAAAAAAAAGTATTTATTGTGTTTGTTGCCATGATCTTTTTCTGGTTTCTCTTTTTGAATAGTTTGTCCTTATCTTTTGATTGGCTTGTTCTTTCTCTTCTGTGAATGATCTGCAGGCCAGCCATGACGCCAACCCTTGGTCTCCTCTGGCTCAGTTAGACATCTTGTCAATACTTCAGCTAATTCGTCATGTTTGTTGCCACTGGTTTCCATCTTGGCTTCTGATGAGGCAATTTTGTGGAAGAGTATTATACAGGCAATAGGAGATGTGTTCCCAGATCAAACAAAAATGGAATGGAAAGCAATGGGTTTATTACAACAACAATAGATGGTGGGAGCCCCCTCAGGCCACTCGTGAGGGGTGTAGATTTGATCCTGAAAGCTTGCTTCCTCCAGGTGGTCAATATCAGTGTGACCCTAAGAGAGGGAGAGTGAGACTTAGGATCTGGGACAGGAGAGACTACAGAGAAAAATGGACTGATGAGTTAGGTTTTATGGATTATTTAGCTGTTAGGGATTTGAGACCCCATGACTGTTTATCAAAAGATGAGAAAATACAACTTCATAAAGATTTAATTCAGGCATATGCTCAGCAAATACAATTTGGATGTAATGATTATGTTATAAAGTATTGCCTGCAAAAAGGAAAAGAAAGACTTACTGAGTTAACCATAATTGAATAATAGGCCTGTTGTAGCCAATCTGTCTCTCACCTTTGCTAACTAGCAATTGAAAACAGGATCAACATTTAACAAAGAATGAAAAAGAAACTGCAAGGAGCTAGTGCCCCATGACTCAAAAAAAAAAAAAAAAAAAAAATGGTCATGGTGTTTTTCAAACGTGTTTTTCACAGTTAATGGTTAACAGTGCTTGCTCATAAAGATTGTAAGGAATGGGGTTAACTTTTCTGGAAACATTATGTATTTGTAGTTTCAAAGAAGATGGTTTTCGTAGCTAATGGTTAACAGTGCTTGCTCATAAAGATTGTAAGGAATGGGGTTAACTTTTCTGGAAATATTATGTACTTGTAATTTTAAAGATTATGCATTCGTGTCAAATTTGGACACAGTTTTGTTTTTGCCTTTTTCCTTCTGAATCCTATTTCCTTGTGTGAGAAAAATAAAAGTCTGAGATTTTGTGGCAAGAAGCAGCGAGCAAGAGAGAGAAGCCAGAGACAGAGAGAAGTCAAATGACTTGCTGCTGAAGCCCAACCTGTCAGCTTGTACCAACATGTCCTAAGTTTCGTTTTGTTATCGCCGCTCCCATGCATCCCAGCTTCATGGTCTCACTCCTTGTTGATGCTAGGGTGGACCCTGGCACACCATGCAAATCTGTCCATCTGATTCCAGAACAGTGGTGCCATCTTGTATTCCCACCAGCAAAGCATGAGAATTCCTGCTGTTCCATATACTTGAAGCATTCAGTGTAATCATCAATTTGGTTTGGGCAATTCATTCCCTCTCTCTCTCCCTCTCTCTCTCTCCCTCTCTCTCTCTCCCCACCCCCCCCTCTCTGTGTGTGGTGTATGCACATGCTTGTGCCCTAGCAGAACCCGTAGGGCTTGCCTGAGTCTGGGTTTGCTGGCTGTGATGGCCAGAGAGGAAGGTTGACTGTCCTGCAAACAACTGCCAGACACTTGTGCCACTTTTTTTGCATCTATCTGGGAAATTGAATGCTGGCCAGCGGGCTTTGCAATCTAGCACCATTAACTGCTAAGCAATTTAGCAAAATATATAACTTAGAACAGTCCATACAACAGTATCAAATCCAGACAAAATGAGATAGAGCCAGGGTACATTATGTATATGTATGGAGTTTGTCAATTTGTGTGTGTTTGTTAATGAGATAAATACTGAAGGATCTTCAGTAGATTTTATAAACAGGACTTGGATTTTTACTTGTGATGAACTAGATAACCAGTAGACAATACTGTATTGCTTACAAGTCATGTGATGCTGAAGAACTCATTTCCTCAAATCAAATTTTCTTTATATCTTTCTATTTTTATTTTAAATGTATTTTTATTGAATTTTATTGGATTTTAAATGTATTTTAGATATGGACATATTTAGTATGTAAACAACACATGTTGGTACCATCCTTTCCCTACTCCCTGACCCTTTTCTGAAGAGTCTTTCCTTACTGGGGATGAAGGTCAAACCCATGGGGATTGTGGGTCATGCATTTTGGGGGCAGCAGTTAGTTATGAGGAGGGAATGTCTCTG